>JAQFVV010000055.1:3326697-3671743 GCA_028023455.1 Epiperipatus broadwayi | reverse complement strand
TCTATCTATCTATCTATCTATCTATCTATCTATCTATCTATCTATCTATCTGTCTATCTGTCTATCTGTCTATCTGTCTATCTGCCTGCCTGCCTGCCTGCCTGTCTGTCTGTCTGTCTGTCTGTCTATCTATCTATCTATCTATCTATCTATCTATCTATCTATCTATCTATCTATCTATCTATCTATCTATCTATCTATCTATCTATCTATCTATCTATCTATCTATCTATCTATCTATCTATCTATCTATCTATCTATCTATCTATCTATCTATCTATCTATCTATCTATCTATCTATCTATCTATCTATCTATCTATCTATCTATCTATCTATCTATCTATCTATCTATCTATCTATCTATCTATCTATCTATCTATCTATCTATCTATCTATCTATCTATCTATCTATCTATCTATCTATCTATCTATCTATCTATCTATCTATCTATCTATCTATCTATCTATCTATCTATCTATCTATCTATCTATCTATCTATCTATCTATCTATCTATCTATCTATCTATCTATCTATCTATCTATCTATCTATCTATCTATCTATCTATCTATCTATCTATCTATCTATCTATCTATCTATCTATCTATCTATCTATCTATCTATCTATCTATCTATCTATCTATCTATCTATCTACACTAAACAATGATAAAGATATGTGTAAGAGATTATGATTTGAGTCAATTGATGAGTACTGGTTCAAGATGAAATTTTGCATTTTGGGGGCCATATACATCTTCTATTTCACATGTCTTTGGTCACATATTTATGATTACATCTCTCCACAAGGTGTTAAAAGTGGATAGATAATAGTCCCTACATTGCATAAGAATGGTGTAGTGAAAATTACACTACTGAAATATAATTTTGAATGATTATACTTTCTTTTGGCTGAAACTAAAGAAAGTGAATTTTTATCATATTTTTTAATTTATTGTTTTATCATATCAACTATTGAAAAATTAAGGATCCAACTCTACTTTTCTTCACATGCAGGGCATTTCAAGAGTAAATGCGAGGTTTGAGGCAACTAATATTTTAGAGGCCCTTCAAAATTTAAAATAATGTGGTGAAAGAGAGAGAAGAAATGAGAGTTTTTACTTACAGGGTCGAAAACAGAACTGTGGGAGTAGTTAGTTGTGAATCATAGAAAAGAGCAAGCAGATTAGATCTAGATAGCACTTGAATAGGGTAGATTTACTTTAGCACTGTTAGTATTGTAAAACACTGTTAACACAGAACTGACTGACAGGGATCTGAGCCTATTAGTTCTTCAGGTTGCATAGTGCTAAAGTCATTTTCGTAGCAGAGTCATCTCATCTCTAAACTGGCTTATGTTTTTAATTTGTGTTATACCTGCTTAGAAAAGTTTTTCTCGAATATTTTTTTGGAAATTTAACTGTAAAATCAAGGCCGTTCTACAAGCTGTGACACCACTTTACCTTCTCCTATATTTTTGTTTAACATATTGAATTGCCAAGTTGAGGTCCCTAATATTGTGAGGCCTGATGCAGCTGCTCTGCCCCCCCTCCTCCCAATGATTGGCTCTGTTCACATGAGATTTTTTTTAAAATATGAAATTGTATACAAATACTGTTATTGTAAATAAAATTAAATAGAAAATAGAACATTATATTACGTTAAAATGCTAGCATTAAAAAATGAACTAAATATCTTATGTATTACTAATGTATGGATTTAATTTAGTTCACTCAAAAACTCAAGACTTTCACACAATTCACCACTCTCAGTGCCATCTTATATTGCTGACCCACATGATCACACACAGGTCAAAAAGAAAAATAATCACCAATATATGTATTTTGCACTAAACCAGTACTCATCAGTTGGTCCAGATTACCATCTCCACACATATATACAATCAGTACTCAGCTTTATATTAAGATAGCCAATCTTCATACTTTAATGTACAGGCTTCAAACTAGTCCAACCCATAATTCTTCAGCCTTCCATTTCATTGGGTAGGATGTCAACCTTGGCACTAACATGGGTTTTGAACATTCCATTATCCGATTTTCAATGAAATGGAAGGCTGAAGAGTTGTGGGTTGGAGTAGTTTGAAACCTGTCCATTAAAGTATGAAGATTTGCTATATTAATATAAAGCTAAGTACTGATTGTATATATGTGTGGAGATGGTAATCTGGACCAACTGATGAGTGCTGGTTTAGCATGAAATACATATATTGGTGATTCCTTATCTTTTCAACATGTATGTGATCAGGTGGGTCAGCGATATAAGATGGCACCGAGAGTTATGGGTCGTGTGAAAGTCTGAGTTCGAATCCCGCATATATTACATATATAATTGCAGGTGTTAAACCTGTACAATGTATTCACTCAAATAAAGTAAATATTTAAATGTATCTAATATACTATATAAATGTTTAAACTATATGTATACGTTTATATATTGGCAAGTTTAGTTAAATATCATGGCTGAATAATTATATTCTTCATTAAAACCATTTCTTTTTAAACTCCACAAAGTATGATAATAGATTCATAAATTGTGAAATATTATTCACAGGATTTCTAAATAGTACTTAAAAGTATATGTACATAAGCATGTTCATATTTGCAATGTAACCTGGACGAATAATAATAATGATATAACTTTGCGAAGGCAAATTAACTGATAAATAAATTCAAATTTTATTTACATTAGTTTAAAAAAATGAATATCATTTAAATACATTACTAACACTTCTCATCATAATCGTTTAATAATATTGTATGTCAGTTTCAACTATACGAAACTAAATTTTAAACAAACTGTATATCTTTGCATTACGAAATGACAATTTACACAAGGACATTGGGATGGAAACAGTAAATCAAGTAATTGAAAAAAATAGCTCAAAAACATGACAATAGACTTCACAAGCACGTTAATGCCGAGGCTCGTAAACTTCTAAACAAAGAAGGAATGGTTAGAAAACTGAAACAAGCTTCTTAATCTGGTGAAATCTAGCTAAACATAATAATGATAAGTACACAATAATAAAGTGTACTAGTTGACAAATAAAACTAGTTAATTGTCACTGGATAATTACTAGCATTTAGAACTCTGATCTTACAGTTAGAGATAAATTGCTAATTGGTTACGACCAGATCGCAATAGCCTTTAATAATAAAACAAAACAAAACTACAGTTTGATATTAAACATTCAATTTGGATTAATAAATAAACTTGCACTGTTGTTTAGCATAAACATCTGCTTAAATTAACTCATTTGTAAATAAAATTCAGTCTTTGTACAACTTCATATACAAATGCACTGTAGAATATATCATTATCTGTAAGTAAATAATAAATAATAGCAATTCCTTTGCTATATAAGTCGTTTAAACTATACAACATCTATATATGTGACTATTCAATATACTGTAAAAGGATTATCTCAATTATAAGCAATTTCTAAATAAAAGATCCACAAATTCTATAGAAGGTATATTTTATTTAAATAAATTTATATAAAACCATCGAAAACATTCTATTCACTGAACAAAGATATTAAATTGGAACTAAATACAACCTCATTAAGCAATCTCATTCACACGTATATGATAATACTACTTTCGCACAAAATAGATCTTGATGCACGAAAGAAAATGTTAATATGTTTCATTATTAAACTATTACTGAAGGATATGTCTGTGCTTCAAGATCATAGATACTCTTGAAAATGCTGCCGAAATATATCTGCTTTTTTTTTTTTTTTTTTTAAAAAAAAAGACATTCCATAAAACTATCCTATATAGTAAGTGATGTGTTTTTTTTTAAAAACAAATACTATTAGTTGTATTTTTATATTGGACTATTTCCATCATTTAAGTATTGAAATATTTTAGCACATATTTATAAACTCCAATTTATGTCAGTATTTAAATCATTAAATAGTTAATTAACATGGCATTTTTGAATGTCCTCTGAATTCATGTTCCAATGTTCAATACATTTGGCACTTGTTCAAAAAATAAATACACACATCTAATCTTGTTTTAGAATGTTCGTTTTAAAGTACGTTACAAAATTGAATAAAAAATAACTATTTTAAATAAAATATTACACAAAATATGATGGGGTATGTTGGACTATTTCCATTATTTATGAGTGAATGTTGAATGTATAGAAAATTTTAAACTTTATTTAAACTTTTCAAATACAAACAACTTTGTTAGTAATAACACACAAATAGACAATACAGGTTAGTAATTACACAACGTTTCGAGTAGTATCATTCTCTATTTTTCTTCAGGTGTTGCTGGCTTATATGCACAGTGACAATATTCGCTTAGAAGTTGAACTCGACCTTTAGATTTTTATATATTGAATTTAAAGCAAACTCTCTACCAACTGAGCTATTCTGTCAAAGGAAACATAAAGTAGAAATTTGATATATTTATATATGAGGGTTGGTTCAAATCCTCCTGAGTCCTTCAATTTTTTTTTTTTTTTTAAATAAATAAATATATATATTCATTTAAAACAGTGCATTTTTCGTTTTTTTTTTTAAAAAATATATATATATTTAAAAATAAAGTAAATAACATTTTAATTAATAAAATCATAAATTTTAAGATAGAAAAAAATCCACACATACTTTTTCCAACATATACAATACCTTTATTGCTATGTTAAGTATTTAAAAATATAATTCTAAGTGATAATTATATTTATTAATTTAAGACTATTTATATAAACAACATTCACATGACATGTGTGTGATCAAGTGCATCAACGGTATGAGGTAGCAGGGATGGTTGAGGGTCGTGTGAAAGTCTGAGTTCAAACCCCCTATATATTACATGTAGAATGCAGGTATGAAAAGTTTGTACTGTAGAAAAAAATTCATATTTCAAAACAACAATCATAAATTTTTAGTATTAAAGATTTATTTGAAACAAACCATGATATGTGCAAGCAAAATATAAAAAAAAAAAAAAATATTAGTCTAAATTAATATGTGTCTTAACAAAAAGATATTAATATTTATATTCATTTGCCCATGAATTAATAAAAATTGCTACAGTTTATCTTTAAAGTGCCAAATATTATTATGACCTCACGATATAAAATAGATTTAATTGCCACAAGGTAAGAATTTTTACCTATATTGTAATTTTGAAATAATATAATAAAAAATTATATCATGTAATCTTAAATTTAGATCAATGTTTATATATTACAATAAATATTTATAGCATATAAAAGCGATTTACCCGCTGAAGAAGAAGCTGTAAATAGCAACCAAAAATCAAATCAATTTAGGCTTAGTACTTTTGAGGTTTTCCCTCATATTCATGGCCAAAATAAGTTATAAACATTGCTGTAATGTTACAAAGTAATAAAATATGCAAATGCGAATGCAAATTAATTTGTCCATTTTTTTAAAATAGAAAAACACGTGTCGCATCTATTGATGTCATTGTTATCCCTGATAATAAAATACGCCTCCTTGATTTTTCTTTTGCAATCATTGGCTTCGGAGCATACTATCTTGGTGTTGCAGGGTTCAAACACATGGCTAGCCTGCTTCTCATGCTCGAAAAATATTGAGAAGTTATCATTATTCTTTTTTGCTCTTCTATACATATAAATGTGTTGAGCAGCTCTATTATGAACAGTGGCTTTGGTTTCCCTGTAGTATAGGGCACTGCATACAGCCTGAGGGCATGAAATACTGTATACGACCTGGTGGATCTGAGATGGATCCATCCTGTCCTAATAAGCCCAGTAACATATCGCTAGCTGAACATTCAAATATAAAATGTCAATCATCCTTCCAAACATTATGTCTTTTCAGCAATTCCACCTTGTGAATAAATATAAAGTTTGATCATGCTGTTTAAAATTCATATTTTATATATATTCATAAGATGCTATTGCTGGAAAATCATAGTGCATGGGAGGATAATTGACATTTATATATATAAGTGTAATAATGTTCAAGGCTAAATGGGTTTATAAGTAATCATTAAAACCAGTCAACACATAGACAACACCAATATCAATATCAATCAACAATCTCAAAATTGTTGTCAAGGCAATATTCTTTTAATAATAAAGGTGGATATCAATCAATAATCTCAAATGGTTGTCAAGGCAACCTTCTTTTAACAATAAATGATAATCTCAAACTGTTGTCAAGGCAATCTCCTTTCAAGGTTGTCTTGACAACAGTTTGAGATTGTTGATTTATGTCCCACCTTTATTGTTAAAAGGAGATAACAGTTTGAGATTGTTGATATCTACTTTTATTGTTAAAAGGTTGCCTTGTCAACAGTTTGAGATTGTTGGTTAAAATTGATATTGGGGTTGTTTACACATTGACTGATTTTAATGATTGTATATATATATATATATATATATATATATATATATATATATATATATATATATATATATATATATATATATATATATATATATATATATATAACTGTTCATAGTAAATTCTTAATCCAATACATACATTTCCTACATTGTACTTGCTATTGTGATGTGATTATTAATATAGTAAATGAATATGAATGGATTATTTACCAACATGGACTTGAAAATGTGGTAATAAAACACTACGGTCTTTCTTTTCATGTGTCTGATAGTTTTTAATTGAAATGTCAGATGAGTTTCCTTGAATAAATATAAGTGTGAATAATCTCTCTTTAAATGTTTGTGGTCATGTCAGGCAAAATTAAAATCTGACTTATTTTGAGGAGACTATAAAGTTGTCAGTCCTAAAGCAGTTAATAACTGAATGCAAGTGAAGCTAAGAATCATATGATTGTGGATGCAGGGAATCATACAATGACAATCTTTTATTTAGGTATCTATAACTGTATATAACATTCAAGTAAAGAAAGATTACATGAATTGGAAAAACTGTTTAATATTAAATGGAATATTGTTAGACTTTGTGATCTAAGAAGAAAAGATGAAGAGACCATAAAAATATAAATATTGATATGTGGTTCATCATGAATAAAAAGCAAAAAACAACAACATTGTGGATGGTATATGAAGAAGAATAGAAAGATTAATCATTAACGGAAGGTATCAAATACAAATGCACCAATAGGTTCTCATTATGATGAAAGAGAAGTTTTTTTTATAGATATGCTTTTGGTCATGCCAAATAGTATTTTAAAATTGTCATGGATGATTTGAATCCTAGAAACGGAAAATGATTGAAAAAGGTGCCATGGTTAATTTGGCTAAGATAATGAACATGGGAAAAAACATAATTTGGAAAAAAAAAAGATAAATGAACATGCGAAATCATCCAAAAAAAGACATTAGAATTAGATTATATTTTGACTACTAGAAAATTTGTATTTCAAGATTTTAATATTCTTAATAAATTCAACAAAGAATGAGATCATTTATTAAAGAGATGCAAGATATGCATTAATACAAAACTAGAAAGATGGAAATTATTAAAAAAGAAAGTATTGATAATTGATATTTCTGACCTTCAGTGACAATCCAATAAATTTAGATTAAAACTTGTTAATTGTTTTAAATTATTGACAGACTTTGAAGATGGTTCAAACATGACAGAAACAATAAGAAGATAACTGATTCACCACTAACAACTGTGACAAATATAGTGACTACATACATCAGTAATTTACTGGCCATTTTCAGCTAAGACAAGACAGCATATAAAGAAAAAAGGAATATAAAAAATATTAAAAATGATCTATTAAAAAAACTGATTATCTGTATTTTTTGGAAAATATTATAAAAATGATTAATAATGACTATGAGAAAATATCACTGTGAGTTAGCAAGAAGAGTCCAGAAAAACATAAACAACTACTTAGTGTTTGAAGAAATGTCATGTCAGAAATAAGAAGAATAGTAAAAAGAAATATAAAATGTGTGAGAGAGTCCTACAATGAGTTGCATAAGAATAGAAATATTTTTGAAATACAAGCATAATTCATAGATTTGAAGTTTGAAGGTAATATAGGGGGTTTGAACACAGACTTTCAAACACCTTTCAGCTATTCAATCTATCTCAATATAACTAATACATATGGCCATGCACATGTGAAAAAAGATAAATGATCTCCAATATACATATTTTATGCTGAAGCAGCATTCATCAGTTGGTACAGATCATCTCCTATATATATATAAACAGAAACACTGTTTCACATGTGTATGTATTCTAAGAGCTATTTTACCCTCCCACCTAAAAAAATGGCAGTCTTATATGAAAGAAGTTGATCTTATATTTTTTTAAAAAATAAAGCAAGAAGTTTATAAATTTACAAGGAAATCATTATTTTCTATAACTGAGAAGAAAAAAAAGATAAACCTTCATTATTGATTTTATAATTTTAGATTATGACATAAATATGTCACTAGTATTTATTTAAAGCTGGCATTTTTTAAATATTACATTTTTAATTTTTGAAATGATGTTTATCATACAAAGTGTAATAATCGCTTGAGGCAGTCTTATCAAATTGAAAAACATGGCTTAATCCTCATGATTCCTTATCTGTCCCATGAAAAGTAGTGTCCAATCTTTAAGAAGAGAAAAGCACTTGGGCTTAAATGAAAGCTGTGTAACAAATCAGATACAGTGGGGAGTGCTGCTTAATCAATCCAGAGATCAGAGTATAAATAGTTGAGTTTGAAGTTCAGAGGGATTTTTAAAGATTTTATTTTAGATTTTAAAAGGAGTTAAAAGGTAAGAAAAAAATAACTAATTAAAAAGTTAATTTTTTTTATCTAAGTGTTGCTTAACTGTTTAGTTGACAGCTGATTTTAGGAACCTTGGAATATAATATTTAAAGCCAATGAGAAAAAAGAAAATATTAATAAGAAAATCATAATGATGGAAGGATAATCAGTAACAGCTTCCTCTATTCATCCAAAGCCATGGTTCTCCAAGATTTGCCTGGGTGAACATCATGGAAAGTAAATAATGCCATTCAGCTTAAATACAATGACCCCCTTTGAATACAATAGCATCCTGAAATGAAGGAACAAACTGGATAAAATGAAGGTAACAATTTTATAAAATATTCAATACTTATATGTGTTTATAAAAAACAAAAAAAAATGTCTTTCTTAAAGAAAATTATGAATCATAAGTTTTACTAGCTCATATTTAATACTATAGATCATCAGTGGTAGTTATATCCCTTATACTGGCTCACAAACAACAAACAAACAAAGTGAGAACCATTATTTGTACAGCCATTTAATATATTTATCTAGATTATTTATTAATTAATAAAATGATGATGATGATAATGATAGCATTTATACTTTCAACCACATCTTTTTACCTAACTCACAACCCAAATCATATCTTTTATCAATCTATAATTATTTATTAAAATATTATTACACCTGTCAATTCTGTTTATGATCGGAATTCATCTGTGATGACTTGGCGATGACTAAACTAATTTTTACAAGACAGTAATTAAATTTTAAAAAAATATAAACTTCTTTTAATAAAAAAAAAATCAATTTTATTATTGGTTAGTCATCAATATACAAATAAAATTTTATATAATCAATAAAAGATTAGTTACATTCAAAAATGATCAATTACAATAATAACTATTCCCCCCTTTGCTTAACAAAATTACACTCAATCACTAGATGCATATGGCATGATATGTGCATGTTAATATAATAAGTAGGTGGATGGAAGTTTCATATCAAGGAACATTTTAATTTTATAAATAAACACCCGATGCATGCACTTACTCGCATATTGTATATAACATAAATTTTATGCCTAAAATCTTAAAACAATAATCGAGAAATAGGTAGAGAAAAGTTTAGTTAGATCATAAAGATAGGAATATTTTAAAAAGATATCTGTTCCTAGTTATTCATTCAATTTCCATTAAGCTAGGTTGCTAATTACTTTAAAATTTATTTCTCACTATACCAAATTTCTACTCTCATCCTCTCTCTGGATTGTACATTCATACTCAACACATATTCGTGTAGGCATATATATCATTAGGTGTTACTTCCCATATTAATAAATCTTGTGTTTAACGTTTATATATAATAGGAATGATATATAAACAATATTTTCTTTTTTTATGATACCACAATCAATAAACAATAAAAACAATCATTTAAAAAAAATACATTTATAAATGGTTACACATAATGCTAATCAAATAACGCATAATATATTGAGAAAGTCAATATTCATCATTATTGAAAAACTGCTTTTCTAATAATTGATTCTTATTTTAATACTTTGTAGAGAGAGACACAAATGGATTTGAAAGAAAATTGTTAAGAGTCATTGAGGAAAAAAAAATTGATATTACCAGGCCTCTTCTATTTCTAATGTAGAGACCATTTCAGTGAGTTTAATGAATTGCATTTTAAAGTAAGCTTGTTTGAGGCTAGTGATTTGAATTCATCTACATAAGCAGTTTACTGAAAAAGTTCTGTTTTAAGCTTAGGCTTGTAATTCTTCTTTCTGTTTTACTGTGATAATAATGATATTGTTGCATAGACTACATTTCTTTAAAGACACTATTTTAGTTTTGGGATGCATTCTTAATTTCTTCTTTCTTTCTGCTTGTAGGCATGCTAATAAACAAATGGATATTTTCTGCTTTTAATATATTTTTAGCATTTTACTTTGTGCTTGGTTGGAATCCACCAATGGCAGAAGTAATGCAGCAGCAATGGTTCAGAGTCTTCATTGGTTTGGAGATCAGCCATGGGATGTTTTAAATGCTTTTCAGATGTTCTAGAGTTCTTTGGATAGTCAGTAGGACTGTCCAACAAAAGTAGTTTGAAACCTAGTTCTGCATATTTTGTAGAATCTCCTCAAACAAATAAAATAATGATGCATTGGATCCAAAAAGAAATACCACTGAATACTTAGCACTTAGTAAAAAATAATTTTTTTCCCCTTGAATATATATGTGCTGCTTTTATAACATTACATACATCTGTGTGGACACCTGACTGTCTGCCAAACCCTTCTATTTGTACAGATGCAATATAATTATCTGATCTTTTTTTTTGATCTTCTCTTTTCCTCAAAATTCATTTTTGGGTGGTCCAAAACAATCTGTGATTTCTTTGTAACTGTAATTACTTACTAATGAATTAGTTTTCCCACTTTTCTAGTATTAAAGTTATTTTAAAATTGGCTTTATCTTTCTCTCTCAAATTTTAACACCAGGTTGAAATCTTTAGAATTGACAATCTTTCTCTCTCAGTTTAACATTTTTAAATGATAAAAAAAATTGGATTTAAATAATGTAAAAAAAGAAAACCTTTTTACACAGAAAATATGAAATTATTAAAAACCTTTTGATATATCTGCAAATATTTAAAAGTTAGTGTTTGTACACACATATGCATATACACATATTTATGTACATAAAACTTGTTTTCCTAGCTAAAGCACTGACAAAGGAAAATATATGTATTGACACATGATTGTTGAAAGTAATCTAAATGATATAAAAAGCCAAAGATTATAAAGTATTAAAAAGTCACAGAATAAATTAGTAATGACCAGTATATAAAAATATATTATTAGGAAAGAACAAAATTATAATTTATTATATATAAATTGAAATAGAAAAATTTAATAAGTATATTTAGAAAAAATGATTTACAGAATCTGCAGCAATAGACAGCTATTTATATATGTGCAAAACTTTAATTCTTAAGTAGACTTAAACTATTTAAAATATATAAATTGTGTTTCTTCATTAATAAATTATCAGTTGAGGAGAGAAAAAAATTCTTTCTCTTTTCTTCTGATGTCTTTGGGGTTTGTAATGTAGGGTTTGAACTCAATACCCTACAATATATATTACTAGAAGTAGGCTAGTATCTCTCCAGCTAGGACACAATTATTCTTCAAAATATCATAATCTTGACAAAATAAATGATATGTCGTAGAAACATTGTCAGCCTACTTCTGTAAAGACATTCCTCTATTTATGGATAGGGATCTTTTAAAAGTTTTTAAACATAATTCTTAAATTAATAATCATACACAGGAATTATTTAATGGGAAGGACTGTCATACAATATTTTTCACATAAGAGTGATATAAATATTTGAAAACCAGGCACTCTTCACAAACCTGGAGCTTAATTGTAAATATAGGGGATTTGAACTCAGACTTTCAAGCACCCACTGACAATCCTCCACACTATCTCATACAACTGAAACACATGACCATGCACATAGAAAAGATAAATAATCACCAATATATGTATTTCATGCTAAACCAGCACTCATCAATTGGTCCAGATTATAATCCCCCACATACATATATAATCTGTTGTCAGTTTATATTAAGATAGCAAATCTTCACACTTTAATGGACAGGCTTCAATCTACTCCAACCTCCAACTTTTCAGCCATTCATATCATCTATATCATTGAAAATCTAATGATGAAAGCCTCTTCTATGTATTTAAATGGATAAGGTCCTATACATGAGGGGTCAGAATGACTGGAGGTCAACATGGGCATGGCAGTAATAATGGCATCAGCATGGCATTTGGGTTTTCATCATCAGATTTTCAATGATATGGATGGCTGAAAAGTTGGAGCTTGGAGTAGATTGAAGACTGTCCATTAAAGTATAAAGATTTGCTATTTTAATATAAACTGAGAACAGATTATATATATATGAGAGACGGATATATATATATATATGAGAGACGGTAATCTGGACAAATTGATAAGTGCTAGTTTAGCACTGAGAACAGATTATATATATATGAGAGATAGTAATCTGGACCAATTGATGAGTGCTAGTTTAGCACGAAATACCTATGTTAGTGATTATTTACCTTTTCTACATGTGTGGTCATGTGTTTCAGTTGTATAAGATAGTGTGGAGAGTTGAAGGTTGCTTGAAAGTCTGACTTCAAATCCTCTATATTTATAAGAATGATATATGAAATTTCCCTCAAAATTTATTTAATTTCATCTTTTTTCCCATGTGTCATAGCATCGGCCGGGAAGCGAACCCGTTAACCCGGGACCACTGCTTGTTTTAACATAAACGTCTACATATTTAGAAAATAAGGCAAAATAATTTTTTATATTTATTTTGTAGATCAACCAGCTCATGATGTTAAAAAAGATTAGATTTATTTACATTAAAGTCAAACACCTCAGTCAGTAATTTTATTCTTACAAAGATATATATTCAAAAACAGCTATATTTTTTTTGTTGCTTAAAAAAATTCTTTGTCTTGAAGCATTTGTTGTAAAAGCTAACAACCTTTGTAATGGCGCTTAGAATAATTTAGAATGAATATAATTCAGATTAAATAAAAATCCACCCACAGTTTTATGTAACCTGACTAATGTTATTATAAAATGACATTCAATCAAGATAGAGTTATATGATATGAATTAAATTCAGTCTTTTGTGAATCCAGTTAAAATTCTACTTTAAAAATAAGCAGGCATTGAAAACACACACACAATCGTATATACGTACATATATGTGTGAAAACTATTCACGTATGTGCGTGATAGCTATTATTATTACAGCAAAGTTTTGGCTGTATTTCACTGCTATTATCTGAGCAGTACGTATGGTCAGTAGCTGTTACTATTGCTACTAAGACATCTACACTACACAGATAATAGTACGTGAATTTTAGCAAATTGTAATGCTTTAATAATAATAGCCAGCGCACACACACACACATTCAATAACACGAAGCTGAATTCACATTTTCACGCATAAAATTTTTATTTTATCAACACATGTACAATTTCTTTCTCTCTCTAACACATACATATGTGTAAGTAATAAGGGTTGAGTCTATGATCTCGGATTCGAATCCAGACCAAATCAAAAAATTTTCCATAGGTTATTCAACATTGATTGACGAATAGATATCTAGATATGAGTAAAATGAGTATGATAACAATTCAAACTCTGATCACGCATCTGTTGGCAAGACAACTCATTACTGTCTTCTCTCTCGCTGTTTCGGTTAGGAGGTGTGGGGAGGGAGAATCTGCATAAGGGTATTCATTAAAACAGATGTTTTATCTACGCACAATAAAAGTACTTTTCTCCTCACTACCCCCTATGGTAAATTGGAGTTAGTTGAAGCCACCAGTTGGGAGTAAAATCCCCATTTCCAGACTGGTTTCTACATTTTGCTTTTATTAATGAAGAGTTGAAATCTTGAAATTCAAAGCAGGAATCAAAGCAGTTTGGACAATCAAAATAACATCATTTTTACTAACAAGCTTCTAGCTTGAAATTGGAAAAAAAAACTCTTAAGGTTTTTGAATTCAAGACAACCTGTTTATAGTATTAATGTGTACACACACACACACACACACACACACAAATAAAATTAAGCTATTTTTAAACAAAAGTGAGACTCTAACAAGTACTATCTGATGATCATCACACCACCTTATAAAGACATCATAAAAGTTAAACAGCCCCCAAGATGCATTTGCTTTATGAGTGTGCTTCAAGAATGTGCGCCGATCTGTAAAAAATAAAGCACTGGGAAAAAGAAATGAAATTGAATTTCTCCTTGTGTGTGTTTGTGTGTTTAAATAAAAAATAATAAATTTAATTAATTTTTAATTGAGATTTAAAGCTTATATTTGGGCTACAGATAATCTCTACTAATAAATGATTAACGATAATCATTACTGTATTTATCTAGAATGGATCGTATCAAAGTTGTGGGTGGAGAAAGTTTGACACTTGGAAATCAAAATGTAATAATTTATATATTGAAATACTTTTACGAGAATCTCAGCCTCGGGTTGACCTTTGAGCATTCCATCATCAGATTTTCAATTGGGTGGACGGTTGAAGAGTTGGAATATGGAGTGCATTGAAGCCTGTCCATTAAAATATGAAAATTGGCTATCTTATTTTATATCTGAGCACTTATTGCATATATGCGTAGAGATGATAATCTGGACCAACTGATGATTGCTGGTTTAGTATGAAATACATATTTTGGTGATTATTTATCTTTTTGACGTATATGTGTTCAAGTATATCATCTGTATTATGAGATAGAGTGGAAAGTGAGTCGTGTGAAAGTCCGTGCTCATCTACCTATATATTACATATATTGATGCAGGTATAAGCCTGTATTCCAGTTATGAAATATTTTTTTAAGTAAACTATATACATTTATTTTAATAATGCTTATATTGTCACATAGATTTTGTATAACAGTAATTAAGACAAGATTTTGCCTTGATAAGTTTTTGAATTAGTGGTGATCAGATTAATGACAAGTCTACCTAAATTAAAATGAAGTCCTATTCTATGTAAGTATTATAATCAACTTTGTTTATATAAATCTTACATACCTAACCTATTCACTAATGCAATTTTCTGCCTTAGAAAAACTCAAAAACATTATATCAATGTGTCTCATCACGTTGGAGAATATTGATCAAAAAATGTAGTACATTAAGAAAACTTCTGCATAGCCTTATACATCTTCTTACTGCCTTAAAATTATTTTATCAATAAATCTATCAAACTAAAAAATTACATCCACCTCTTCTTTTCCTTCTAAACCAAGTCAAGATATTCCACAAGATTCACCACTTGCTTCACTACTATTTAAAATATATATAGACCACATAATCAAAGAGATTGAGCAGTGCACAGAAGGCCTCTTCCTTCTTCATCTTGGTACTATTGTTAAAGTGATATCTTTTGTTGATAATGTCCTGATAGTCTTCATAAAACTGCAAAATATTATTCTCATTTTTTACATTATGAATAACCCTAACAGAATCTACAGTACAAGTTTGTAAGTCATCTATGTGGCAGATAGCTACATGTCACAGTCTACTGTCATTTTTCACAGGTAACACTCATTTTTTCTTGGAATTCCAATTAATTTATCTAAAACATAATTAAGCCATCATCTAAATCATGTTGTCATAAACAAGTTCAGTACAAAAATAAAAGCCTTCTGACCAAAATTGCTTTACCCTGTAGTAAAAATTCATAATGCTATTGGGGGTGATAGACTTGCTTACTATAGTCCATAGATGCCTCTTTTAAGGAATACTGTTAAAATATCATGACCACAATAAAATCATACATATGGGAATCAACATCACATCTTCTATCAATTACAAGTGCTTGTTTCCCTTTTTGCAAAGTTGATCTTAATCTAATATGACCTCAGTCATTTGTATCCTACATCAGGGCTAAGTTGTACATCACAACTGTAGTTGATCCAATTTTTTAAAGCCACTCCTCCACCTATAATATTGCTTGCTTAACTTCCATATGAAAGTTCTTTTTATACAGATCCTGCTATTGAGCATTTAGATCTGTTGAACAATAATAACATAAAATCTTTAATTGGGGTTTTATTTAAAGACAGAAAAAAAATTATTTATCCTAACAGACATCTATGGTCAATCCTTCTAATTGCCAAAACTTTAATCAGATTTCAAAATATGTGTTTCTCAATCGTTAAACCACTAAACATCACATGATCACAAGATCTAGTTGTAGTGGTGTCAGATCCAAGGCTCCTCACTGATGAAAGCCACTAGCTAGAAACTAGTCTGGGATATTGGATGAGTAGGCACTAGATAAGGATTTTATGCACAAGCCTTCTGGCATCCATTGATTGCTCTGGCTTGCAATGAGTGCCACTACTGTATAAAGAGTTTTGCCTGGTTTTTTTCTCAATCACAGTTAAAATTTTTGCTTAACTTATTACTTAACACAATTCCTACAAAAACCTTCCACTTTAACCATTTTAAATAAAATCTGGATCTCACATGTATCTTATGTAATAGTCATCCCGAAAATACATAGATATTTTTGAAATATGTCCATACTTTTCAACTTAATTAACCTAAAAGAATTGCTTAAGAAAACTATTAATAAATTCAATCCATATAATGCCATAGTAATTATTCACATTGTTAAAATCACGTGGCTTGCTTGCTATTCTGTAATTATTGACAACAAAAAATTTTATGTTCTGAAAAAAATAATGAGTGTTGTAATATATATTTATATGCCCTAAAATATACACCCAGAAATACTATGAGAAACATTTAGCAGAACAATATTTTTCTTAGTTGTTCATTCTTTTAAAATGATGTAAATTGTATTTTAAAACTGAATCATTGTATATGCCTGCCTCGTCATATATAACTATATTTTATAAGCTGTGCCCCTTACGTCATATATAAATCCCGTGTACATATGTTAATACTTGTACGTAATTTGCAATTAATAGTTTATTTTATCAAAAAAAAAATATCTTCAATAAATCAATAAAATGGATGTAGAAATAATATATATACCTTTAGGATTTAATTAGCAATATTAATTAATATATTTTCGTACAAGTTTCATATATTTTATATATATAAAAGGCAAGGCTTTTTTGATCTGAAGTTCGTAAAAAGTTCAAACACCCGAATCCACAGTGGAACTTCCCAGTCTCAAGTAACTCGCTTTACCAACTATGCCTAATCACGGTGCTATATGATAAAATTTAAATCAAAAACTTGAAGGATATATATAAGCATATATTATATATGTAAACATATTTTAAATGTTTTTTTTAATGAAACAATTAATGTACGTTAATGTTAACGCAAAAGGTGAAAATGGACTTTCTGTGACATCACTAATTTTAGGTTTCAAAAGAATATTTTATTAATGACTAAAGGGTTATATTTACTATGAGCCACTCTGTATACATATGTTTATGTAGTAAGTGAAAGAAGAAAGGAAGTGTGTATACATAAAGGAAACTGAGGGGAGGGTAGTTTAGTGCAGTGGTTGTTCACAGTATTTTTATAGGATTATATATGTTGGAGTAGGAATGGATGCTACAATATTCATTTGCTAATTTATATTTGGATATACTTTATATAATTACCATTGATTTTTTCTGTTGGGGGTGGGTGGGTGTCAGTGCAGATATATATGTATATGTTACGTTTCTCTCAGTCCTCTAGTGACATTTAGTATTCATTTTACTTGTTAGATATTTGTGAATGATAGTTCATGTAATCTGAGTTTTCAAATACTCTGTGTCATCATTGTTAGGTGGCAATCAGCAACATATTTATTATGTATTTTGGTATGTTCTTCAGTATTTTAAGTTTTGGGTATGTTGTTGCAGTCCTCGAGATCAATAGCATGTAGTCAGATGAAAATTCTTTATATTTAAGTTGTTGGCTCATGGCACATCTTTTTGCATAAATACTTGTTGATGACATAGATTTTTAAGAGCATGATGGCCAGTTAAAGATTCATGTGCTGTGTTATAAGTAATCAGATTGCTGTGAATATATCAGAATATGCAATTTTATTATCTCTGGCTTGTAATTTTGACAGTTTGATGTTAAATGTTGGTGAATGGCACCTTATATTGTTTTCTAATGTGAATGTAGTGAATGTGCAATGGGTGCACGAATATGCATAGAGCATAAAAGTAGTTTCATGGCTTGATGGGACAAGGTCTTTGTGATAGGAGTCGATGTTTGATGGATGGTGCTGGGTTGTCTATAGGCTCTAGTCATGTTATAATGAATTGTGTCCACTGCTGAGCAGTGATAGAATAGATGAAGCTGTGTTTTTCTGCCCTATGGCATAGAGAGTAAAAAGGTATCAACATTGATATATAGCCACTGGTATCTCAGAAAATATAAAGTGGGCAACACATGAAGGTTTAATCTTACCAAAAAAAATCAAAATACTTTGCCTCTAGAGACCATTTTTTCAACTTACAGAATGGTGCAGATTTGGATGGATTAATAAATAAATTTGCCAGTATGATTACTTGTACATAGTTTAAAGAGATATATGTGAAGATGTTTACGTAATTCACAAAAGTTGATAGTTGGTCATATGTGAGTGTGGCTATAATTAGATTTGAGGCTGTTTGCAGATGAAAAATATGAATGATATGTATACCAAATCTGTTGTGAGTGGGTGGTTTGCTAAGTTGTTTTGCAGATATGGATATCATCTTCCTTTGCCACAAAAGTTTGTTGTAGAGAGAAGAGATTTTGTTTATTAAACCTATAGAAAAAATAATAAACAGAGAATAATAAATAATTTTGATAGTGATTAACTGATTAAGTAACTGATCTTGGAATATATGGAGAGATATACCTTTGAGAGTGAAGTGGTGATTCATTATGTTTCTTTTTTGAGCTTGTTGTAGATTTTTCACTTCATTGCATTTGCATGCATGTAAAAGGGGAAACCCAGAAAGGCAAACAGTTTTACCCCATATATGTCTAAGCATGGTTTGGTATCATAAAGAGATCAAACAGAAGTCTTATTTAGATTGACATTGAGTTTACATGTAGCTACAAATTCGTGCAAGTATCCTGTGTAAGGCTGGTAGGTGTTTTTTGAAAGAGAGGAAGACAGTTATGTCAACCATATAGGTGATGCATGTTACCTACCAAGATATGTTTGGTATTTAAATGTCAGTGAATGTTTGAAGGATCTTCACTAATAGTGTGTTAATATTGAAAGTGAATAGTAATAAACCTAGAAGAGAACCTTGAGAGATTGATTGTGTTGGAGTGAAAGGTATTGAATTTTTTCCACTGAGTATGATATGGATTTCATGATTGAGCAGCAAGTTAGTCAGCATGTATAAAAGAGTACAAGGTATTCTGGTATTGGCCAACATGTTTACCTTGATTGCCATGGAATCAAAGACTGTATCAATGTCTATCTGGATTGCAACTGGTTGAATATTTTTTTTCTTCCTTGCCCTGAGTGCAAAACTGCTTTGAATACAAGCACTGCTTGTCCTCTTAATTATTGTTTTCTTATAAACTGATATGGTGAAATCAAAGGGAGAAGATGTGTCTTAATCTTATCTTTAATAACTTTCTCAATTCATCTTGATAGCTAGTGGGCCCATGGAGATAGGTTGAAGATGTTAAGGGTGGTTATTGATGCTGGTTTCTTGATGAAAGACACTATTGTGATTAGATAAAGGTTTTCAATGTTGTAGGTTTTTTGTGAGAAAGAGAGTTCACAAGGTCACATAGCAGTTGAGGATTGCTGAAACACAAATTTTGGTATTCCATGAATACCTGGATGACATGCATTGGGCAGAATATCAAATTTAATAATGGTCCAAAAATGTCATGAAGTGGGATGAAGAGTTGATGAGTTTGAAGCTTCTGTTTAAAATGCTTATATATAGGTTCAATTACATTATGTGCTGCAAGTGTGAATGTTCTAATTCAAAAAGCCATGTACATTTTAATGGTGGAGGGAAAGCCTAGGGGCAATCTGATGTAGCCTCTAGTCCATATATGCTGTTGACTGAGGCAGCTTTCAGTTTTTTTGATAGTTTAAGTAGTCTATAAGTTATGCACAAGTGTTGTTATATGCCTGGGTGAGCTTATTTATATACTGGTATGTGTTGTGCATACATTCAGACATTGCTATTTGCTTATGTAGTCCATCAGCTAGAGCTAAAAGCCTGTGGCTGGTGGGGATGTTTTTTTAGTGATGTGATCAATGTTAAAAAAATATATTTATGCAGGCTGGTATCTTTGCACAGCACTTACTTGTAGTCCTTCAAGTTTAGGAGTATGATATATGTTTCAGAAAAAAAGGGAATTCTGGTATGGATGCAGGAAGTAGAATTCTCATTGTTTTCTCTAAGGGTGATGTAGTTGGATGAATTTCAGCTAGGTTGAGTGTTGCAGTTTGTGCAAAGTGGTACAAGAGTGGAGTTGGGATTGAGATTCAGGCTGATGTAATGATACAACATTGGAAAATAGGAGCAAAGATCAATTAATGATGTGTGACAGTTGTTATGGAATGCTACTGTGTTTGGTAGTAGAAAACCTTCAGCATCCATGAGTGATATTGCTATTTGATGAAGCCATTTGGAGGGGAAGTCTGTGTACTTCATGTTAAAATCCTCCATAGAGATGGTTGGGTAAGGGATTGATGTTAGCAATGAGTTGATGGTATGATATTGGATATGATGATGTTTTTGGGTGGAATATAGGTAAATATTATGTTAATCCTATGTTGAGAGTCATTATATGGTGATGAAATGTTTCTATTACACGTTTTCATGAAATTTTTCTATACAGTGAACATTCTCTCATAAATGATGGAAATAGACCAATATATCACATTTAAATACAAAGATATTTAAAATAGAAGAAATTCAAAAAGTAGAATGCATAGGAGATGGGGATCTGGACCATCTGATGAGTGCTGGTTCAGCATGAAATATGTATATTGAAGATCATTTATCTTGTTCACATGTATGTGGTTGTTTGTATTGGTTATATAAGATAGAGTGGATAACTGTATAAGCTTGAATATCTGGGTTCAAATCCCCTTCAATTACATCTAGGTTAAGTATATACATTATACTTATATTTCATTATTATTTATTCAACCTGTATTTGCCCATCCCTCCTCAATATAATTAAATGGATACATTAAGGTCCTACATATGAGGGATCAGATTGATTTAAAGTCAACAGGGTTATGACTATAATATTAGCATCATCAAGAGTTTTGAGCATTACATCATCATATTTTCAATGATATGGATGGCTAAAAAGTTGGAGAGTGGAAAAGATTGAAGCCTGATTATTAAAGTTTGAAGATTTGCTATCTTAATTTAACTGAACATGTAGGGATGGTGATCTAGAATAACTGATGTGCTGCTTCAGCGTAAAATACCTATATTGGAGATCATTTATCTTTTTCACATGTATGTGGTCATGTGTATTGGCTGTATAAGATGGAATGGATGACTAAAGAAAGGTTGAAAGTTTGGTTCAAACCCCCTCTAATAAAGTATAAATAGTAAATCCTGTCATATTATTGGAATAATCACAGCAGTAAAATCTGAGTGATAGGCTATCAAAAAAGATGACGTATCTATGCAAAACAGGCTCAAGAAAGCCATTAATTTGTGGAATTTTAAATAATTAATATTCAAATATCTTTTGTGCTACTTATATGTATTTGCCTATTTTTAAGGGTGACATTATATTTTTATATTAACAGAATGTGTCTTTTATTATTTTGGTTTCAATAATAAGTTTATTTTTCAATTTCTGTGCCCATCCTCTTATTAATTTGTGCCCCCCCCTATGGGGAAACCAGGGATCACGTCTACAAGTTGATGTAACTTTAAATTGCCAAATATATCTCAACAGAATAAAATCTCAAACTAAGTAAAACAATAAGAGTACTTTTAATATGTAGGGGGAGGGGCAATTCAGTCTTTTTTACTACATGCACAAAATACATCAATCTCAGTGAGACTGCTAAGATATGTTTAATCTCTTATAATATTATACATGTTGTTACCATATAAGATGCAAATTAATACTTTTAATCACATCTAAGAACTAATTAGAGAAGCTCCCCCCCCAACCACTTCACAATAATAACTTTTTAACACTAGAATGAGATTGTTTCATGCTGATGGATGGCACAGGGACCTTATGCAACTGAGAAATAACTATTATCTATTTTATTGGGCTGGCTTACATAATTAAAACACTATAGCCATCATTACATAATCTAATACCCATGTTTTAATGCTCTAATTAACAACATAAAGAGAGAACTCTTTCCAATACTGGAATAATAATATTTATAAACAAAGCAAAGCAAAACTCCATATAGTAGTGCCACCTGTGCTAAACAGAGTAATCATGTGATGCTTGCTGGTTTAACACCAATCCTGCTTAATAGGGTAGTGGTGGCTATGGTTGTTAAAGAGCCAAAGACACCAAAATGTATGGGTGCTGAACTGAGTTCAGACCCATATGACTATATAGGCTATTGAGCTTAGATTGAAAATATATTTTGTGTTTTCAATTTCATGCTCATAGTTTTGTGGTTAAGTAGAGATAAAAGGTGGTTGCTAGAGGGTTGCATTAGATTCTAAGATCTAGATGCAGTGCTCTCAGATCCAAAGCTCCTCACTGACGAAGGCCACAAGCCAGAAACTAGTCTGGGGATATTGGATGAGTAGGCATTAGATAGGGATTTTATGCACAAGCCTTCTGGCATCCATTGATTACTCTGTTTAGCACAGGTGACACTACTATATGGAGTTTTGCTTTGCTTTGTTTATAAACAATTATGTGCTAGTATTGGAGATGTGATCATGTGATGCTTGCTGGTTTAATAATAACATTTATTGTATTTCCATCACTCATCACATGATCACCATTCCATATGTTTACACATGCTGCTAATAAGAGTACCAAATTCTTCATACAGTAGTGCCACTGAGTGCTAGCCTTCATAATCAATGGATGCAGGAAGATTTGTGCATAAAATTCCTATCTAGTGCCTACTCATCCAACATGTCCAGACTAGTTTCTAGTTTGTGGCTTTCATCATTGAGGAGCCTTGGATTTGAGACCAACCCTCTACCACTCATCTTTTACCTATTTGGTTAACTCTAAAGCTTACACTTGGTGGCACTATGCATGGAGAGTTTGATACTCTTATAAACAGCATGTGTAAGTATATGAAGTGGTGATCATGTGATGTTTTGATGGTTTTATACCTATCCTACCCATAGGATAATGATGACTGTGGATTTTAAAAAATCCAAGACACCAAAATGTATAGATGCTGAACTGAGTTCAGATCTACATGATTATACAAGTGAATGAGCTTGGGTTGGAAACATTATTGTGTTTTCATCTTGGAATCCTAGCTTTATAGCTAACCAAATAGGTAAAAGGTGGCTGCTAGAGGGTTACATTAGGTCCTTAGATCTAGGTGCAGTGCTCTCAAATCAAAGGCTCCTTACTTATGAGAGCCACAAGCTATAAACTAGTCTGAGGAAGTTGGATGAGTAGGCACCAGATAGGCGTTTTATGTGCAAACCTTTCTGCATCCATTGATTATGAAGGCACTATTGTATGGAGAGTTTGGTATTCTTATTTATCATATTTCTGTATAGTTTCTAAAATACCCTTTTGCCTTCGATTTCACTTCTCCTATGCTGAATCACTTTTCTTCAATCAAATTAATAAGATTATAGTTAGGAATTAAATGCTAACCCTTGGACACTTATGCAGTCACTTGGGGTCCTTTGACATTACTTGTCAGCCAATAAACGAAGTTAAATCTCAAATCCAAAATAAATTATAATCTTTATTTTTTTCTTTTTGAGGAAGAATAGCAGTAAAAAGTAGAGAGAGGATTAATCAAATCTTTATCCCATCACAATGTCTAATTTTGTATACAGAGGTAATTCTAACTCTATTTATTTAAACATAAATAAACTAATAAAACATCACATGATCTATCAGCAATGAATTGAATGTAAAATTCTAATAATATTTTACCATGTGTTCATTTGTGTTGTTAACATAAGTAATTTATTAATAAACTCTACTTTGAAAGTAATTAATAGATTACTCACCATAATTATAAAGGAGAAGCCAATCACCATTAATCTATTCAATTGAACACAACGATATTCATAATTCATCATATTTATCACATTTGTTTAGTAATATTCCAATAAAATATGTCAACATAAAGTTACATTCAGTGTAAAGCAAAAAAAAGCAGATATAAATTGAATATTAATGGGCTTGTATAAAAGCATTACACCCCTGAACATCTCCAAAAAATAATGAAAATTTTTTTTTATTTTATAAATAATAATAATGCTTACAGCATTGGATAAAGCAATACACATGTTAAAGACTACAGCTTATGTTTTACATTAAATGAATAAGTTAATAATTGAAATTATTTGATTATCATTCTTGATTATGAAACAAAAGTGCTGCGATATAACGTGTCAGAATTATCACTTTTAGTGAGTTACAGTTAGATTCGTTGATATTCATCCAATAATTTTTACTCACACTGCTCATAACAAGTGAATCCAACATTGCTCAATTAAAGTTTGTACAAATAAATTACACAGACAAAATTCTCCATACAGTATCACCACTTAGCACAAACCAGTGACCATGTCAAAAAGGTTTGAGCAAAAATGACTATCTAGTGCTTACTCCCAACATCCCCAAGAATTTATCTTTATATTGTAATAAATCAAAAATTAATGGATCAAGACAGATTACATTATGAAAAGGTGGGATTATTTCCGAACTATTTAAATTTTTTTTTCCTTGAATAAGTTTCAAGTTTTATATATATATGTATGGAAATATTTAATGGAGTTATAATTTATAATTATTTAATTACTGCGTTTTACTTTCACTTTTACTTGAAGAAAGGCTTATAACTAAATACTTATAAAGATAACCCACACACTAAATATTGCACCTAAATATCCATTTAAAATATTATAATATATATTAAAATTATAATAATTTTTTTTTTATCTGAAATTTTCCAGACATATTTAGTAAAAACCAATACAACAGATCAAAATGAAATAGTACTCAAAAGACCAGTTACTAAAATGCTCTCTCTCTCTCTCTCTATATATATATATATTTAACACCACCCTAAAAACCACTTAATTGATTAACCCAATTATTACCAGGCAATATACACCCTAAAACGAGATATTCTTAATTGAACACTGACATAATAAAAACACCATATTTCCCAATTAAACTGGCAAATATTTGATCAATAATTAGGCCTGGAATTTATAAATTATAAGAAGGAATATAAATTAAGCACTCCTTCCTTTACTCTTTTTACAATACGATGGTTTATTTATCCATTAGCTTACTTTATTTATTCCTCAATTACATGTTAGCCTGACTATTTTAATTCACTAAGTAGTATTGCTGTAGAGAAAAAAACAAAGACAAGTACTTCCTTTTATAAATAAAATTTAATTTGCATGCTAATTCTAATTAATAATAAAACCTAAAACACAATATAACCCACACTAACATAAAAAACATAAATACAATAAGATATAATTCAAATGAAACATTAAATAAATTATCGTAACTCAATGTACCTTCTCATACATTAATAGATACAACATAAGTTCTTTAGATAACTGTTCAAGGTTAACTTTTATAATTTAGTTCACTGATTTCTTATTTCAAATTAATTTGACACATGTATTAATAGTTACTAGGTATGATTTCCGGGACAACCATCGAGGGGGAAAACTCCCTTCTTTCAAGTGCGTTTTGGCAGAAGGAGGAGGTTTATACTTTTTTCTTATTTTCTACCCTTCAACACTACTAACATGTAATTTGTTGTTATAAGAGGTAGAGAACCCACCTTATATTTAAAAAAAAATTAAATCCTTCTTTTTCTCTTATCTTCCACTATTTTTTTTGTTTATTTTCCAATTTCTAATTCTTTTTTTATTTTGATAATTTAATTAAGCACTAACAACACCTTCATTTACTGTACCAACTATTTAAATTTGTATATTTTTTTCAATATAATTTCTTTCTTCTTTAAATTGAAACCACTTACTGTACCACTTTTAATTGGTATTTTTATTTTACAATATAATTATTTCTTTATTTTTTAAATGAACAACAACCACTTTAGACCAACTTTTGTATTTTTTTCCTATTTTTCCCTTTTCGTTCTTATTTACAAGAAAAGAGAGACACCCCCCCCCCTTCTCTTTCAATTTTTCTATTCTTTAAATATTTGACCTAACTAAATTTTTTTCTTTTTTTCTCTATTTCTTTAACGAAACCCTTTTATTAATATTATTGAGAACAAAAAATACATGCACACATTATGTAGATACCAAAATATATAATAAAATCAAACAAATAATCATCAAAATAAAAAATATCTTTACCAGAAGACTTTCAATTACTACAACTTACAACAAACAAACGCAAAAAAAAAAACATACCACACAACTTCAAACCACAATTTTTTAATAATTTACATAAACCCTTCCTAGAAATACCTTTAATTTTTTCACTCCCTTCAATTGAAATTTTAACCTTATAAATAACCATAATAATTTTATTAGACAAATAATATGGGATTCATATTTACTGAAGAATATTTTTGTACATTATATAGTCTTAGACATATATATTTTTTAATTACATAGACCCCTATATATTTATTCCACAACCACACCAACAAAAACAGAACTAATCAAACTAGAAATTTGGTATTACATACATTTATATATTGAAGAGAAAAAGAACCCAAACCAAAAAAATATAATAATTTGCTTGTGATTAGATAAAAATATAATAGTCCAACCAGAACCACCTAAACATCACAGAAAAACAACCAAACAACCGCAACAACCCACACCTGACAGCAAAAAAATATATATATATATATATATATATATATATATATATATATATATATATATATATATATATATATTAATTTCACACTCTAAAGTAAAAATTTCAACTTTAGTGTCTATATAAACTTATTAGATCATAAACAAGGATGATTTTTATTAATCAAAGATTACCTTGACAACAGGAGAGATGTTGATTGTTAATGATCATTACTAGGTTTATTATATAAGTAATACATGTTTGGAGCAATTTGAAGGTTATAATTGACTATTTGTTAGTATGTTTGGATTATATTTATTTGTCTAATAAACTTTATTTATATTTCTTTGAATTAATAATTTCATTCGATCCAAGTGGAAATCTTTGTGCTCCATAAACTTATTGGATCATAGATAAAGGGGTTTCCACCTTTATTGATTAAAGGATGTTGGCTTGATAACAAATTGAGATTGGTGATTGTAATGATATTGGTAGGTATTTATATGAATACTTATTTGCCTGAACATATTAAGTTTATTATATAAGTAATACTGATTGGAAGCAATTGAAAGTTATAATTGACTTTGTTCTTCAGAAGTTAATTACTTTAATAGTTTGTTTAAATTTCTTTGTATTACTATTTTACCTTGGTCAAGGGCCTTTATTGTCCATGATAGTGGATTTCCACCTTAATAATTAAAGGGTTGCTTTGAGATTGGATTGTTGATTTTTTTTTATGTCATAGTATCGGTCAGGATGCGAACTCAACCCGGCAACTGCCTGCAAGGAAGGCGGCCACCTCTCGACCTCAATGCAGATTATTGATTGTAAATGATATTGGTATTATTTCATGTTGACTGCTTTGATATATATATATATATATATATATATATATATATGTTAAACAATTATATATATGTAAAGTTTGAGATTAAATCTTGTGTATTTGTTACTATTAACCCTTCAACAGATTGGTAGTGGGGCGCCTGTAATGTTCACTTTGTTTGTATTTAAATTATTTTATATTCAATAAAGGCTGATTCCTTGAAACTGTTCTAGAAAACACCTAAAATACATATACAACTTTGACAAATAGTAAATATTATAAAGGAATAGTAACAAACAATAGTTGTTTCTTATTGGCTGATTATTGTAGCTACTGAGGAAAGAGATTAACAAACTTGATTGAATTTATTTGCAAAGGTAATAAAGAAAGTTAGCACATAAACGAAATTTTTTAAAAATTAAAATTGTAGTTATATGCAAAATATAAAGGCATACTATTGAGTTACAATTGTTAGATGAGTTTCTTTTACTATAATTTGTTTAGCTACCTTTTAAAAAATATATTCCTGTATTGACACAAGCACTAGCTATTAAAATTTTTTTATCCAAAATGTTAATTCATAGGAACTAATATTATAACACAGACTCATTATACCGATTTAAATTTTTCTGAGAAAAGTAAATTATTTAATTTGCAAACCATTTTTCAACAAAGGGATACAAATCCATTCTTATTAATGCATGCACTTTATTGGCTATACACCGGCTTCCTGACTTTGTGCTTTCTGTCATCTCTTTCAGACACCTTCTGTTCTCGTGCTAAAGCGACTGACAGAAGCACAACTCAGGACGACTCCAAACGCTATTATAAGACTGACCTTTGCCAAAAAATATATAAATAAAATTACTTTCATAGAAATATTATAACCGGATAACGAAGCCTGTTGAGTTAGAAAGAACGAATAGTGAAAGTTGAACAGCTAGTATATTATTTTGGATAAAAAATCTTATTTTTAAAAGAATGGAAACATGTTTGCATTGAATTATAAGGCGAAAAAAGAAAGAAGTAAGCAAACACGAATTACAAAAACAACCAAAACAAAAATCAGATACATCATTTTATAATTAGGTACAAATATTTTGTACAAACAAAAATTTACATAAGCTATAAAAAGAGCATTTTGTGATCACTAACAACGAAGAAAAGGCGAAAAATACTCTCACAATTGCAACTGTCAATTGCAATATTGGAGGCAGGATTTGGATCTTTTATAGCTCTTTTGGCTATAGGCTTCCAACTTCATCTTATTTCTTTAAACAAAAAACAATAGTTTCTGATCAAAAGAATTCACCTGGCAAAATAGTGCTACCAGTAGTAAGGAGAGAAGGAAAGTTGAAAGCAAACAACACCCAAAAAAACTGACTAAGGGGCTAAAATGAAGCCTACCCAGCAAAGACAAGTAGAAAGAGACCACAGCACCTTGATGAGCCAACTTGGGTAGGAAGGGTTTAAACAACAAAAATAAAAGTGGGATTTTAAAGAATAAAAAGCAGACAATTCACAATTCTGTCAAGCGTTGTTAGCTGAGAGGTCATCGCAGCTGCCTTGCAAGCAACTAGTTGGTTGCAGACGGTTGTGGGTTCGCATCCTGGCCGATGTTATGACATATGAAAAAAAAAAAAGCAGACAATTCTCTCATTTTCAAATTTTACCAACAAATATTCAAACAATAAAAATATGAAATGCTAAACTTTAATTGATTTTTTAAAAAACAAATTAGTTTGCAATGATTGATTTACAACTTGTTCTCCCATCAGAGTGTTTTGGACATCCCTTACATATAAGACAGGTTCAATAAAAGATGGCCACTCTTTTACTATAAGATCTATTGTCTTATGCTATGGCTAGGGTTATTTCAATTATTAATGATAACAGTTGCTATAAAGATTTAATCTCGAAATTAACGCATACATAAAGACAAATCTTATATCGCAAGCCAACAGTAATATTTGTATTAGTCAGTCTAGATTCATAAATATAAATACAATTTATTCACCTTACTTCAAATACTTTTTAGCAAAAATTTTTTATTGTATATATTTACACACAATCTAATATTTGGACTTCCTCAAAGCTATTATATAATGACAAATAAAATAAATAATTACATAAATAATAGGATAAAAAATAAATTAAAAATGTAAACAATAAAATTTGAAATTATTGTATATATGTACACACAATGCTATTTCGACTGTCCTGCAGTCTTCCTCGGTACTATGATGTAATGACAAATAAAATAAATAACTATATAAATAATACAATAAAAAACAAATTAAAAATATAAACAATAACATTTAAAAATTAAAGACAAATAACATAAAATATAATACAATAAAATATAACAAAACATAAAACTAAAATAAACTAAATGGGATAAAAATGAAATCAAAATCAAATCAAATAAAATAATCCAGATAATATAAAATAAAATATACAACATTTTATTGAAATATAAAATAAATATATATATATATTGTTGTGTTAGATTATCTTATATTTTATATTATTTTTTATTTTTTAAATTGTTTAAATTTTATTTGCATTTTTAATTTGTTTTTTTTTTTTAACATATATATATAGTTTTTTTATTTTATGTGTCATTATATCATAGCTCTGAGAAAGACTACAGGGCAGTTGAAATGTCAGATTGTGTGCATATATATATATACAATAAAAATGTTTTTGCTAAAAAGTGTTTGAAATAAGGTGGACAAAATGTGTTTATATAAAATATTACAGCAAAATAGAGGAAGTAGAGATTAAGCTATATTTGTGATTTATAAGTATATTTAAAATCCTGATAATAATGCTGGTTTAATAATAATATTTTAATATAATACAGAGAAAGTACTTATGGTATATCAATGTATTATCTATAGAGATAAGTAAAGAGTAATATCAAAAATACATCTACTATTAATAAGGCAAAATGAAAGACTAACGTAAGACCATAGTTATAAATGATTCTATCTTTTTACACTTTGTCATATTCTGCATAAATTTGATAGATTTGTTAGTTCAATTCCTGCAATAATAAATAACAATGAAACTAATCCTTAGACCTGTTCTCAACATGTTATTCTTTTTTAGGAATCAAAGTTTTTTTTTCTTAGTGATGAAACTTTATTCATCAAAAAAAAAAAAAAAAGGTACAAATACAGTTAAATAATAAGTTTACAAAGAATGGTAAAAATGAAATTCAGGAGCAACATTGTGAAAGGGGAAAAGAGAAAGGGATGTGGAAAGAGTGTGTATTGACCATTAGACAAATGAATGTTACAATTAGGAATTATTTGTAAATTTTAGAGTTTAAATATGAGTAGCATTTTAGGAGTACAATATTGAGAAATCCAATTTGCGATGGATAAGTTGAGAATACGAAAACACTTGGAGATAATAAGATTGGAAATAATAAATTTAAATAGAGTGAATCACTTGCAATTAAAATCATTAGGCCAAACTGCAGCTTACTTTGCAATAATACTTGGATAAAATAGTTTATAACAATAATGCTAAAACTGCTATGAATAGGGTTTTTTTCCTTCTTGTGAATGAGAAAATCAATATTGGCAAAAGTCCCCACAGCACCCTCATCCTAGCCCTCCCCCTCAAAAGAACCAGGATTTATGTCTCTGTGCCCCCCCTCCAACAACCAGACTCTCTCATTCAATCAGCAAAGTTGATTGTAATGAAAATTTTAATTAAAAGATACAATTACGAATTATTTGTAAAGTCTAGAAATCAAATATTTATTGTGTTTTAGGAGTACAATATTGAGAAATCCAATTTGTGATAGATAAGTTGAAAAATAGGAAAACACTTGGAGATAACATAAAATATGGACTAAATCAATCTACTGTTCAGTTCTTCCAAATGGCCTCGAATATCTTCACAAGAGAGCAATCCTGAATACTTTGGAAAAATTATGGAAAAACTATGGAGAACAAGGAAAAAAAATCCAAGCTTCAAAATGTCTTTGCTGAAAACCATTCTATCCATCATGAAAATCACATGAACAGCAAAAGGCCAGCCCTATCAATAACAACTTGGAAATAATACAAATTAAATAAGGTGAATTACTTGCAATTATAATCATGAGGACAAACTGCAAATTATTTTGCAATAATACATGGATAAAATCATTCATGACGATAACGTTAAAGAATCGCCATAAATGACGTTATTTTATCTATCTATCTATCTATCTATCTATCTATCTATCTATCTATCTATCTATCTATCTATCTATCTATCTATCTATCTATCTATCTATCTATCTATCTATCTATCTATCTATCTATCTATCTATCTATCTATCTATCTATCTATCTATCCTATCTATCTATCTATCTATCTATCTATCTATCTATCTATCTATCTATCTATCTATCTATCTATCTATCTATCTATCTATCTATCTATCTATCTATCTATCTATCTATCTATCTATCTATCTATCTATCTATCTATCTATCTATCTATCTATCTATCTATCTATCTATCTATCTATCTATCTATCTATCTATCTATCTATCTATCTATCTATCTATCTATCTATCTATCTATCTATCTATCTATCTATCTATCTATCTATCTATCTATCTATCTATCTATCTATCTATCTATCTAATTAACCCACACACATTGAATTAATAGTAACAATCATTAAATTTTTAATTTGTCACTGCTATTATACCTTCACATATTGTAATTGTAATGTTATGAATAAAATTTGTTTTTTTTTTATTAGGATAATGCATGGATTTTTTTAATACATTAATTAATTCACATTTTAGTCTCTTATATTTAGGTTAGCTAATCTTTGTTTTGGAACTATTTCTATCTATTTGTAATGTAATAATAAATGGTGAAGATGTACCCAAGATATTTTTAGCTTGATTCTGATATCATCACTGTCTTACAAATTTGTAGATCTTTTGTTTTGTTTAATGTTATTTTCATATACTAGTTGGGAAATCGATAAACCAGTTAGTTGTGGTCATTGTGGAGATTATTTGAGACTATATTTTGAATAATTCATTCATTTGGTTGGCTTTTTTTGTGTTATTAGCTTTAATATTGAATTAATTTTTTCTGAATGTTTTTAACATTTACGCCCCCCCCCTTCCCAAGTTCTATTTGTCAGCAATCAGACCTTAATTTTTCATGTTATAGTTATTAATATTTTTATTATTTTTTTAACATAATTAAGGTAGTATAAAGCCATATTCAGAATCATATTCAGGATCATTGCAGTCAACTGGATCTGCTTTGAAGATAAAAAAAAAATAATTGAATGGTTATTACTTGAAAATCCATAAAAATGATAAAACTGAGCCACAATTTATGGAGCTTGAATCCCAGGGTCTGTTATTCTGCTACTACATCAAATGAGCCACAATCTATGTAATTTGAACTCCAGAGTCTGTTATTAAACTACTGCACCAAATTACATAGGATAATTGATCTGATGATAAAATTTTGCAATCCATGACCTCTGCAGTTGTGGATGAACACAAATGATAAACCATGTAGTCAATAGAACTGTTGAATCTATGGCTACAATGATAGATCTAAAAAAACTATCTATCTTCTGGTTGGAACCTCTACAGTTTTTTTATTATGTTTACCTGGCTTAAAAACATTTATTAAATAAAATAAATAGGCATATAAATATATACTTTTCTGGAGATAAAAAGAAACCAAGTTCTTAGAAATAAGATGATTGTATAGGAAAAGGAACTGACTGTATCAACATTACTAATCATCTCACCTTTAAATCTAAAGATGAGAATGACTGGTAATCTTTTTCATTACCATATTGGAGATCTCTTTTTCACCTCTCATTTGAGATCTCCCTTTTCCTTTTGCTAGTAATTCATTCTAATGTGTTAGCATACTATTAGAGATCAGTTTTTTCTCAGATTTCCTTTTTTTAATTTTACACATATCTTTTAAAATATTTATTTTGAACTTAAAACTGTAGATACTATTGTTAAAAAATATGGAAGTCTGTTTTATTACAATTTTAAATTTTATAGTAGTAAAAGTAATCGTTTATTACTTGGGTATTTAAAAATGGTTTGAACATTGGAAGCTAAAGAGTTGAAACTGTGAGCCTTACACCTTGTGCTTCAGATGTCTCCATTCTACAGCTACACTAAATATGCACGGTATTTTTTCTATTCCTATAATCCAATGATGGCATAGCTTTTCATTTTTTAAAATTCAATTTTTCCACTGGAAGATGATTTATACACCTTGTGCTTCAGAGGTCTCCATTCTACAGCTACACTAAATATGCATGTTATTTTTTCTATTCCTATAATCCAATGATGGCATAGCTTTTCATTTTTTAAAATTCAATTTTTCCACTGGAAGATGATTTATACAATATTGAATATTTAATTTAACGATGTATCCAATTTATTCCATCATACTATATGCTAATTATACTCTTACTAAGAATAATTTAATCATCATCATTGGTTACTGCAAATAAATATATTTATTCATATTCCAGATCTTACTTAAGTAGACTTACTCTAGGGGTAGGTTGGTAGACTTCTATAAATGTTTCTGGGTGATTTTCAATTGAGAAGAATAGATTTAGTACAGTAATAGAATTGTAGACTCCTAAAGAATATCTTGATGATTTTCATTTAAATAAAGTAAATTTATTGTTAAAAGAGATAATAATAGATGAAAAGTTAAAATCTTAAAAAGGATTTCAAGAGATTGTAAAAGACCTAGAAAAAGACCATGTGTGAGATAGATGGATGAAATAAGAAAGTGTGCTGGGGTGATTTGGAAAAGGGAGACTAGGGATTGAACTTGGAGAGACCTCCATCCTGCGGTGGATCGGTAATGGTTGAAAATGTATGATTTATGAAAGCAGATTTGCATGGTAAAGAATGGTGAATTGCTAAAGTATTTCTGGACAATTTAATATATTTGTAAAGACTTAGAGGGGTGGATTCAAAGAGTTTCTGGATGATTTTTTAGATGAATACTATAGGCTTAGCACAGTGGTAGAATTGTAAACTTCTGAAGTATTTCTGGATGATTTTCAATTAAATAAAGTCGTCTCAGCAGGTTGCAAAATGGAGAATTACTAACATGTTTCTGGATAATCTTAAAAATAATTTAAGGAGGTTTAAGCACAGTGGAAGAGCAATGGACTTTAAAGTGTTTTTGGATGATTTCAGGGGAGTATAATGGGGGGAAATTAATTTAATTCAACTGACTGGCACTTATTGGGGGTCAGTATGCCAGTCGGCGCTCGAATGTCGTATGATGTTTGAACATTCATGGAAGCAAATAACTAGTATCATGATTATTTTAAATTTCTTCAAATTTATTACTCTTTTATGCAAAAATTAAACAGAACAAAAAATAAAGCAAAATAAAATCTTTGAAAAACTATATTTATTTAATCAACACAGAACAAACAAATAAAATGGATTTAATTGACTAAAATAACAATTATACATTTAAGTCGATCGTATAGCTTTTGATCGCTTCTATAATAAGCATGTGTGTGCGTGCATATATTGGCATACAAAAACGATAAGCTTCAAAAGTGACAGGTTTATAATTTGATAACATAAGCAAGTAATTCATTTAGACTTTTTTTTCAGGCATTTCTTTAACACTATTTTCACGGTCAAGGTTATGAAATATATTTGATGTCATAGGTTATGACACATTGTAAACATGTCTTGAACTTGTTTCAAAAGTCTGGGCGTAGTATATGATTCAGAATTCGGTAACTTTTTTTTTTTTATCTTCACCTGATCTTATAAAAGGTGAGAGCAAGTCGTCATTTTTTTAAAATCCAAAAGGAAAAGTAAGTAAAACCTAACTTTTGTAATATTTAGTTAAATTTTAAGACCTATTTAAAATAAATTTAAAAATAGCTTTTTGTCAAAAAAATTTATTTAAAAAGCACTTTTTTTTTTTTTTTTTACAAAGTAACAATTTAAAATTTATCGACAGGTAAAAGTTAAAAAATATTTTATAGAAATAACTTCAACTACGTTTCTCTTTTTTGGAAAAAAAAAAAAATCGAATTTATTAATACAATCCTGCATATGAGATGGCTTTGTTTAAATTTATGTACTTAATAAAAACGCTTATTTGCAATAACGAGTTTTATTATATCAAATAAGCCTCATTGTGAATTTTAATTACCTGCTGAAAAGTGCGCATCAAAGAATTTCCCACCTATCTAGTTTATTTAGAGAGCGCTTTGTATCAAATATGTTTTCAATAATATTGATATTGTTAAAGGTGATCGTATTTACGGAGTTATTTATAAATATACAATTAAACCCAACAGCACACTTTATTTTATTCAAAATGATCGAAGATGAATCTTTTTATAAAAATATCAATTGTAATTGGTTTGCAGAATATATTTAGACGTCAATAGCGTATTGATAATAAGAGAGATGACGCTTATAGCGTTAACATAGATAGTCGATGCTTATTTCAACATATAATAACGCCTTAAAAATAATCGTACCTGTAAACAAAATCCAATTTTCTTTTTGGATTTTAATATATATAGCATATAGTCAGTCATTAAATACTAAAGAATGTTTCATATAATTGTCTAGAATCTAATTTTGCTTGATTTAATATATATGAGCTGGAATATGGATGTAATAATATTATCTTGCGTTCATTATTTACTCGTGATTACAATAGTTGACCCTTCAGTAGATTAAATACAATGAATTACTGTTTCATATGTATATGTAATCCAATCGTAGACCTGTAGAAATATTTATAGTCAAGCAAGATCCAAATTTCTCTCTATCTTAAGATATCTTATGAAACTAAACGTTGTATCTAAAAAAAGATGTTATGATTAATCGTTAAACTGAAAAACTATATTAAACCAAATATATTTTATCAATGTAAATGTTCCATTATCTCAAATTCCATTATATCACAGCTATTCATGATTTCAGACCACCCTGTGGCGCTGGTGTAGACTTACAATATAATAAATTTATAATATAATAAATTATATATTATAATTTATATATTATAAGTTATACTTATAATACTGTATAATAAATTATAATGTTATAAATTAATTATTTTTTTCCTGTGTCATACCATTGGCCGGGAAGCGAACTCGCTAACCCAGGACAACTGCTTGTAAGCAGCTGTGCTGACTACTCGACCACCAACGCTTGACTAATAAAAATATAATGATGGTTAATACTGGGGAAAGAGAAGATGTAGAATTTTTATTGGGGGATATAAAGTTAAATGTGGTGGATAGATATAGTTATTTGGGAATCATCTTAAGTAATCAGAAAAATTGCTTGGATGAATGGGAGAAAAAATTGATAAATGAAGCAAAGAAAAAAAGGGATTGATAAAGAAATTAACAGTGTTTTCATATAATAAATATGATGTAGCTAGAATTGTATGGAAGGGAGTTGTAGTAGCAGGGTTAACATATGGTAATGATGCATTATGGGTTAGTAAAAAGGTATTAGATTACTTTAAAAAATTACAAAGGGAAGTAGGAAGACATGCATTGGATGTAGATGCGTGGGAAAGCAAGGGAATTCAAGGAGAAATGGGATGATCAAATTTTTGTATGAGAGTTGCAAAAAGTAAAATGAAAATGTTTGGTAGGTTGCAGTTTATGGATAATAAAAGAATAGCCAAAATAATATTTAATGGGGTTGATGGGTGAGAAATGTAATGTGGTATGCAAAAGATTTGGATAAAGAATTTATATCAGTATACTTGTACAAAAGGTGGGATGATTGTGTTAGGAGGATTGTTGAGTGTTATAGTGGTAAGGAATGGGATAAAAGAATAGATGCATTAATAAAGAATAGGGAGTTGGAGAGATGGAGAACTAGTATGAAGAATAAAAAGAATTTAAATATATATAGAAGTAAATGGAACATTGGGTGTGAGTTAATTTATGATAATATCAAGGAAAGTAGTTTATTGTTTAAGGCTCAAACGGGATCTTTAGCAACAAGAGAATGTACACGTAAATGGAAAAATATGGGTGATTTAGTCTGAAAAAGAAAGGTATAGAAAATATTAGACATCTGTTAATTGAATGTAAATGCTTGAAAGCAGAAAGGGTACAAATAATGAAGTTATGGAAGAATGAATATGAACAAAGTGATTATACAGAAAGTGGGTTATTGGTTTTTATGCTGGGCTTGGGAAAAAATAAGGGGGATTTAGATATAAAGGCCATAGAGTTGACAAAGATTATGTTGTGGAAATGGGATGGAGCATATTATGAGAAAACTTAGGGTGGGAAATGGAAAGGGAAGGTAAAGTGGCTAACAGGTTTCTCTGGGCATAGTTGCAGAGAGATTCCTGACTCCATTTAGGGAGAAGTCAGAGTGCATCACATCATATCACATCAATAGAATTACAATCAAGGGACATTAATAATTACATAATTTTTTTGGTATTCTATTTACTGTACCACAAGTTATTTAACAGGATATAATGAGTAGGGTATTGAAAATTTAAGTACTGTGGGGCGTCACATATTGCTATAATATTATTGTTGATTGTTAAACATATATTTCTTGCAGTGTGATATTTATTGTCATACTGGGTTATAAAGTGATTAGAAATTATCATCCTCTTAAATAAGAGTAATGTTACAACCACTAATTATATATATATATATCTAAAATACGATAAAAAGTGGCCCATTTTCTTACTGTAAAAAGTTGTTAAATATGGCAACTAGAGGGCAGTGCAATTATTATTTAAAATAGTCTTGGTAAATTTCACATGACATTATATTTATTCAGTATTAAAATATTATCTATCAAGTTAGAGAAATATATACCTAAATCCAGTCAAACTTTATGCATTAAAGGACACTTCCTGACAAATCTTTTGAAATTTTATACTAGGAGATAGTTTGTAAATATGATAGACTTTAAATGCTATGTATGCTTTAAAATCCAAAATTGGATTAATTATATATATATATGAAATAGGACCGTTGCATATAGCTAGCTGAAATTCAGATATAAAATATTAACTATCACCTCCTACTATACTAATTTCAACAATGCTATCTTGAAAATTGAACATAAAGTCTAAATAAAGTAGGATAGATTGATCTCCTACCTATGTGGCTTTATTCGGATTGCTGAAATTAATTTAATGGTAGGTAATAGTATATATTCTCTCTATAAAATGATATTATGAAATGGAAGTAGTATCATATAATGTAGTTCACCAATAAATATCACATGACCACCACTTTTTATGCTTGTGTATAACTATTTTAAAACAGGCAAAACTCACTATACGTATTGCCACACATAGCAAGCTAGAGAAACTAGTCTGGGGATATTGGATGAGTAGGCACTAGATAGGGATTTTATGCACAAGCCTTCTGGCATCCATTGATTACTCTAGCTTGCAGTGTGTGGCAATACGTATAGTGAGTTTTACCTGTTTTATAATGTAGTTCGCTAAAAATCCTGGTTATAAATTGTTAATAAGCAACTAAAATGACTACCTTTATTTAAAAAAACTGTTGTTAAAAGTCTCACAGAAACAGAGCATCTTTACAGTATTCAAAGACTTCATAAAAATTATTTATTTAGCAATAAACTTGCTATGGTGCAATTAAATATATGTTAAAGGAAAAAAGTTGCATTTTACGAAATAGTTAAGGAATTTTAATATAAAGGATTGCAGAATTAAGTGTGGATAAAATAAATCTTTTAAGCAGAAATGAAGTAAAAAATAATTAATAATTATTTATCTACCAGTAAATTTACCCTCGCTCTATTCATAAAAGAATAAAATATAGTTGTGTATGTTAAATAATATATGTTAAATAATAACAATAAAAGACTAAAATCATAATCAATATTTTATTATTATTTTTGAATCTTTGGAAATAAAAGAATGATGGAAACCGTGTATTATTTTGCATTACAATCCGATATTTCGATGGACTAGCAACCGCCATTATCAAGGTTAACTTTTGAAAGAACAATCGTTAGATATCAAACAATAACGTGACTCAGTGTGAGATGAGAAGTGAGATTCAACACGCATTCATATGTTTTGAGAAAGAGAACGCTATTTTATCACACGGAGTATCCCCGAAAATAATAATAATATGAAATTATATATATATGTAATGTTCAAAGAGGTTGCCTTGACAACAGTTTGAAATGGTTGATTGTTATTAATACTGGGATTGTCTAAGTGTTAACTGGTTTTTAATAATATATATATATAGAATCTTATAATTAAATATTAGTAAATACAGTAATCAAAAATTTTAAAAAGTACAAAAAATATAATCATTACTTAGCAGCTTTTGATTATCCTCGTAGTCTTTGTCAACTAATGCTTTGAAATGTTAACTTTCCCATAATTCCATGTTCTTAACATTTTCTGTCTTCCTATTGATTAAGTTTTGCTTGTATTTATATATTAGCATAGCTTCCTTTATTTTTCTATCTTTGTTATCTCTTTCAATTTGCAATATTTTTACATTATTATAATTGAAATTAAAACCATATATACACAATTTACTATGGTCATAAAATGGAAGCTGATACATTATTACTATCTTTGCAGCAAATGTTAAGATCATGGAATTATGGGAAGGTTAACCTTTTGAAGTATTAGTTGATAAAGACTATGAGGATAGTCGAAATCGCTTCTAAATGATGATTATATTTTTTGTACTTTTCAAAATTATTGATTACTGTATTTACTAATATTTAAATATAAGATTCTGTATATTGCTTTGAAGAAATACAGACATCGATTTATAATATTATTACACATGCACACACACATATATATCAAATTATTGGACTTACAAGTATCAAATTTTCTACATTCACAACTTTGACAACATCAACTTGAAATTGCTAATCCTTTATTAGGCTAGATATTATCATGCGTTACAAGAATATGTGACAAAGTAGATGTTTTAAATAAATATATCCCATATCTGGCATGAGAATGGTATGATGAAAAATATCAAACTGTCAGTACATGCATGGAAATGCAGAAATTTGGTTTGAAGGGATGAATGAAGCCGGTGTATAAAATGCATGCATAATGAAAGAGAGTAGTCTGGGTTTAGAGTTGGGGGATGGTTGTGATGTGATGGAATTAAAATGGGGTAGGTACTGATAAAAGCCAAAAAATTTGAATACATATATATGATATTGAATGGCCAAAAAATAAATTCACCAATAAAGTAAACTAAGTATTCCAGAATAAAATTAAATCTTTAATCTAAATCAAATTTAAAACAATCACTACCAATGGTTTCTCTGTCAAGTAAGACTGTCTTGGCAAGAAAATTATTGATAGAGCATTTTTTAAATTTACTTTTTGCTAATAATTGAATTATAAATTGCTATACTTGGTTTATATATATTAAATTATACTAATGGTAAATAATAAGAATATTAATTAAACAAGAAGTACTTTTGATTATATTGTAATTATTTTCAATTGAAGTAATGTAGACCCAACTGAATTTCATTACTTCAGTTGAGAATTGTTACAATGTAATCGAAAGTAATTCTGTTATGTTACTTTAGTTGATAATGATTACTAGGTAATTGAGAGTGCTGCTGTTTAATATATAGACAGGCAGCCAATATAAAAATTAATGAATTGTGGGAAAATTGATGTATGACGTATTACTTTTGTTTACATTTGTAACGGTTTTTTCTAATACAATTTGAGTCTAGTTGACACCGACTACATAGATAGTTAAAAGTACTTCTATTAAATTGGTATATATTTGTTTAAAATATTGTTACTGTATTAATTATTGTATTGTTTTGAATAATTATATATATTTTATTATAATTGGAATACAGACATTGATTAATAATTTATATATATATATATATATTGTTATTGCCTATCATTAGTATAATTTAAAATGTACATATAGTATATTTTTCACTGGTAACTTGATATCCTCTTAACAAGCACTGGTTATTTAATCTAATGACATGGCAACTTCTAGATCAATTTACACATGAAAATATGCAAATCTATGATAATCAGTTATTAATTTAATATATGTTTATAAGCATACAGATATGCTAATGTATTTTCTAATATTCACTTTAGTTGAGCTTTGACAAAGATACACGTATCAAAAGTCTGGCTTAACAAAGTAATAAATATTATTTTATACCAAAATTTATTATCATAATAGTTGATAATTATCCACATACTCTTGTAGAATTTATTTTATTGCATGCATATATATATATCACTTGATGGTCATTCCTTTTTAAACCACTGTCTTTCTTATATACTTTTTCACTGAATTGAATATGTAAACATAATCAACTTAATAGACAACTATACATATTAGATGAAAATAAATATATGATTAAAATATATAGTTTATAAAATTTATAGTTGTTTATTAAGTTGATTATATTTACATATTCAATTCAGTAATATACATATTATAATGAGGTTACCTTGACTACAGATTAAGATTGTTATCGTCTAAGTGTTGACTGATTTTAATGATAAATATATATGTATATAATTAAAATGAAAATAATTACTTTCCACTGAGTTATGTGAAATCAAAATTCACAAAAAAAAAGAACGATACCACTCCATCTTTAAGCTCTCCCTCTTATATAAACTTAGTTTTCGATGTAGTTTTGAAATTATAGGGTGAGTTTTGTCATATAAGTCAGTGGGAGGTAGTAACTTCCATTTCAATTATAAATATTTAAAAGTTATGATTATATATATATATAATTGAAGAAGATTTGAATACAGACTTCAAGTCCCCTTCAACAATTCATTCTAACCATATAACTGATACGCACATCCACATACATGTGAAAAAAATAAATAATCTTCAATATATGTATTTTGTACTGAATCAGCACTCATCAGTTGATCTGGATCATCATCTCCAACACACACATATATAATCAGTGCTCGGTTTATATTATCATAACAAATCTTCAAATATTAATGGGCAGGCCTCATTCTTCCCCATCTTCCTGCTCTTCAGCTAACCATATTATTGAAAATGTGATCATGAAATGCTCAAAGTCTTTGTTGATGCCAATATTCAGTGTGAATTAAAGTCAACATGGATATGATAACAATATTGGCATCTATAAGGCTTTGAGCATTCCATTATCAGATTTTCAATAATATAAATGGCTGAAGAGTTGGAGAGAATTGAAACCTGTCCATTAAAGTTTGTAGATTTGCTATCTTAATATAAACTGAGCACTGATTGTATTTGTGTGTGGGAGATGGTGGTCTGGACCAACTGATGAGAGCTGTTTCAGTACAAAATACATATATTACAGATCATTTATCTTTTTCACATGTATGTGGTCATGTGTATCAGTTATATAGGATAGAGTGGATAGCTGAAAGGAACTTGAAAATCTGTGTTCAAATCCCTTCTAATTACATCTAAAAGTTTAGTATATAGATATGTAAATTATATATAAGTAAACCATATATATATATATATATATATATATATATATATATATATATATATATATATATATATATATATATATATATATCATCAACCATTATCAATCCACTGCAGGATGAAGATCTCTCCAAGTTCAATCCATCTTTTCCGATCTTTAACTTCTCTTCTCCACATCATCCCTGCAAACTTTCTTATTTCATCCATCCATCTCAGATGTGGTCTCTTTCTGGGTCTTTTACACTCTCTTGAAATCCAGTTAAAAATTTAAATTGTCCATCTATTATCATCTCTTCTAGCAATATGTCCAGCCCAACTCCATTTCAATCTTTTAATTTTTTCAATAAGGTCAGTAACACTTGTTTGTTGTCTTACCCATACATTGCATTTTCGATCTCTTCTTGTTACTCCCAACATGCATCTCCCCATACTCCTTTGAGTGGTTTGAAGTCTCTGTATTGCTCTTCTATTAAGTGTCCAAATCTCAGATCCATAAGTAAGAACTGGCAAAACACATTTATTAAAAACCTTCCTTTTCAAACACATAGGCATATTTCCTTTTAGTATCAAGTTATTTCTACCAAAAGCACTCCAAACAAGTTTAATTCTATGATTAATTTCATCAATCATGTTTCCATCTGTATTAATAATCTGACCAAGGTATTTGTAACTGTTAACTTCTTCTAATTCATCATAATCAATCTTTATTTTTATATTTTGAGAACATTACTTTAGTCTTTTCAACATTTATCTTTAGTCATACTTTCCTACTTTCATCTGATAACTCCTGCAACATTTGCTGTAACTCTAAAGCATTATTTGCAAAAACAACTACCTCATCTGCAAAATCTAAATGACTTAAATAATCTCCATTTACTTTCACTCCTTTAGCTTCCCATTTTAATCCACAAAATACTTCTTGCAGCACTGCTGTAAAAAGTTTTGGAGATATGGAGTCACCTTGTCTTACACCCTTCTCAATGTTGACTTTCCTACTATCATTATGTGATATAATTGTTGCTGTTGTATTTTTATAAATATTCTTTAAAATATGACAATATCCTGGATCTATACTTTGATGATCCAATGCTTTAATCACTGAAGAAATATTTATAGAATCAAATGCCTTTTCATAATCTACAAATTTTAAGCATAATGGCAACTCATATTCATTTGTCCTTTCTATAACTTCTCTCAATACCTGGTTATGATCTACTGTACTAAAATCACTTTTAATTCCAGCTTGTTCTCTTGGTTGGTGGAAGTTCAGTGTTCTCTGTAGACGAGTTGTAATTATCTTATTAAAAATTTTGTATAAAACTGATAAAAGGCTGATAGGTCTGTAATTTCTAATATCTTCTTTATCACCTTTTTTAAATATTAATATTAATACCACATTCTTCCAATCATCTGGTACATCTTTATCATTTAGACATTGAGAATATAACTTTGCTAAAAAAATTTCTATTTCTTCACCTGCTTCTTTTAATATATCAATTATAATTCCATCATTACCTGGAGCCTTCTCTTTTTTCATAAATTTAATTGCATGTCTCACTTCCTCATTCATAATTCTGGGCAATTTGGAAGATGTAATAGATATAGAAGGTACTTATTCTTTATTACTATATAATTCTTGATAAAAGTCTTCTACTCATTTCATGATGTCATCTCTCTTTTTAGTAATAATCCCATCTTTTTTTCTTATTGCAAATATAAATTTCCTACCAATACCAAAATGTTGTTTTACACTCTTTAGACTTTTATTCTCTTCTACAGCTTTCCTTGCTAGTTCACAATTATACTTTCTTATATCATTTTCAACTCTTTCCTGCACCATTTTACAAAATTCGAGAAATTCAATCCTTTTTAATGCATCATTTTTGTATATCTTCATATTCCTTCTTTTCTTCATAAATTCTCTAGTCTCAGTAGAAATTTTATTGGTCAATTCCTGCTTTTTTCTACCAGCTATCTTTGTGGCAGTTTTTAAAAGTGTATCAGTTATTTTCCTATTAATTTCATTCAAATCTGAATCTTGTTCAAAATCTACTAATACTTGAAACCGATTGGTAAGTTCTAATTTAAATTCATTAGAATGTTTCTGAAGATTAGGAATATCAACTGTAAATATTGTTTTTCTTAATAATTTTTGTCTCTCTAGTTTTGCATTAACATGTATCTTACATCTTACTAATCGATGATCACTTCCTGTGTTAAATTTATTAAGAACATTACAATCTTGAAATATGTATTTTCTCTTAGTCAAAATATAGCCCAATTCTGCTGTACCTTCATTTGGATGCTTCCAAGTCCATTTTCTTTTAACCCTTTTCTCAAAAAAAGAATTCATAATATAAAGTTTTTCTTTTTCTGAAAATTCCACAAGTCTATGTCCTCTCTCATTTCTATTACCATAACCAAAATTACCTACAACATTTTCATCTTTCATTTGTTTACCAATTCTAGCATTAAAGTCTCCCATAACAATTTTAAAATGTTGTTTACTCTGATCAAAAGCCTTTTGTACATCCATATAAAAATCTTCTACTACTTCATCACTATGAGAACTTGTTGGGGCATAAACCTGAATTATCTGCATTTGGTATCTGCTATTAAGTTGTAAAACTAATCTTGCCACCCTGTCTGAAACACCATCAATCTCTACAATGTTATTCTTCCATTTTTTATTTATAATGAATCCTACTCCACTTGTATTTCCAATATTTGTGCCTCTATAGTAGAGTACATGTCCACTTTTTAAATGAATTGTTTCTTCACCTTTTCTTCTAACTTCACAAAGTCCAATAATGTCCCATTTAATATAAGATAGTTCTTCTTCTAACTCTTGCAATCTTCCTTCCCTTGAAAGTGATCTGCAGTTGTAAGTACCTAAATAAAAAGTCATCATCAAATGGCAGCCTGAGTCCACAATCAGGGGATTCTTAGCACCCTCCACCTTTGGCCACCAACCGCTGCCTTGGTTGGTGACTTTACAGCCTCCTGGGAATAAGGGCCATGCTTTATTTTTGTCTGTTATGATCATATATATTGAAAAAATATTCTTAAACTTCTTAAACTTGGAGGTAAAAAGCCATTAAACTCAACATGCTGGCTAATGTGTGTTGGTGAGCAGCCCATCCATGTTCATATACTATATGAATAATCACATAGTAATAACAGCTGCAATGACAAGAACGTATGGAGTGGACATTAGGAATTTGCCCTGCTCGGTTCCCTTAAGGCCTCCAAGAGGAATCAAAGGGTCTCCTTTCAGTTAATAGCAAACACTTTTAATTTGCTTTTAATAAAATTAATTAATATAGTATTCAGAAGGTATCTATATATAAAGTTTAAATTAATAGATGGATTTATTCTATTCTTAATCCTTTGTTCAACATTTAGAATGCTTTTAACTTGTAGCCTGGGAGGGTGATTTATTCCCTTTGTTTACACACACACACATATATATATATATATTAAAAACCAGTCGACACTTAGACAATCCCAATATCAATAACAATTAACAATTTTAAACTGTTGTCTAGGCAAACTATATATATATATATATATATCGTAGAAAGGCTTCTTGAGTATAGTAGTTGGCATATCTTCATACATGTCAATGATTTGAACTTCAAATCCAAGCAATACTTGAAAATTTTCTTATGAAAATTTTCTTAGATTGCTAATATTTCTTAGTAAAACTTTGATTTTTTAAAAAGTTAATCCATAACAAACTCAGTAAATCTACCAATAAATAGATTGATTATACATGGTGGGATAATAAAGGACTTCAGTAAATTTAGGTTGAAAAATGAATATCAATAATCTCATTATAAAACAAAATGCAATTAAACTTAGTAGAACTTTCAGTGCTAGCGAGATAGCGTTATACTTCTGTGTTTATGATTGGGATTGTGGATCAGTTCAAATATATTGATATACTTTAGATAGAAAAGTGGGTTTGAATATTGAGATGCAGTACAACCTCTATTAAGTGGTTGCTGCTTTTAATAGGTTAAAATATAGACTATTTTATCATGGTAATGTAACAATTTCAATTAGATTGGTTGTACAAAGGAATGCTATTCTGCTAAGTTTATTATATGGAAGTAAAACATGGGCTCCAACTTTTACATCATTGTAACAGTAATGTGCTGGGCATATGCTGTAATATTCTGAAAATCCATGGCTGGCATAAGACTAATGAAAATATTCTTCATTTTGAAGGCAATGGTCTCTGCTGGATTGGAAATGTGATTCAAATAAAGAGAAATAAACATTTTTTTTTTCTTTCATATGTCATAGCATCGGCCAGGACGCAAACCCACAACCATCTGCAACCAACTACTTGCTTGCATGGTGGCTGTGATACCCCTCAGCTAACAATGCAAGACAGAAATAAACATTTTAAAAGTGTTTTTATGCAGAATGTATTGTTATTGATTACTTTCATTAGGAAGATATGATTGAGAATAAATTACAAAGGAGAGCTGTAAGTAGGCAAACTGAAGCATTTTTTAAAGAAATAATGTCAGAGAGGTTATAAAACAATTAACCAAAAGTGAAATATATAGTTTAAAAGATCAGCATAAAGTATAAGTAGATATACAATATTAATATCATTTATGTTCTTTATTACTTTTTACAATGCTTTTTTACAATTCACTATTGTCAGTTTCGATTGCCCCAGCAACCTTCTTCAGAACTATAACTAACACAGTACAAATACACAACCCACTATTGACAGTTTCGATTGCGCCAGCAATCTTCTTCAGAACTATAACAAACACAATCAAAACTGTCCATAGTGGGTTGTAAAAGAGCATTGTAAAAATTAATAAGAACATAAATGACATTAATATTACATGGATTTGGCAATGCATAAGAAAGATAAAGTTGTAATACTTTGTATAAGTAGACATATTTATGGTTCACTGGCTGTTTAGTACCATTATCACAAACATTTTGTTCATTGTTTTTCACCACGTTCTTTTTTGGAGTTGGAACAGCTGTAGTTATTTATGTTTAATCTCCTCCAGTAATCCAATAATGCACCAATATATAAAATGTAATAAAATAATATGCTATTCCTTGCATTTTTAAATTAACACTTATAGTATTTATTGTTAACGGTCATTTCCATAAACATAATTAACAGATAAATGTATTAAATGCATTACATTATACATCTACACATACATACCGATATTTATTTATATTAATTGTCCAAACACATACACATGTATGCATATAATAAGTATAAAAACAAACCATTCAAACGGTAAACAAGTTATAGCTTGTCAGGAGAATTCAATCACCAATTGTTGTTTGAGGTATCATAACATTGACCAAGAAAGGGTTAATGTTATTTTCTGAAAGTTTGTGATGATGGTATTTTAATTGTATTTATATATTGGACTATTTGCATCTAATATTAAGTATAGAATCTAAAACAGGCAGAACTTTCCATACAGTAGTGCCACTCAACGCAAGCCAGACTAATCAATGGATGCCATTTTAGACTCATAGCTTTGTAGTTAAGTAGAGATTAAAGGTGGCTGCTGGAGGGTTGCATTAGATCCTAAGATCTAAGTGCAGTGCTCTCAGGTTCAAGGCTTCTCACTGACGAAGGCCACAAGCCAGAAACTAGTCTGGGGATATTGGATGAGTAGGCATTAGATAGGGATTTTATGCACAAGCCTTATGGCATCCATAGATTACTCTGGCTTGCACTGGGTGGTACTTCTGTGTAGAGAGTTTTACCTGTTTTAATAACATTTATGAGCAAGCATAAGAAATGGTGATTATGTGATGCTTAGTTGTTTAAATTATTGAACCTCTTTAGAAAATTTTAACTTTATTTAAATTTTCAAATTACATTCAACTGTTAATAATAGCACACATAATATATGCACAATGTTTTGAGAGGTATTTCCTCTCTCCTTCAGGTGTTGTTTGCCTCACTAGTGACAGTACTAGCAAGGTAATTGAGCTGAACTGAGAATCTAAGGATCCAGTTTTGAGTCTTATGGTAGTACAGTACTTTCACTGGCCAGGCCACCAACACCTGAAGAAGAAAGAATAATTATATCTCTTGAAGCACTATGCATATACTAATCAGTGTGCTATTAATAATGGTTGAATGCAATTGGAAAATTTAAATAAAATTAAATTAAAAAAAAAAAAACATCCAATATTTTATACTAGATAATGGAAATAGTTCAAATATATAAATACAGTTAAGGTTATTTCTTTAAGCATATAGTTTAACTCATTGTAGAACTGAAAACCTTCTGCCATGATGTATTTCAATTGAAGTAATCTTATTCCAATAATCCACGATACTTGACAATTCTCAGACACTATTTGCACTTATATAAAAGATTTTGCAGCCTTAAACTACTACCATTTCTTTATACAATTTGCATATATTTGCATAGCATTATTATTATATTATTTCACATTATCAATTAATAGTCATTCTAAAATGTTAAATGATACGTATCTCAATTAACATGTATCATGAGATGACTTACATTTTTCAGTGTTTTAAGCTACATGTTGGAATACATAATGATAAGTAAATAGGATCAAATTTAAATATTTTATTACACTTTGCATATGAGTAAAATAATATATTGAGATAGAATTAAAAAATTGTACTTGTTTTTTTTATTAATTATATATGTTTAAGGTTTAATTTATAATTAATACAATGTGAATTATTAGTTGTAGATACTAGGATAGTATATTAACAATACTGTCTGAATACGTGCATTTTACAAAAATGGTATGGGTAATTTAATCCTTTCACAGTTTTAGAATTTTTGACAGTGACCATTTGCTGTTTGAATTAAATTTTTATTTTAACACAATGACTTTCATTTTTATAAATTTCAAATTGTTTTTTTAAAATATAGGTTTAATAATAAAGATAATTTTTTTATATATTGAATGCTTTTATTGACTGTGCACTAAAAAGATATAAAATATTTATTTCTTCAACCACAATTGGAGTTTTTAGATTTAACTTGAAATGAAAGCATGAAAGATCCAGAAATTAATTAAATCAATCCCTTGTATAAAAAATAAGGATTACTTTAATTCATTTCTGGACTCCCATGCTTTTATTTCAAGTTAAATCTAAAAATTCCAATTGTGGTTGAAGAAACAATTAGTTTATTTCTTTTTATTGCATAGTCAATAAAAACATTTAATATTAAAATATTTTTAATTTTTATTATTTTTAAGTTTTTAGTTTTAACACATTTATTGAAAATATAATTAATATACTTTAAATTGACTGGACACTTATATATATATATATGATCACTAGATGGAGCTTTACCAATAGCTCCTAACAAGCTTTGTTTACATAAACACCAAGAGAGATAGAATTCAATATCTCTTTCGTTAGTCTTCCAACCCTTCACTAATATGAACCAACTAGCTCGAAACCAGATGGTCTGGAGGTGGAGAGAATGAAAGAGATATTGAATTCTATCTCTCTTGGTGTTTATGTAAACAAAGCTTATTAGGAGCTATTGGTAAAGCTCCATCTAGTGATCATAAAATGCAAGCTAAAAACAAGTTACGAAATTTATAACTCATTATGTTTAATATATATATAACTATTAAATGTCTGTATTTTTAAACAATATAGTAATTCAAATAAATCTATTTAACACAGTATCCAAATTTTAATAAATATATTCTTTACTGGAAGTACTTTCGATTGTAACACTGACAATCTTCATCAAACATCAATTAGTACAAATTTACACAAAATAAAAATCTTATATTATCTATCGTTCAATTCATTCAAATTTCCCACTATTAGGAATATTATTTATAATTCAATTAAAAAACATAATCAAAATAAAAGTAATAATAAAAAAATATTAAATAAATCAAAAAATGATAAATGGATCTCTATTTCTTTTATATCTAATCAACAAGCTAAATTGATTAATAAACTTTATAGCAGTTTGTGTAGGGTATCTTTTTTCTCTTCAAGTAATATAAATGATATGATAAATAATTCTAAAACCCAGATTTCTAAGTTTGAACTAAGTACTGTTATATGTATATCTTGATATGTAGTTGCGGAATAAAATATATAAGGGAATCAAAGTATACATTACAAAAATGATATAATGATCATAGGATATTGCATAAATGTATACAGAAAGGAAATGAAAATTCAATATGTATGAATACTCCATCAATTATTTTTGATCATAATAAAATGTGTAATTATGGTTTTAAATTTGATAATAAAATGTGAAAATTATTCAAATTGAACGATGTAATGAAAAATTAAGGAAGCAATGATAATGTCTAGAAATAGAGAGGGTTTTATGAATAGACAATCGGCTAATATAAAAACGGAATTGTGGGAAATTTGAATGAATTGAATGATGGGTAATATAAGATTTTTATTTTGTGTAAATTTGTACCAATTGATGGTTGATGAAGATTGTCAGTGTTACAATCGAAAGTACTTCCACTAAAGAATATATTTATTAAAACTTGGATACTGTGTTAAATAGATTTATTTGAATTATTATATATATATATATATCATATTTAGTGTGTACATAATAATACATATACATTAAGAGTTTAAAATAGTTTTAAAATGTTATTAAATTAAAAGAAAAAAATGTAAACTGCTCTCTTGCGACCATTATTTTTATTTAATATTAAAATATTATTTAACATTAAATATTTAATAACTGAAACACCCAGGCTTATTATATATCTATGTTTATATATGCAATATATGGGGTATATGAGCACAGACTTTCACATGAACCACCACTCTCCACACTATCTCATAACACTGATACACTTGAACACATATGTTGAAAAGATAAATAATCACCAATATACGTATTTCATGCTAAAACCCAGCAATCATCAGTTGGTCCAGATTACCATCTCTACACATATATGATATAAGTGCTCAGATATATATTAAGATGGCCAGTCCTCATACTTTAATGGACAGGCTTCAATCTACTCCACACTTCAACTCTTCAACCGACCATTCGATTGAAAATCTAATAATGAAAAGCTCAAAGGCCACTCTGAGGCCAAGATTCTTGTCACATCCATGTTGATCTAAGGTCAATATGACCCCTCATGTACAGGACATAAGCCTGTGTGTTTCAGTTATTACATAGTTGAGATGTCTGCCCATCCCTTGTATATGTATTAAATGGATTATGTCCTGTACATGAGGAGTCAGATTGACCTTAGGTCAACATGGGTGTGACAAGAATCTTGGTCTCAGGGTGGCCTTTGATCATTTCATCATTAGATTTTCAATTGGATGGACGGTTGAAGAGTGAAAGTGTGGAGTAGATTGAAGCCTGTCCATTAAAGTATGAGAATTGGCTATCTTAATATATATCTGAGCACTTATAGCATAGATGTGTAGAGGTGGTAATCTGGACCAACTGATGATTGCTGGTTTAGCATGAAATACGTTTATTGGTGATTATTTATCTTTTCAACATATATGTGTTCAAGTGTATCAGTGTTATGAGATAGTGTGGAGATTAGTGGGGCATGTGAAAGTCTATGCTCATATACCCTATTAAACATTTAGTAATTTTTCAAACAATTTAAAATTTTAAATTTACAGAAATAATAACTGTACAATTTAAAGTTTTTAAATATGTATAAACACACACATACTTCATATTTTTTTTTTTAGATAAAGATCCTATCTCTAATTTTGAAAATCTTAAAATATTGATAAAATGTAAAATTTGCATACCATGAGAAAGTCTATGGAAATTCTAAAAAAACTAGACAATTTAAATGCTGATGAAACACAATGCAATTATGGATACCTTTTTTTTCAACATTTCCTCTCACTTGCTATCAATAATTTTTTAATTGGAGACAGTCTGCACAATTTTTTCTACTTCTGACATCAATGATGAATCAAATTTCTGGTTAACAATACAATGAATGAAAAGTTTATAAATCATATATACTTTTGCCATTATTTTAGAAACCACCACAATTATATCTGAGAAAAAATAAATGAGATCTCAAAATATTGGCTGATAATTTAAGAAAGTTCTATGTGTGTAGTTTAGAGACTATTTAAAGACATGCAATAATTAAATCTTGACCAGGAAAAGTTCTGATATTAAAAGTTTTTACATGGCATTCCTGAAAGTCTTGTTTTAAGTCAGGTAGTAATAGCCTAAACTTAAGAACACCAGAAAAATTCAAACTGTTGTCAAGGCAACCTCTAAAAATGAAAGGTAGATTATGCATTTCATTCTGGGCAAGGCAGATGACACTTGAGAAGATTGAAAATTTTAAATTCATATAAGTTTAAATAACCTCCATTAAACAAGAAAATGCAACCTGTTTTGAAAGCAGACTAATAAATAGACATTTCAAATATTTTAAAACCTAATTAAACCTAATTATTATTTTGATAATAAATTTGATTTTGCATAATGCTAGATGATTAAAAAATGTGAGTGAAGTGATAATAGTTCAAGTTTAACATCAGAAACCTTCAATAAATTGTCAAGATAACCTTTACAAATCAATTTATCACTCATAGAGGTTGTCTTGACAATAGATTAAACATTTCTGATGTAGCATTAAGCAAAATCTCAGTCTGCTATAGTCAAAGTGTCAATTCTTCTGTCAATAATAATATCTTAGACAAGAATTTAAAAAAATGAAATTCACCATTGATTCATAGAGGTTGCTTTGGTAACAGATTGAAGATTTGTGGCATTGTAAGCTAGGGCTACTTTCATCTGTTTTATATATATGAAGTGACAAGCTATACAATATTTTCTTTCAGGCCACCATGCATTATTAATGCATAATAGCTCATGTTTTGTTGGTAAACATTGATTAGAATAGAAAACATATTGTTTTATTGAACTGCCAGTGTACAGTATTTTTCAACATGCACACACACAACCTAATGCAGACATTTTTTATATGTATAGTGTACATATATAAACAAAATTTTAAAAATAGAAATATAGTTATTAATAATAAATTGAGTGGACACATATATTTTACAGACTTTTACTCATGCATTGACTGAAGCAATAAGAATACGCAAAAAAAAATAATTACTGTATTTTTATTTTAAAAATAAAGTAAATAGCAAAATGACTGACTTTTGGTGTTATTAAGATCCACTTTGAGTGATATTTTTCCTTTTTTTCAATAATTTGTTTTCTTTTATGGACTAATCTCTTTATCAAGAAATTACAATCTCTCTAATTATGTTAATGATTTTAAGTCAGTATTAACTTCAAGTGTTTTCTAAAATATTTTAAAACATCTAGCAATTATTCTTAGAAAATAGTTTATTATGCATATCAACTTTGAAAAGGATAATGAAGGAAGAGCAAAATATATATGCATAAACTAAAGTAATTCTATTAATTTATATAATCTTTTATAATACTTCAAGATGGAAAAATAGCTATTGTTTTATTATAAAATATATAAAAAAAATACTTTTTTGTTTTAAAAAAGTATGATTGTTTATATTGCTCACAGAAAGAAAAATGACTACCAAATATGATAAAATTTGCAAATTTTAATGGCTTTATAAATTTATTTACATTTTTATTTAGTTAGCATAGAAAAAATAATATTGTTGAAGTGGATAAGAAAGTTAGAAATGGTAATTCTGATACAGTGTGATTATACTTAAGAAAAATATAGATATATTAATTTGGTACTTGGGGAATTACTGTCCTGCCACTGCTAGAGACGTCATTTCTGCAAAAATTGCAGAAATATTCAGAGTACGGGGCCAAAAGCAGACAACGCAATTTCCAGCCGCTAGATGGCGCTGTTCACCATGCGTACGCACAGAAACATTATGCCAAGTAGCAACCAGCACTACTGCCCGCTTGGTGATGCTGTTAGCCATAAGTAAACCGATCCAGCTTATCTCAACTAAAAATATGATAATATCTAGACTAATAAATGGTTAATAATAATTATTAATATATTTACCTAAAATAAATGATGTCAAAGATATGAATGCAGAATATTTGACATTTGCATATTAAATTGTAATGATTTACTAAATGATAAATACTGAACAAATGATGAAGTTATATGCAGAAGTTATGATGTGATCTAACTGACAATGCTGGCTCATATGTTTCATATGTGGTAGAATGGACATTTTAAGTATATCTAAAAGATACTCATGGGAAAAAAGAATTGAAGTTAGACTTCTAATATCAGGTAGCTTTTTTAAATAATATAATACTGATATATATTAATTTTAGCCGAGTTTGAAGAATGGTTAAAAATCATATAAAACTATTTAAACACTACACAATGCTCTTCAGCAGCAAATTCTTTTTACTCCTCCGCTGATGAAAGCCATAAGCTGGAAAGTAGTCTGGGGATATTTGGTAGAATTGCACTGCATAAGGATTTATTAAGTGCTGCCATCTGGCATCTTTTAATTATTAAGCTTACTAATGGGGTGCAATAAAGAATTTGTTGCTAAAAATAATATAATAATTTTCTAGCTTATTAAAGGATTAGGAATCATCATCAATGGTGTACCTAAGGCGGGAGAGTTTCAAAGTTATGAGTACAGAAAATGTGATGCTTGTAAATCAAAGTGTAATAATTTGGCATGATGAACGCTAAACAGGTGACAAAGATAGGTATAAGAGATTGTGATCTAAGCCAACTGAAGAATGTTGGTTTAGCAGGAAATACATCTTGGGAGTTGGAAGTACATCTTGGAGGTTTATCAGGAATACATTTTGGTGGCCATCTTTATTCATATACTTTAAGAATATATGTGGTGAAATTGAAGTCTTAAGTATATCTAATATGTATAAAGTATATTCCTGTGAAAAGGTGACTGATTCTGTCTCCAAGCTACCTTCAGCACCATCTGTGAACCAATGTATGCACTATGTAATGACATACATTTGTTATTTTTCACAAAAATTTTAATATGCTAGTATGAATAGGTTATGAATTATGCCATAAAATATTGCAGTGCTGTTCATACCATAACCTATAATAAAACATTGTGCTAGCATTAAATTGTGATTTAAATTAAGCAAAACTGATACTGAAATGTTTTACATGATTTCCACTATGTGGCGCTGAAGCCTTGAATTGCAAGAGCATTTTCAAGTGGTTTGCAAAATTTCATGGCCGATGATGACTGTCAATCTTATATTATACTTTGTGATACAGACATGCTAGTGATGTAAGACTTTTTGCAGTGAATAGCTAAGTTGTCATTGTATAAAGCAGGTATGGAAACCTGCCATGGTCCAACTCTGTCCCTCGAAAGCTTTTAATACAACCCCCAGAGATGTTCAAAAACATATATAAAATCACCCTGTATAAAACTTCTATTTAAACATACATGTAGTTCAAGTATTGAATTAAGGGTTAAATGAAATAAAATATTTACTTTCTTAATTACATGCAACCTTTGTAATAGTTAAACAATTCAAAACAAAGCAAAACTCTCCATATAGTAGTGCCATCTTGTGCTAACAAGAGCAATCAATGGATGCACAAGATGGCACTACTATATGGAGAGTTTTGCTTTGTTTTGAATTGTTTAATAACAATTATGTGCTAGTATGAGCTAGTGATCATGTGATGTTTAGTGCTTTGTAATAGTTCTAATTCATTCTATCCAAGGTGAAATATTCATCAAATTATCTATATTGTGTGGTCAATCTGATTACAGATTTAATCTATGATGATGAGGGAATTTTGTCCACTTTTAAAGTGATTTTCACAGATTAACAGTATATTCATAAAAATAATATTAGAATTTTACTTTGTATTTGTCTGAAGGTTTGTGATGATGGTATATTATTAGATGTGATATGTTGGACTATTTTCAACATGCCACATTTAGAAGTTTACTTTGTTTTGTTATTATTATTTTGCATTTATTTTTATTACAATGGCTGGCTACATGAGTAAAAAAATAAATTGATTCAGAAAATTATGTATTTCAATAGAAATGAATCACCAAAATTTTTTTATAGAAAGAAATGCTAAATTGATATGAATGATATGTCAGGAAATTATTTCAGTTAATAAAAACACCATCAAAACATTCTGATTACAACTAAATTGTTGGAAAAGAAAGAAATATTAAAATAGAAAACTTGAAAAGAAGCATTACCAAGTAGCCCACAAATTCCAAACAAATCAGAAAATTCTGTGAAGGGAAATTACATTATTTAAAAAAAAGGAGCAAAAATTTCAAAACCATTTTCTGATGGAGTGTTTATAAATGACTGCACCCCCAACTGCTATAGAATTAATCTGTCCAGAACTTAAAAAAAGAAATCGAGAATATAGATATGTCATAAAAAATAGTTGCAAGGCAAATAAAAGAAATGACATTCAACTTGGACCAATCATTAATAATAATGTTACTTTATTTTTAATTCCCAATAAAGTTATGGCTCTCACTTAAAAAGGGAAAGTTAAAATTGGTCACCAGCTGAAAAGCACCTCTAATGATTAGGAGTAAATTAATTAAATGTTAGCCAGCTAATTTTTAAGTTGACGATTTTGTATAGTTTCTGATGATATTATAAATATCCAAATGGCTATTGGCAGAAAAGATTCCCCTCCTTGATGTAATCCATATGTGGCACTGCAAGAAACTTAGAAAGAGAGAGACCGAGAAACTTTTTCAATGAAATATACTGCCTATATATGCACAGAAAATTATCCAAATAATTTGCATTTAGATTTTAATAGCAAGTTATCTTCGTTTTTTTAAAACAATCCACGCAGTTTTTCTTAAATCATTGACGTCTTTAAATAACTGTTATCTAAATATTATATATATATATTAATAACTTTTCTTGACAAAAAGGTTTAACTTTTTTTAATAATTACAGGGGGATTTTAATAACATATTTATAACCACTGCTATTTTTAAAAGAATGTTTACCTTTATATTTTATTTGACCTACATTTATAAAATTTTTAAATTACACAAATGTTTATTTATTAATAATGTAAAATATATATATAAACACCTCTTCATTCTTTGCTGCGGGTGCAAATATAAAACTTCATATTTTATTTTATCTCTTAAAAATAATAATTGAATGGTTGTATTATTGGAGAGTTGATTAGAAATTCGACCACCGAAAGGGCTAACCGGAATCGATCTCAGGACTTTACGCTCTAGATTCTGGCATTCTGCCAGAGCACTTACCACACAAAATTTTATCATATCTATATATAATGAGATAATTAAATGCAAATATTTTAAGGAAGATAAAGCATGAATGTTTTATATCTCTCCCTACTAGGGCAACAAAAATATTCATTAACAAATGTGCAAACTTCCACAGTTTGAGAACTGCTTAAAAGAATATAGGGTGGGGTACAGGAATGGCTCTGTGGGTATCCAATATCATAAAATGAGTTCACAAATTTAATGGATTTTTGAATTTTAGACTTTTAACTTCAGTAGTATACATGGGCAAGATATAAATGTGAGTCACATAAGTGAATTAATTCCAGCTTTGAATCTTATTCCTCACTGATAAAGGCAAAGACCAGAAAACAGTTTTGGGATGAGAATATTTTGGCACTACATCATTCAGTGCCTATTGACTGCAATAAATGAGAATTGTCCTTGTTAGCATATGATTACCTTGAGAAAATTATGTATTGTTACTGGTATTAACCTTTCTAAACTAATGAACCTGAAGAGGCTCACAATTGATATGGAATTGAGGTCTCTAAATTATATAGAAATTGATGCAGTTTGAGATGTATGTAATTATATTATTTGATGTCACCTTAAAACCTTAGTTTTTTTCCTCTCAGAATATGAGACGGAACCACAAAATATCACATGATCACCATTCTTTATGCTTATGCAAGCTGTAGTGAGAGTTATGCCTTTGTCTTACTATGAAGTGAAATAGTATAATGTACTACATGATGACTGCAGGTACATTGGTGCACTCATTTCTTGATATGAATCTAACATCTTCATTGATAAAGACATAAGACAGACCCTGATCTGGTGAGGTTGATATTATAGGCAGATATTATCTGATGTTTTTTATTTTTTAGGCTCACAATAGATGGCTCTGGAGTAGAATAAAAATGTTCTTAAAAGCATATGAGTGGTAGTATGGCACTAAATTATCTGATGTCCATTGTCTGATTAAATCAGGCTTCCAATAGCTGGCTCTAGGGTAGGGTGATGAGAACTATTCTTGGAAGCATGGAATTGATATTATGCACTATACCATCTGGTCTCCATTGATAATTCAGGCTTCCAGTAGATGGCTCTAGAGTAGAATGAAGAGAACTGCTCTTGGAAACATATGAGTGATATTATCACACTATACCACCCAGTGTCCATCGATTTCTCAGGTTCACAGTAGGTGGCTCAGAATATAGTAAATAGAACTATTCTTGGAAGTATATGAGTGATATTATAACACTATACCATCTGGTGTACATTGATTACTCAGGCTTACAATAGATGGCTCTAGAGTAGAGTAACACTATATTATCTGGCATCTGTTGATTAGTCAAGATTACAATAGGTGGCTCTAGAGGAGAATGAAGAGAACTACTTTTGAAATTTTGGTTTTAATAACGAGTTTCAGTAAATAAATTACAGTATTAAAATCTATTACAGTTGTAATAAAGATGAATAAAGAAACATACCCGAATAGTTTTTAAAAGCTGTGAAGCTATTTTATGTTGCTTTGAGGACTTGCCTACAATACTTGTGCATATAAATTTTGGTTTTATTTTTATCTCAAATCTAATATTTTGGATCCAGTTTAAGACTTCAACTAACTATTATCATATTTTTTGAAAACATGTTGAATCCAGTTTCACTCCTGTCTCTTAATTCTTTCCATGTTGTTAATAATATTTCTTTATTGTTTTGCCCAATATTTCACTTACACTTCTTTTTGTTACTTCTAATGTATATATCTTCATAATGTATTGAATATTTTGAAGATCTCTGCATTGTTTTTCCACTAAGTATCCAAATCTCAGATCCAGAAGTAAAAAAGGTATACATCTATTAAAAAGGTTGTTTTCAAATATATAGACATATATATTGTAGGAATTGGCAATCCTCACTGTTTATAACTTACAAGCTTAAGAGATAGGGTCATGTGATCTATGAATTGATCTATGACTTTTATTTTGACTATTTATATTTCCTTTTACTATTAAATTACTTTTTCCAAAAGCATACTATCCAAGTTCAATTCTATGATTAATTTAATCGTGCATTAATAATATGACCAAAATATTTACATTAACTTTGACTAAGTTATGATTATAAATCTTTACTTTCTTCAGGGAAAATCGATTGAACACTATTTTCTTAATATTAACTTTTGATGCTTTTCTTTTAGACCCATTGTTATTTAAAAAAAACTAATTGTTACAAAGAGTACCAAACTCTTCATATAGTAGTGCCACCAAATGTAAGCCTTCATAATCAATGGATGCAGGAAGGTTTGTATATAAAATCCCTACCTAATGCATACTCATCCAATATCCCCAGACTAGGTTCTAGCTTGTGTCGTTCATCAGTGAGGAGCCTCGGATTTGAGAGCATTGCACCTAGATCTTAGGATCTAATAAAACCCTCCATTTCTCTAAAATCTCTTTTTAGGGTCTACTCATAAAACATCCCTAGACTAGTTTTTAGCTTGTTGCTTTTATCCATGAGGAGCCTTGGATTTGTTGATTGGAAAGGTTTACATTTGTTGGCACAACTGTAGGGTGTTTGGTACTCTTTTTAACAGCATGTGTAAGCATATAAAATGGTGATTATGTGACAATTATTACAATTTAAAAAAGGAAACATTTAAGGAAAATATGATGGGATCATAGGATACAACAGAAAAAGTACATCTGGCTGAACTAGGTTGCTAATCAGACATCCATGAAGTTTCTTCCAACTCCTGCAAGCATCTTTTATCTTTAAAAATATTCAAATAAATTTATAGCTGTATCAATCAGATGAAAATATCTATACATAATTAATTATATTATCAGATGTTAAAAGTCCATAAATTATAGCTTATCTTTATAGAACAATTAAGTATTAAAACATTATCAGAATTACACAAATCATGTTCCCAAAAAATCATTTAAATAAATTCGCAAATTTTTCTTGTATGAATGTCATTCTGTCAGATCAAAAATAACTTTTTATCTGATCTTCACTTTTTATATAAGAATAAATCAGGCACTGATACTCAAACTTAACTATTTTGTGAATTTAAGTTCATATAATCAGTGTTACACATCTCCATAAGCTGTAATTTACTTACGAGTTGATTAAAATTATTAGAATTTCATCTGAATTATTATTTGAAACTATAAGTTAGTTTGATTAATATAAAAACAAAAATTACTGATAATAAAAATGTTTTAGTCTTTTTGAATATTAAAGCTTGATTTATTACTATATAACAAAGTAGAGATGAAATAAAAAATGATTAAATAAATTGGCATTTAAAAAAATGGTTGTTATTCACAAATTTATTTAAACGATTCTTTGCGAATCTGACTTATGATTTATTAAAAGCAATATATTCAGACTTGGTTGTTCTATGCATAAATTAACATAATATTAAATATAATATTACATAAGAAAATAAAAAAACTGAAATTAGTGCTACGATTATGAATATGCCAAAATACGATCCATTTTTTTTTACCCATTTGATATCAATTCAACTTATCAAATTTTTAATAGAGCCTAGCAAATATTATGTTAAATACTACTCCATGTTTTTTTTTGCTATTGAATCTTTTTTATGGATATTATATAACAAATTTATATTTTATAATATAGATATTTAAGCCATCTAATAATTGCAATTGAAAATAAATTATTTTTAATATTTTAAAAGTATGAAAATAAATGTTTAAATGAAGTTCTTACTAAAACAAAGAAACACATGGTTATTGGCTCCACATTACCTATTGAAAAAGTTAGAATGATGAAATATTAGATCTTAGAATTTTATGTTATTAAAAAGTGATATATTTACAATTAGTTATCATCAAAGAAACAAAAAAAATTCTAAAAATTAATAAATTATACATTGTTATTAAAAACGTTTACTTATAATTTTCACAAAAGCAATTTTCTTTTAGATGCTAGAGGAAGCTTCCTGTTCTCATAACATACTTTCTAAGAGCAGTCATTTTAAAAAATAAAATGTTTTAAAAGACACTCCCACATGAGTGTTGTAGTCTTTGGTTTAATAAGTCTTTTATAAACATATTGTATCATGATCATTAACAATTATTGAAAATCATATTTTTGTCTTATTTATCCCCAGGGTAAAACAATCTAAAGCACTAGTCATCCACAAATGTCATTCTAAGCCACTCTATTCATAGCTTATCATAACAGTAGAAGGTGATGTCAATCAAACACAAAGGTCTGTATGGATCCATATAATGCTGACATCTTGAGGATTTTTTAATACATTAAAATGAAAGTTTCATAACAGAGAATTACCATAGACCATTGCATACCATAATATATATATATATGCCAATTGTTACCACCTAAAATGTCAAATATGAGAGCATGATCACAGTTCAAAAGTCTGATATAGGTAAACTCTTGCATAACACATGATTATATCCATAAAACCTGATGTCTACAACCATTTGGAAGAATATTTGAGATTATATCAAACATCTATTTAAATGGATTTGCATGTTCAATTTGATATCAATAGTTTGAATGTGAGTTGCTTTATTTGATGTGACTTCAAACAGTCTTCTAAATAGCTGATGACATGAGGTTTGACTGATCAAATATATTCTTTAAGAGGATAATTGTATTTTCACCAAATGTTGTCATATATTATAAAATTATAAGTTGCTCCTATAACATCAATAGATTACATAGCAATGTGGTATTTTATATACATCACAGGTATTGAAGAGTGAGAAACCTTCTCTTCTCTGTGATACTTAGGCTAAATTTGTGCAAATGATTTGCCAATTAAAATATCAGGCTCATAATAAGTTCATGCCCTGATTTAAGCATGGTCAATAAGTATTGGTTTATATAAAAATAAGCTCTAAGTATAAATGATTCACTTATACTTTTAAAATACTTATTGGCAGGTGAGTACATGTAAATTTAATACCAATATAATAGTGCATATGTGAAGGTTAATTTCCTTTGCACAAGATTATATATATATACATATGTATAGGAATTCCATCTTTATTGTTAAAAGGAGTTGCCTTGACAACAGTTTGAAACTGTTGATTGTTAGTGATATGGGATTTTCTAAATGTTAAATGGTTTTTAATGATTATATATATATTAAAGCAAAGTTGTATGTGGGTAAAAGGTGTGAACATATTTGGATTCACTGCTTCACCAAACAATAGCGGTTGCTCAAGGACGTTGGAGAGATTTTTGATTTTCAGACACTTCTGCAACATTTTTAAACATCTTCACCATCTGATTTATGACTTGTAGAATCCTGCCACAAAATCAGCATAATATAAATATTACCAACAAGCAAATGTATAAATGAATGAATTATTGATCTTATGGCAACATTCCATCAGCCATGATCCAGATACTGGAGAGTTTCAAAAACATTGCAGAAATGTCTGAAAATCAGAATCTGGTACCACTGCAGCATACTTGAATAAACACTAATATTTATTGAAGTGGTGAAATGAAAATACGTAATCATTCGCACATGGATATGGTCTAAACACATATGTATGCATTCACACATACAAGCTAATATTAATAAGCAAATATATAATTGAATGAAACTGAGACATACGTTCACACACAAGTAATATTCTAAACATATATGTATACCTATGCACATGTGCATAATAATACCACAAACATTGCATAACTCCTGATTATATGATGCTTTCAAGTGCAAATTAATGTATTTTATTCCCATTATAGTAAATTTTATTAATTAATATGTACTAGAGGTAATGATTATTGAATTCCTATCCAGTGTTTCCTCATCTATATCCCTTGACTAATTTCTGGTATATAGTTTGAGAAGTGGATGTAGTGCACCAGAGGTTGTTTGGACTTAAATGTATTTTTTGATGATGTCATAATTTATTCTTTGTAGTGCTTTCAATCGACTAGTCTAATATTCCAAAAGCATATTAATATTTAATCTCACCTAACCTACTTGTATACTTGTATATATATATGATAAACAAAACAAGTTATAAATTTTGTAACTTGCTCATAGCTTGCATTTTATGATCACTAGATGGAGCTTTACCAATAGCCCACTATCAAGCTTTGTTTACATAAACGCTGAGAGAGATAGAATTCAATATCTCTTTCAAATTGTCTCCAACCTTTAAACCATGGTTTCGAGCTAGTTGGCCCACATCAGTAAAGGATAGGAAGACTAGAAACTAGATCCCTCAGCGTTTATGTAAACAAAGCTTGATAGTGGGCTATTGGTAAAGCTCTATCTAGTGATTATATATATATATATATATATATATATATATATATATATATATATATATATATATATATATATATATATATATATATATAATTTACTGAATACATGTAAAAAATTATATAATTTAGACTTTTTTTATTACATATATTCAGTTATACTTTTTAAATTATTTGTTAAAGCTTTACATCACTCATGTTTTTTTTATTATTTATATTTGTAGAAATGAAACATTGCCTGCTTTCTGTAATCTTGAGTGGAGCAGTCCTTAGCACTGTAAGTTCATTAAAATCACACCTTGCTATTATTGCCCTGCATAGTTTGGGGTGGTACCACAGGGGCAGACTAGAGTTTGAGGTTGTGGCTCTGCTCTGTTACTTCATGAACTTTTGAGCAATGCATATTTGATTACTTTATTGCAATTACTATTGTTAAAATATTTGATTATTTATATCTTTGCATCTGCGACACACATAGCAACAGCAACATCACATGACTTTTTCATAAGCTCACTAAAACAGTTGTATTCACACCACCCCAAAGCTATCTATCATAGCTTGAGTATTTATTGGATGCTAGGTAATGTAATGGAATACCCCCATTTCCCAGTCTTTGTTGTTGATGGCAAAAACTAGCAACCAGTCTGGAGATGGGAATTTTATAGCACTTTACCATCTGGTGTTCATTGTCTAGATAGGTTTAGATTAGATGGCATTAGAGTAGAATGAAGAGCAGGTACTCATGGAAATATATGAGTGATAGTATAATATTATATCATCTAGTATCCAGTGATTACTAAGGCCAAAGCGAACTGTTGTTGGAAGTATATGACTGGTTTTGTAGCACTATACCATCTGGTGTCCATTGATTACTCAAACATACACTAGATGGCTTTAGAGTAGAATGAAGAGAACTCTTAAAAGCATATAAGTGATATTATAGCAGTGTATCATCCAGTAATCATTGATTAATCAGGCTGATGGTAGATGGATCTGAAGTTGACTTAAGAGAACTATTTTGGAAGTATGAATGATATTATAGTATTATACCATCTGGTGTCCATTGATTACTCAGGCTTACCATAGATGGCTCTAGAATAGGGAGAAGGGAATTGCTCTTTGAAGATATGGGAGATATTATAGCACTATACCATCTGGTGTCCGTTGATTACTCAGTTTTACAGTATATAGCTCTAGAGTAGGATGAGAACTACTCTTGGAAGCCATATGGATATTATACCACTAGACCACTTAATCTTCATCGATTGCTTTGTCTTATAGTAGATGTCTCTAGAGTGGGGTGAAGACAATCGCTCTTAATATACACATAAATGTTTGAGATTCTACTCATCCTTGGTACTTGAATATTTATATAAATATTTTAAATAAAAGGCAAAATACTTGCTTATATCGCTGCTTATTCAAACACAATTCAATTAGTTGTCTTTCCAATATTTCAACCAGAAGACTGGTTTTTGCCAAAACATACTGTAACGGTTTATAAAAATGCCGTTACATTATTTTAAAATGGAAAAAAAAAGATCGTAAATAAAAATTGATTTATTAAAAAGAAAAAAACTTAAAAACTGAAAATTAAAAGTTGTTTAATATATATATATCGCACAGATGGGAGACTTTAAAAACTATTTTAAAAAGGAAAATAAAAGTATTTGAAAGTACTTTTTTTTTGTAAAAAAGTAAAGCTGTAAAGATTTGATATTTTTGAAAATAGAAATAGTGTTGATTTCTATAATCTTAGAAAATGGAAATGATTGTTTTATTAATTAAATGATTGTTCTAAAGCACACTCGCCCTTGGGGCACTCGAATAATATAATGGTCAGATAAGAGAATAAAAAGAAATTAAATGATCAATGCAAGCATATAAGTGATGTTATTCAAAAATTAAAAATCATGTTGTTTCCATATATTTCCCAACAACTAGTAATTTTTTTTAGAGTGTTTAACTAGTCAATCACTAATCTATTATAATAAGTGTTATGAGATAGAGTGGAGAGTGGTGTGAAAGTCTGTGCTTATATACCCTATATATTACATATATTGATACAGGTATATAATAAGCCTCTATTTTACTTATTACATAAGAGAGATGTCTGCCCATCCCTCGTATATGATTGTCCTGTACATGAAGGATCAGACTGACTTTAGATCAGCATGCGAGTGATGAGAATCTCAGCCTCAGGGTTGCTTTTGAGTGCTAACACCATTAGATTTTCAATTGGATGGACAGTTGAAGAGTTGGAGTGTGGAATGGATTGAAGCCTGTCCATTAAAGTATGAAGACTGGCTATCTTAATATATATCAGAGCACTTATTGCATATATGTGTAGAGATGATAATCTGGACCAACTGATGATTGCTGGTTTAGCAAGAAATATGTATATTGGTGATTATTTTTTTGGTATATATATATATGTGTGTGTGTGTGTGTTCAAGCGTATCAGTGATATGAGATAGAATGGTGAATAGTGAGTCGTGTGGAAGTCTGTGCTCATATACCCTATATATTACATAATACAGGTATATAATAAGCCTGTATTTTACTTAATCTATTGTAATAAATACATTTACTTTCTTCCAAAAAAAATAATTATTTTCTTGTCAAAACTTTATAAAAACTTTTAATAAATAATTAAGTCACTAAATAATAATAATAATAATAATAATAATAATAATAATAATAATAATAATAGATGAAATACACAGGCTTATATATACCTGTGTCTATATATGTAATAGACAGGGTATGAGCACAGACTTTCACACGATCCACCACTCTCCACACTATCTCATAACATTGATACACCTGAACACACATATGTCAAAAAGATAAATAATCACCAATATACGTATTTCATGCTAAACCAGCAATCATCAGTTGGTCCAGATTACCATCTCTACACATATATGCTACAAGGCTCAGATATATATTAAGATAGCAAATCCTCCTACTTTAATGGACAGGCTTCAATGTACTCCACACTCCAACTCTTCTACCATCCATCCAATTGAAAATCTGATAATGGAACGCTCAATAATAATAATAATAATAATAATAATAATAATAATAATATGAAATAATAGTTTATATAGCTCTATGTTTTATAAACAGTAATAATAATCAGCTATTAAGCTAATGCATATGTGCTTTATGTTTTACATTTTTTTAAAGGATTAAAGTAATCTGTCTCTGAAGAAGACTGCAGGACAGTTGAAATGTAGATGTATGTGTATATGTACAATAAAAGGTTTTTGCTAAAACGTGTTCAAAGTAATTTGGATAAGTTGTATTATTAGAGGTCCCTACCTTCGCATTTTCAAGTGCGCACTCTTGAGGTTTATTGCCTTAGTAAATATATTATTCAGAGTAAATAAACTCTTGAAGTTTTATTTAGCTAATGATTGACCCTAAAATTATTTTAATTCCAGAAGAATTTACTGTTCAAATTAATATTTTTCAAAATTTATTGTATTCTCATTTTGCTTTAATTGAAATCATTACATATGTCTAATACTTCAAAATTAAGACTTATACAACTGAACAATTCATTTATTTGTATAGATAGTTATCTGAAACACTTATTCCAGAAAGAATGAATATTTAAATCAATAATGCAATTTATTTAAAGATATTTTAAATTGGTCGATATCACTAGTTGACATATCTGAGAGTTTTTTCGATTTAAATACTGCCAATACCGATTTGATAAGAGTATCAAACTTTCCATACAGTAGTGCAACCAAGTGCAGGCTTTGTAATCAATGGATGCATGAAGGGTTGTGCATAAATCCCCATTTAGTACCTACTCATCCAACATTCTCAGACTAGTTTTTAGTTTATGGTTTTCATTAGTGAGGAGCCTTGGATTTAAGAGCACTACATCTAGACCTTAAGATATAATGCAATCCTTCAGCAGCCACCTTTTACCTATTTGGTTAAATATAAAGCCAGGCACATTATTGTATGTAGAGTTTGGTACTCTTATTAACAGCATGTGTAAGCATGTGAAATGGTGACCATGTGATGTTTGATGGTTTAATACTAATTTAAACAAACAAATATATATTCACATTTGCAAACTGTTTGTTTGCCTACATTACAAAAGTGGTTTCTTTCTTCTTTATAATCTAGTATATACTCATAGTCTTTGTCAACTAAGACTTTGAAAGGCTAACCTTTCCACAATTTCATGTTAGTTGACAATGACTATGAGAATAGTCGAAAGCGCTCCTAAATGAATAAAATTTTTAAAGTTATACTTTGCCTATATCTAATTACTGTATTTATAAATATTCAATTATAAGATTACGTATATTGATTTGAAGAAATACACACATCGAATTATAATATTATTACATATACCTACATTTATTTGTTAGAAATAATAATAAAGTATTTATGTATGACTAAAGCATATTTTTGCATTTTAATACAAATAACTATGGAAATTAATGGTGATATTATTAGTGTATATTCAGAATACAATTTATGAAATATAAGGGTTGTTTGTAAAGAATTCTTGGCATTGGAAATGTACTAAAGTTATATAAAACATTCAATGTTTTTTTAAAAAATGTTAGTACTAATATCCCATTTAATTTGTAATACAAATGTTGTAAAATTACGCATCTTGAATTTGCAATACGGATAGAAAGAGACTTTCATGATGTAATTTTGAACTTTTCAATGGTATCAATAAATGACAAATATTATTGGCCATGTCCTGTACAGTTTTGTGCAATTGTAAACTGGAAGAACTCTGAGTTAATCCCAAGGACTATTCTTAGTTGAGTGGCATAAATAAAAAAAACACCTGAAACTTATTTTAAACTAATTGAATGGAACTATTTAAATGCTGAATCTGTCACTAGGGGGCTTAAATGTTAAATCACCTCTTGAGCCACTAACCATAGGATTATAATCATTGTGAGCCATGAGATAAAAATACTTACCAAACAACTACTCTTTGAGATATTGGTTTAGCTAGTAATTAAAATATCATAGCAATTATTCTCTTAGATTAGTTTAGACAGTAAATATTATTAAAGCATTTAGTGCATGATATACATATATATAATTAGAATTTTTTTAATGATGTAAATTTAAATACTTAATAGGAGTTATCCATGTATTTTTTAAAGATAAATTCCAGCTATTATGTAACCAAACAAATTGCCAATTAAAACTTGCATGATTTCACTTTGCAGATTTAATTGGACATTTCCTAGGTTGCATCATAGCTGTAGCTTATTTAAAAACACACAGAAATTTTTTTCTCTTTAAATGATCAATGTTCATTTAATTATACATATAATAATTTACAGGTTCTAGCTGTACCTTATGATTATGGACAGTCTTCAGGTAAATATATCTGTTTATTAGTATCTACCTACCTACCTACTTACCCACCTACCTACCTACCTACCTACCTACCTATCTATCTCTATCTATCTATCTATCTATCTATCTATCTATCTATCTATCTATCTATCTATCTATCTATCTATCTATCTATCTATCTATCTATCTATCTATCTATCTATCTATCTATCTATCTATCTATCTATCTATCTATCTATCTATCTATCCATCCATTCGTCCATCCATCCATCCATCCATCCATCTATCTATCTATCTATCTATCTATCTATCTATCTATCTATCTATCTATCTATCTATCTATCTATCTATCTATCCATTCGTCCATCCATCCATCCATCCATCCATCTATCTATCTATCTATCTATCTATCTATCTATCTATCTATCTATCTATCTATCTATCTATCTATCTATCTATCTATCTATCTATCTATCTATCTATCTATCTATCTATCTATCTATCTATCTATCTATCTATCTATCTATCTATCTATCTATCTATCTATCTATCTATCTATCTATCTATCTATCTATCTATCTATCTATCTATCTATCTATCTATCTATCTATCTATCTATCTATCTATCTATCTATCTATCTATCTATCTATCTATCTATCTATCTATCTATCTATCTATCTATTAGTCTGTCTGCCTGTCTATCTGCATATATATTTAATAAAGTAAATGACAACATGAATATATATATATATATATATATAATATTAAATACAAGGGTTTTTAAATAATAAATGTTTTTATAGTAAATAATACCCACTCCCATTAGAAAATGATAACATGAAAACAAAATCTGTTTGGTTCTCTTTGTACATAATTGTCTTGAATAATTAAAGTAGATGGTGTGAATATTAATCAATCCAATTATTTTATTGTTTTATGTTGAGAAAACAGATTGATTTTTATTTAACAAAATAATGATATTCCTGCTTATTTTTTTTAAAAAACATTCTAATAAAAATTTAAGCATTCTATATATAATCAAGTAAATCACACTGTGAATATATATATATGTTAACATTAAATAGAATCATTTTAAAATAGCAAATGCTTTTATAATAAATAATACATATATGGAAGCAAGAAAATGAAATTACTTTCTTACTGATTCTCATTTTTTCATGACAATCTTTTTTACATTCAAAGAAAATTAATAATAATGTGAATTCATTTTCTTATTTTTGTAATGTCAAATATTGAAGTAACTGTGTGTATATATATATGCATATGTAAAAATAAAATTAGCATAGTTTAATGCATATGTAATTAAGGAAAGCAAAACACCCTTAGACTATGAATAAATAATTATTAATTAATATACTAACAAAGGACAGAAATAAAATGAAACCACCTTTGCTTTAAGCTTTTGGTGTTTATAAGCTTATCTTATTAACCCTGAAGGAAATTCATAGTGAAATTAATATATCAGCCAGATGAAGATAGGGAATTAATAATTATTAAACTAATAATCTATTTTACAAGGATGGAGATAGAGTCTCATTTTTAATAACATTATTTTATTAATCAAACAGAAAAAGTTAATAATTGTGAAAATAAAGTTAAGTATGTAATTAATTAGAGTAAATCACTTATCTTCTAAAAATGGATAAACAATTGTTTATATGATAGTGAAGGATAAAGAATCTACTCTTAATAATTTGCTAACATATCAAGAATTATTTAGTCAATACCTGAGGATGAGTGGTTTATTCTTCTTTTATATATGTATGCAATGTAATAAATTTTAATGGCTACAATTAACATAAATATTTAATAAGTGGGATTTTATTAACATTTGATGAGTTTTTTTATGAATAAAATTATAAATGGAAAATTCCATTTATTAAATATTTATATATGTGTAATGTTAAATAATATTATAATATTGAATAAATATAATGTCATGTGAAATGTACCAAGTCTATTTTAAATAATAATTGAACTGCCCTCTAGTGGCCATATTCAATAACATTTTACAATAAAAAATGGACCAATGAACCTACTCTTACTGTTATTTAGAAACATCCAGAATAATAACAGCCATAAAGTTATTGAACATGGCAGCTAGAGGGTAGTTCAATTATTATTTAATCTGGGTTTGGTAAATTTCACATGACATTATATATATATAAATAATATATATATATAGTAAATCTATTTCTTTAAAGGTCCTTCTTATGATACAGGAGCAGCACAAGTGACTGGAGGAGACAAGTTTTCAGGTAGTCAGTCATCAACAAGCAGCCAATATTCCAAAACAGGTTCTTCAAAAGTTAAGTCATCTCACACTTCAGGGGGTTATGATGACACCTCTAGTAATTCTCATGGGGGTATGTCACAAGGCACAACTGGCCAAAACAGTCATGGTTATGATCAGCAAATGACTCAAATTAGCTCAAGTAAGAGTACTTTTGGTAGTGACTATGATGATCAAAGTAATGTAGATGCAGAAGATCAAGCTTCTGGAATGAACCAGAATCAGTTTAGTTCATCAAACAAATACTCTTCTCATTCAAGTTCTAAAAACAATGATAAGTCTAATTATGGTAGTAAAGGCCAGACAAAATGGAGTTCAGGAAGCAGTTCTAGTATGGGTAAAGAATCTGGTAGTTATAACCAAGGTACTTCAAATATGGGAGGTGGTGCAAATACATATGAAGGTACGAATAAAATTGGCTCTAAAACAAATACTTGGAGTTCAAAACAAAGTTCTAGTCAAGGCTATGATGGATCTCAAGGTAGTGGTTCCAATGGTGGAAACTCATATAATACAGCTAAACAATCACAAAACAAAAGAAATGAATATAGTGGTAGTGGTAAAACAAGTGGCACTAAATCATATGGAGAACAAACCAATAGCTTTTCTGAAAGTGCAGCAGATGAAGGTGAAAATTTTGAAACTGAAGATGACATGAGTCAAAACACCATGGGTGGATTTTCCAATAGTAACAGTGCTTCCAGTAAAGGAAAGTATGGATCCACAAACAAAGGTTCATCATCTTACAACAAAGGTTCTTCAAGTTCAAGTTCAACATCTTTCCAGTCTTCAAGCTCTTCTGGTCAGACTGGGGGATCCTCTTCAGATTATGAAGATGATGCAGGTCAAATGCAAGAAAGTTCTAACAGTTATAACAAGCAGAGTTCTGGGAAACAATCTAGTGGTAACTCTTGGTCCAAAGGTCAGTCATCTAATACTGGTAACTATGATGGTAAGATGACAGGTGGAAAGACAAGTGCATGGCAAACAACCAAGCAGTCCTATGGAAGTAAACAAACAGGCAATTATGGGGGAATGGGTTCAGGTACTGAAAGTTCAGGCACCAAGTATGGAAGTACAAATGTGAACACTCAGCAAGGGAAACAATGGAAAGGTGGAGCAGTTCAAGTTTCTAATAATTATGGTGGTGGAACTGAAGATAATGATGTTGACAGCAGCAGTGACAATGATTTTGGGAGTTCATCATCAAGCCACTTTCAGACTAAAAGCACATCTTCACAACTGCAGGTTGGTAGTGGCTCGAACAGTGGTTATGGTGACTCTGGCAGCTCATCTAGTTATCAACAGAAAAAATCTGGGGTTACCTCAGGTTCCAAAGGTGCAAGTACTGGACAGACTAGCAATAATAATTCTGGCTATAAAAGGCCATCAATTGGTCATGTCCAGAATTCCCAACAGTCTAAATACTCAAGTACTAATACAGGTTCATCAACTGGTAATTACCAAGGTCAAAGTAGTTCATCTTCTGTTAATAATTTTGCTGAAGTTAATAGTGATGAAGATGATTATGACAGTGGTTCCTCATCCACCAATTTTCAGAATAAAGGCACTTCAATGTCTCACTCTCAAGGTACAAGCAGTGATTATGGAAATTCTAGGACCTCATCATCTGGCATGTTTCAAAACAAAGGGAAATCAGGTAATAAATAACAAAAATTATATTTGTGACATTTCTAATATTTGTGAATCTGGCTTTGATTGTAACAAAGGTGAATCATTTTCTCAATTTTTAGGAACAGGTAGTAAGGGTAGCAGTAGCAGCTATAGCAGCTCTAGTACTTCTGGCCAAAACAAAAGTGGATCATCTTTTAATTCCCATGGCAATACTGATGATGGTTATGGATCAAGCAGCTCTTCAACTGGTTTTCAGGGTGGTAAAAAAGGTTCCATGAGTAATTTTAATACTGGTACTAAATCTTCAACCAGTGGAGGTTACACTTCTAGTAGTTCTAGCTATGGAGGTGGCACTGTTCATAGTCAAAATTACCGTTAAATCTGCTCAAATATATTAAAGGTAAATATAAAAATATATTATTTCTTATAATATTACTCAATATGTATAAATATCAAATTATACAGTGCTAAACAATTTAATAAATAGAAGTGATAAACTTCTTTTTAAATGAACTGGCTATACAAAAACGGTTTCATTTTTTATTTGCAAGCTGTATTACTTTAATGCTAGAGGGCATCACAATATGTCATTAATTACTAATACACTAAAACTAATTGCATTAAGGTGAAACTTCTAAGTTTATCAATTAGTAGGCTTTTTTTTTATCTATTCTACCTTTTAGACTTAGCGCTTTCAGAGTCCTTGCAGTTCCATATTCATAGTCCTTTTCATATTGTTAACTATATGCAAATGCATGCAAATCACTTATATCATCCATTTTTTCAAAATCGCAAAGCATGTGTCCTTTCTGTTTATTGCTCTGGCATCGCTGGTGATGAAACATGCTTCTTTGACTTTCCTCTTGACATTGTTTCTTTCTGTGCATACAATGTCGGTCTTGGAGGGCTCAAATTTATGGTTGTGTTCCTGCTGATGGTCAGCAAATACTGAGCTGCCTTCTTTTTTGGTTGTAGCTCTTGTGTATACATATTTATGGTGGGCCAGTCTATTTCCCACTGTGGCCTGAGTTTCCCCATAATAAACTGAATCACAACCTGTCTGCAGGCACACAATTCTATAAACTACATGGGGGGTTTCTTCGATGTTTCTCTTGTCTTTGGTATTGTTGATGAACCTATTGGTGTTTGGAGGGGTTCTGAATCCAAGTTTGAACTCCTTCTATAATATTTTACTGAAGTTTTTTGCTACTTTAGGTATGTAGGGTATAGTCAGATGTTGTTTTTCTTCTTTTGTGTTCTGTTGCAGTCTTTTATAAAAGCTTTCAATCCTGTTGGTTATTGTTCTATGATCAAAACCCACGCATATTAAGTCCCTGATGTAGCTGGTGATGTTGTTTTTCTTGTCTGACTCTAATTTACATAGGTGGTGATTGTGAAATAAGAAGGCAGACAGCCCTGTGAGTTTGTGTGATTTAGGGGATTTTGAGAGTGGATGGAGACAGCCTCTAACTTGTAAGGGTTTAATTATCATAGCATAATTAAATGCCACATTCTCTCTATTGATTTTCAAATCGAGATACCTGACCATGTTTTGCTCATCTTCATATGTGCAATTAAACATAAGGTTGGAAAGAGTGTGGAGTTCATTTAAAATCTCTTTAGTTGAGTTTTCCGGTGCTGCCATGAATATGTCGTCCACATATCTACTATAAATTATGTTTGGTGCTGCTATCTGGAACGTTGGAAGTACCTGTTGTTCAAAATGATCCAGCATGATGCTGGACACAATACCACTCAGAGGGAGCCCCATGGGCCATCCGTTATTCATTCTGTACCATTTGTTTTCGTATGATGCTAAAATATTTCATCTAGCCATTTCATAAAATCCACAATAAATCATGCTTTGGGAACTGGACAGTCTTTCTTGCTTAGCTCATGTTCTATTATTCTAATTGGTAGTTGTCTGTTGATGGAACCATATAGTTCTGAAACATCCACCGCTGCAATCCTGAATTCTTTCGGAATTGTTGTGTTTTTGATTTTGTCCACAAATTCAAATGATGATTTAATTATGAATGATCTGAAACCTATATAGTCAATCAAGCATTCTTTAACCAATTTGCTGCATTAAAGTAGTGGATGCCATCAAAGTCCAACATTAGCCTCAAAGGTACTTCCTGTTTATGCAGTTTTGCATTAGCAAAAATTCTTGGTTGTACGGTTGCGGATGGTTAAACCTTGTAATAATCAGCTCTGCTGAGGCCTTTGTCTTTGTGTGCATGCAAAACCGAAGTGATAAATTTTATCTCTATTGATTTTGGGAATAGATACAGTTATTTGGGAATCATCTTAAGTAATCAGAAAAATTGCTTGGATGAATGGGAGAAAAAATTGATAAATGAAGCAAAAAAAGAAAGGGGTTGATGTTTTCATATAATAAATATGATGTAGCTGGAATTGTATGGAAGGGAGTAACAATAACAGGGTTAACATATGGTAATGATGCATTATGTGTTAGTAAAGGGGTATTAGATTACTTAGAAAAAGTACAAAAGGAAGTAGGAAGACATGCATTAAATGCAGATGTGTGGACAGCAAAGGAGGAAATTCAAGGAGAAATGTGATAGACAAGTTTTTATATGAGAGATGCAAAAAGTAAAATGAAAATGTTTGGTAGGTTGCAGTTTATGGATAATAAAAGAATAGCCAAAATAATATTTAATTGGGTTACAAGTAAAGAGCAGGCAACAAGATGGGTGAGAAAGATAATGCAGTATGCAAAAGATTTGGATAAAGAATTTATATCAGTATAATTTAGGAGGATTGTTGAGTGTTATAGTGGTAAGGAATGGGATAAAAGAATAGATGCATAAAGAATAGGGAGTTGGAGAGATGAAGAACTAGAATGGAGAATAAAGAGAGTTTATATATATATTGGGTGCAAGTTGATTTATGATAATAGCAAGGAAAGTAGTTTATTGTTTAAGACTTGAAAGGGATCTTTAACAACAAGAGAATATACATATAAATGGAAAATATGGGTGATTTAGTCTGCAAATTGTGTAAGGAATACTTAGAAAATATTAGGCATCTATTAATTGAATGTAAATGCTTGAAAGCAGAAAGAGTACAAATAATGAAGTTATGAAAGAATAAATATGAACAAAGTGACTGTACAGAAAGTGGGTTATTGGTTTTTATGCTGGGTTGGAAAAAGATAAGAGAGGTTTAAAGGCCATAGAGTTGACAAGATTATGTTGTAGAAATGGGATGGATCAGATTATGGGAAAACTTAGGGTAGGGAATAGAATGGGAAGGCAAAGTGGCTAACAGGTTTCTCTGGGTATAGTTGCTCCTGACTCCATTTAAGGAGAAGTCACAGGGCATCACATCATGTCACATTTAAGAGGAAATTTATCACTCCTATTTATTATATACTATTCAGCTTTTTTATCCATTTGACCCTTGACTATTTATTTGCAGCATTTTCTGGATTTTCTGACTATATTGCAATGGGCATAATAAATAGGCTCAGCCTGCTTCATTTTTGGCCATCTGTACTATTTATTTTATGATTTGGAGATTATTTGATGGTAAAAATTAAACTAAAGTGTGCTTTGTTTTATATTAGCACCAACTAAAATACTTAAATGTTAGCATCTTTCAATAAAAAGTTAATTCAAGAAGATCAAAAAATGTTATAGAAGACAGTCACCATACACATGTGACTTTCACTCTTTTTGAGATTGATTTTAGTTTTTTAGAATTTAAAAGTACAACTTCACACAGGGCTTATTAACTTATTTATGTTTTTGCAAATTTAAATTAAATATTTGTTTTCGATAAGTATAAAAATATTTGTTTTTTTCCTAGCAGAAAAGTAATTAGTTATAGCAAACATGAAGAATCTATTATTAAAGAAGGAAGTCCTAACATCAAATATGAGCACTTCACAATTATTTTTGTCATTTGTTTTTGTAATTATAAATGAATTTCATTAATTTCAAAGTTGATTTTCCTGCACAAATATATTCTATACTTAAATTCATTTATTAATAGAAATTTACTGACATTTTTTCCCCATAAAAAATCATTTTTTAAGCCTGAAGATTAAAAATAAAATCTTTTGTTTATTTCTGTTTATTAAAGGGTTTGGGACCTTAGTTGAGATAAGAAATCATATATGATGTTTGCAAATAATGCTGAATTTATTATATTACAAATATTTGACTTAAATGTCTTCACTTATAGTAATAATATCATTTACATATAAGTACAACCCACTATTGACGGTTTCGATTGCTCCAGTAATCTTCAGAATTTCTACTTATATTTTCAAATGTTAACTATTTAAACTTTTAAAATTGTCTTTTTAAAGTTTGAATAGTTAGCAGTTAAGGTCTAAAAATATAAATAGAAGTTCTGAAGAAGATTGTTGGGCAATAGAATCGAAGCATTGTAAAAGTGATAAAGAACACAAATGATATTAATATGCAATAAAAACATAAAGTTATGTCTTCACTTGCATGGGCTTGTAAATGAATAAAAAATAGTCCCTTTTATAGAAGGTTGAACTAAGCTTTATGCAAATGAGGTTGTATTTAAATCTGAATTGTAATGACTTCCACTCTTGTTTGAAAAAGTTACAATCTGTTGATCTTTATATAAATCTATGACAAACAATAAGGATATAATCTTGCATTGGCTGAGCAATTTAGTTAAGTAAAGGTATGCCGAAATATTTATTAATCATTTTTATTTCATTAGTGAAGATTGAAAACTGCATATAGTGTTGGAAACAATATTAAAACAGTGACAAACTCCCCACACAGTAGTGCCACCTAGTGTAAGCCATAGTAATCAATGAATACAAGAAGATTTGTACATAAAACCCCTATCTAGTGCCTACTCATACAATATTCCCAGACTAGTTTCTAGCTTGTGGCTTTCATCAGTGAAGAGCATTTGAATCTGGGAGTACTGCATCTAGATCTTAGAATCTAATGCAACTCTTCAACAGCCACCTGTTACTTTTTAGCTAACTATAAGACTATGTGTCCAAAATGAAAACAGTTGTTTTCAATCCAAGCTTATTCACTTGATATAATCATATAGCTCTGAACCATGGTCACCATCATCCCATAGGCAGGAAATGGTGATCATGTGATGCTTAGTGGAAATGATATTTTATTTGTATATGGTAAAAGAAGTTAGTCTGATCTTGTTAATGTTTGAATAGTTTATGAAATTATTTAATGCAATTTAGAAACTGTTAAATATTAATTTGATTGGTTGTATTATTATAAGTAAATTTTTTATTACATAATCTTATTATACATATACATATACTGCATAAACGTTGAATATCTTTTGATATGTACACCTATGTTCTATGGTCATTTTAATACTGTGAGTATAAGGATATAGAATGCCCTTGAAATTGCTTAGCTGTTATTGTATTATCGTTATTCAATTATAGCTTTTCCTTTGATTGCGTTTCAGCACATACTTTGTATTTATATACATATACATGCATATGATTATATTAAACAAACTTTGGTAAGTGTATCAAAAGCACTTGATAACTATCTATCACCCCCATTGCTCAGTATATCTTTAATTTCAAAGTTTAAACAACAAGGAAACAAATTCATTTAAATCCTAATATTTAACCGTAATTAATGGAAAGCGGTAGTAAGCTATATAAGGGCATGCTCTTGATGCTTCTACTTTAACACCATATATTTTGTAAACCTGAGTAATCAATGAATATCAGATAGTAATGCAATTTCAATCCCCAGACAGGTATTTCGATTTTGCTTTTATCGATAATAATAAAATATGAAACTGGAATGTTTTGAATCAAAAGTCCTGATTGAAGAAAGATGCAACTTGTAAAATTGGTGCAGTATGGCAGATTATGGAACCCAAAGTTCATGGATTGCAGGCCAGTCCAATGGATGCTCAAATTTTTTATGTACTTCTTAGAAATGAGCCGTCTGATTATCTATTTATTGACAAAGACTAAAGCTATATATCCATCTGAGGATTAACACTGGTAAACACTACTTACCCAAACTTAATAACAGTCACAAACTTTCCATGCAGTAGTACCACCCAGTGCAAGCCTTCGTAATCAATGAATGCAAGAAGATTTTTGTTTAAAATGCCTATCTAATGCCTACTCATCCCAAAATCCTCAAACTAGCTTCTGGCTTGTAGTTCACATCAATGAGGAGTCTTGGATGAGTAGGCTCTAGATAGGAATTTTATGAATAAACCTTTTTGCATCCATTGATTACTATGGCTTGCACTAGATGTCACTACTGCATGGAGAGTTACTGCTTTAACAGCTTGGGAAAGCATAGAAAATGGTGATCATGAGTTGTTTTGGTGTGTTTATTACTCAAGCTTACAATAGATGGAGCTAGGTAGAAGAGAGAGGACTCTTATTTATACACCAGCAAGCTGAGCAAGCCAGTCAATACTGTGTTGACAATAACAAGCTATCATTAATAGTATCTTTTATTTCTGATAACAGCATTTTGTCTTAGTGTCAATAGACCAATTAATGCATACATTTTAGTCATGTTATTCATTATATATGTGATAAAAACTGGGTCACCTTGCCCATGCTATTCCTTATATATGTGATAAAAACTGGATCATCCCATCCCTCAGAAAAACAAAAGATACAAAATGCACCAAAAATTTATCCCAATCCATACCATACATTTTTGTTAAAGTCACCACTTTAAAATCAGAAAGTTATCAAACTAGAAAACAAATTTACTATGCATTATATTCCTCTAAGTAAAGACTCTGTAAATATGTTCTTTGATCAGAGTAGGTTGGGTGAGACAGGAGAATAAACAACTAAGGAGTAACATTTGGATAGATAAATAATAGTTTTTTTCATCCTACTACAGAATCATCTGCTGATAAGTTTAAACAATCAATGATTAAACCAGATATGGATTTTCCCAACAACAATGAGGAATTAGAATTCAAAATTTCAACTAAAATGGGTTTATGCATCTAGCAACCACTATTTAATTCCTTTACACCATTCAAACAAATAATCTTAAATTCAAAAATATTCTAAGATTTTGACTGCAATAAAACTATCTTATTTGTTAAGAATAAGCAGAGAAAATCATATTAATTTGGTGATATTAAATTTTTCAGCCAAAATAATAATACAAAGATCTCCATAAAATATGCTAGAATATATAGTTACTGACTTAATGGCAAATTCATACAATAATACAATCAAGTCAGCTTGGGTTCAAAACCTTACTCTTTTTTGAATTTCAGCCTATAAGCTTGGATATTATGAAAAAATTAAAACTGCCATGCTAGATATCTATCTTAGTTTCAGTATTTTGAATCCTAAATTCTCATTGATGAAAGCAAAATCCATATGGTCTAGGAATGTCGATATTATAGCAGTATCAATGATTACCCATGTTTATAGTAGATATTCCTGGGGTATGCTGAAAATAATTCCTCTTCGAAGCTTACGCCACAGTGAAACTCTCTGCAACCTACCTACAGTATCATCTGTGAATTAACACTTGTTACATGGCAATATACTTTAGCTATTTATCACAGAAATTTTAAGGCACTAGTGTTTCTGAATAATGAGCTATGATATGAAATGTGACTATTTTGTATCTTCACAATCTTTAATTCTCTTCCTCCCATCACGAAAGTTTACAAATCACTTAAAAACACTTTTGTGATTCATGGCTTCACTGCTTCACATGGTAAATGCTTCAATAAATGCCCAAATAAAAAAAAAAAACGCTAGTGTCTAGCGCATTGATACAGGTTGACTAACCGTTAAGGTATGAAACACATTGTCATACTTCATGTCATCATTTGTAAAGCAGATACATTAGTACCTTAAAATTTTTGTGATTAATAGCTAAACGACATCATATGCATTGTTTGAAAGATGGCATTTGGAGAAAGGACTAATCAACGGTTATCATTTTACTGTGACACATGGTGTATGTTGAAATGAAGGTGAGAAAGTGTGCAATGTTTTGTTGGAGTAGACTGAAATATTCATGTAAATGGAATTGTCCTTCCAATGATTTTGTTCAAGAGATCACTTAGCAAAAAGCTATCAACATTTATTATGTTCTAATTCTAAAATTCGGTTGCTGGACATATACTTTTAGAATTCATTTAAAATTTTCACGAGATTTCAGTTTTATTTCTAAAAAAAAAAATCCTTTTATTATTTTGCATGTATAAGACGATTTATATGGACAACTTAATTAGATATTTTTTAGCTTTTCAATTCGTCGAACGTTTACGTAGAACAGCAAATCTATGTTTAGTTGGCTGTTGACCTCCGCAATTATGGCACAGCACTCCCTTCCCCCCGCTTCCATCCATTCATGTATATAAAATGTACCAGCATTTTTCTAACATTCATAACTACGAAGTTTTGATATTTAATTTTATTATTATCTTTTGTTTAATTTATTTAAATCTAAAATTATTTGATTAAAATATAATGCTAAATCATTTGCTCAGATCTATTAAAGTTTAGTTTCTTCAATGATGCTGCCCTCTATCGTAAAATTTAGTTGTTTTTTTTTTTTTTTTTCCGGTCAGTAGAATAGAAGAAATATAACTGAAAAACAAAACTCAATTATTTTCGCTCAAATAAAATAATCTAATAAATAATTAGATTTTAAATCGCACAAAAAAACATAAAAAAAAAAATTACAAATATTATCTCTTTTGAAATAATAATAATAATAATGAAATTAATTCGTTCAATTAACTAATTGATTGAGTTCATTGATAATAATAATAACTAATACAAACTCTTGTATTTATTTATACAAGAAATACGCTTTCAAAGTTAAATTAGAGGATAAAATTATGCTAAAAATATAATAAATTTTTGCGGAAGAATGCATACATAATATGACGAATCAAAATAAATAAATATAATAATCATTAAAATAATAACTGGGATTTGAATTAATAAAAAAATGATTTTTGTTTATTTTAATTTTTAAGATTGTTTAATTTCATGTTGTGTTTTTAAAGTTTTTTTTTTTTTAATTATAGGTTTTCCCGACCTTTAATGAAAAGAAATCCTTCATTCCCGGTGATTAGAAAGCTTTTAGGAATGAAATCCGCCCGGTTATACTTCTCACAGGGATTAACAAGCAGTTAATTATAATTGCGTCAAGATTTGAAATCGGAATTACTGTAATTTTGAAGCAACCCTGGCTAATATATTATTTGTATTTTTAATTACTGTTTGAGTCAAGCAAACACATGTAAACATCTTGGAATTATAATAATTCTGATTTTAAACCTGTGTAAAATGGTAATAAATTATTAATATTTATGGAGTTAAATAAAATGTTTTTTTTTTTTAAAAAAAAATAAAGTTGTTATTTTTTTCTCTCTCATGTGTCATAGCATCAGCCGCTATCCCGGGACAACTGCTTGTAAAGCAGCTGTCGCTAACCTCTCGACCACTAATGCTTGACAAAAGATGTGTGGTTATTTAAACACTATTAATCTTTTTGGGATAACTTCGTTTTTTATTCTTTTTATATAATTATACTTTATAAATAAAAAATAAAACTTTGAATTTTTATTTTTGCGTGTTATGACACGCAATATAGGTAACAAAATCTCACACAAGCATATAAATGGTATTATTTCCAATATCTCTATGCTACCCACTGTAAGTTTGAATAACTAATATATGTTAGATGTTAATGCTTAATAATTCCCAGTTATCCTGTGCTATCCTATCCAATATCCCCAGATTAGTTTTAAATTTAAGTCTTTCATTAGTGAGGTGCTTTGCATCTTGGAACAGTACAACTGGACTTTTAGAATCTAATGCACGTTCCTTAGCAGTCATTATTTACTTCTCTGTTGCACTATCAATCTATCAGTCCAAACTAAAAAACATACACATATTTTCCACCAAAGTCAACTTGCTTACGTAGTCATATAGATCTGGAACTAGTTCAGCATCTACATATTATGGCATTGTTTTTTGATTACTACAGGCACATTTATTCTGTAGCCGGGATTTCGTACAAAACCAATACATTATCACATGACTTTAAAACAAGTCTTCAACTTACGTATTGCTGTTTTAGCAACATGTTTTTTTTCACCATCTCTATTCCATTTGCTGCAAGTTTGGTAATGAATAGATGCCAGATAATAATGGTCAACAATTCCCTGTTATTCTAAAACAACAATATGTAAAAAAGAGTCACATGATCGAAACATGTAAACGAACAACTAGCTAGTTATCGATATCAGTGCATAGAGGGCAAAAACAACAACTATTTTGTCACTTTAAAGTGTTTCATTCCACAACAATAAGCATCACATAATCCTAGAAATTAATGTATCTTTTTCTCATAAATCAATGTGGTGACTTAATTATTTAAATTAGAAAGGTGTGATTCTATTCAAAAGAGAGAAAATCCTTGGGAAAAAATCACATACATATATATTTCAAACAATAAATTTAATTTTTCTTGACAGTGCACAATGTAAATCACATCATAATGACCCAAGCTTATCATAACCAGAAGTCTTCCAATGTTGTCATGGCAACATGTATCTTTTATTCATATAGGTTGCCTTAGATTCACAGGGTACAAACCCTAGAATACTATTTGTAATTAGCATTTTTCAAGGGTTTTAATTTTTTCTTTCTTTGGAATAGGATCACAGGCTTCTAATTTAAATATAGCCAATGTATTGTGTGTGTGTGTGTGTGTGTGTAATAACTGATACCTGATGAGAGTCCTGTTCCAGGATAAATACTGTATAGAAATGAGTAGTTATTGATTTTCTCAAGGTACTGATGCAGAACTGTTAGACTTGATTAACCAATTTTATTACATATATTTAAACATATTTGACATATATTTTAGATGTATTATTTATATGCGAGCGTGCATTTTATAGATAGATGTGTGATGCATATTTATATATATTCGATCAAATTCCCAAAGTGGTTTAGAGCTGTAATAGGGTAGTGGATTCTGGAGGTCAAAGTTCATGAATTATGGCTCAGCATTTGAGTGCTTAAACATCTTATTGTACTCCCAAACTTTAAATCATTCAATTATTTTTTTTAACTGAACAAATCTTCACATGTTGCTAATATCAAAATACCAGACTTTTTCATCAAACTTACATTACACATAAATGATCATTTACATATATACATATGTAATTTTTGTAATTAAGTATTAATAAATACAATAGCATAAATATATATAAAGTACAACTTTAAAAACTTTTATTCACCTGGAAGCACTTTCGACTAGTTTCATATTCTTTGTCAATTAAAACTTTCAAATACACTTTCAAAGTCTAACCTTTCCACAATTCACTGATTTTTATGTTTGCTGACTGTCTGTTTATTAAGTCATGCTTACATTTATATATTAACATAACTTCCTTTATTTTCATTTTACTATTGTTTCTTTCAATCTGTAATATTTTCACATTATTATAACCAAAATTAAAAGCATATATACATAATATATTATGATCATAAAAAACCAACATTGAAACATAATTATTTCAATTACAATTTTGTTTAGTTTTTTGAACTCCTTTTAATAACTGCAAATGTGCTTTAGTTATTTTCTCCAATGTACATCTTGATTTCCCTATATATACACTACCACATTTGCATGTCCATTTATATATGATGCAACTTTGATTTAAAAATGAAGTTTTAGCTTTCGAATTATTTATTATTTTGTTTAATCCAGGTGCATAAAATGCAATATCACATATATCTATTAACATATTGCTATTAACTGAAAGGAAACCCTTTGATTCCTCTTGGAGACCTTAAAGGAACCAAGTAGGGCAAATTTCTAACATCCACTCCATACGTTCTTGTCATTGCAGCTGTTGTAACTATATAATTATTCATATAGTATACAAACATGGATGGGCTGCTCACTAACATGCATTAGCCAGCATGGTAAGTTTATTGGCTTTTTACTTCTGAGTTTAAGCTTAAGAAACACCATGGTCTTTCTTCTCAGTTGCCTGATAAGGCAGAATGAATGTTTGTATAAATGATAAATATTTTTTCCAATAGATATATACAATTATGACAGACAAAAATAAATCATGTTTCTTATTTCCAGGAGGTAGTAAAGTCACCAACCAAGGCAGCAGTTGGTGGCAAAAGACAGAGAGTGCTAAGAATCCCCTGATTGCAGACCCAGACTGCCATTTGATGATGACTTTTTATTTAGGTACTTACAACTGCAGATCACTTTCAAATGAAGAAAGATTGCAAGAATTAGAAGAACTGTTTTATATTAAATGGGACATTATTGGACTTTGTGAAGTTAGAAGAAAAGGTGAAGAGACAATTGAATTAAAAAGTGGACATGAACTTTATTATAAAGGCACAAATATTGGAAATACAAGTGGAGTAGGATTCATTATAAATAAAAAGTGAAAGAACAACATTGTGGAGATTGATGGTATATCGGACAGAGTGGCAAGATTAGTTATACAACTTAATAGGAGATACCAAATGCAGATAATTCAGGTTTATGCCCCAACAAGACCTTTGATCAAAGTAAACAACATTTTAAAATTGTTATGGGAGACTTTAATGTTAGAATTGGTAAACAAATGAAAGATAAAAGTGCCATAGGTAATTTTGGTTATGGTAATAGAAATGAGAGAGAACATAGACTTGTGGAGTTTGCAAAAAAAGAAAAACTTTATATTATAAATTCTTTTTTTGAGAAAAATGTTAAAAGGAAATGGACATGGAAGCATCCAAATGAAGGTACAGCAGAATTGGATTATATTTTGATTAACAGAAAATACATATTTCAAGATTGTAATGTTCTTAATAAATTTAACACAGGAAGTAATCATCAATTAGTAAGATGTAAGATAAGTGTTAATGCAAAACTAGAGAGACAAAAATTATTAAGAAAAACAATATTTACAGTTGATATTCCTAATCTTCAGAAACATTCTAATAAATTTAAATTAGAACTTACAAATCGGTTTCAAGTATTAGTAGATTTTGAACATGATTCAGATTTGAATGAAATTAATATGAAAATGACTGATACACTTTTAAAAACTGCAACAAAAATAGCTGGTAGAAAAAAAGCAGAAATTGACCAATAAAATTTTTACTGAGACTAGAGAGTACAAAAATGATGCATTAAAAAGGATTGAATATCTCGAATTTTGTAAAATGGTGTGGAAAAGAGTTGAAAATGATATAAGAAAGTATAATTGTGAACTAGCAAGAAAAGCTATAGAAGAAAATAAAAGTCTCAAGAGTGTAAAACAACATTTTGGTATTGGTAGAAAATTTATATCTGAAATAAGAAAAAAAGATGGAATTATTACTAAAAAGAGAAATGACATCATGAAATGGGTAGAAGACTTTTATCAAGAATTATATAGTAATAAAGAATAAGTACCTTCTATATCTATTACATCTTCCAAATTGCCCAGAATTTTAAATGAAGAAGTGAGACATGCAATTAAATGTATGAAGAAAGGAATGGCTCCAGGTAGTGATGGAATTATAATTGATATATTAAAAAAAAAAAAACAGGTGAAGAAATAGAATTTTTTTTAGCAAAGTTATATAACAAATGTCTAAATGATAAAGATGTACCAGATGATTGGAAGAATGCAGTATTAATATTAATATTTTAAAAAGGTGATGAAGAAGATATTAGAAATTACAGACCTATCAGCCTTTTATAAGGTTTATACAAAATTTTACCAAGATAATTACAACTCGTCTACAGAGAACATTGGATTTCCTTCCACCAACCAAGATAACAAACAAGATTTAAAAGTGGTTTTGTACAGTAGATCATATCCAGATATTGACAGAAGTTATAGAAAAGACAAATGAATATGAGTTGCCCTTTATTATGGATTTGTAGATTATGAAAAGGCATTTGATTCTATAAACATTGCTTCAGTGATTAAAGCATTGGATCCTCAAAATATAGATCCAGGATATTGTCATATTTTAAAGAATATTTATAAAAATGCAACAGCAACAATTAGATTACATAAGGATACTGGGAAAGTCAACATTGAGAAGGGTGAAAGACAGAGTGATTCCATATCTCCAAAACTTTTTACAGCAGTACTGCAAGAAGTATTTTGTGAATTAAAATGGGAAGCTAAAGGAGTAAAAGTAGATAGAGATTATTTAAGTCATTTATATTTTGCAGATGATGTAGTTTTTTTTTTTTGCAAACAATGCGTTAGAGCTGCAGGAAATATTGCAGGAGTTATCAGATGAAAGTAGGACTAAAGATAAATGTTAAAAAGACAAAAGTAATGTTTAGTGGATTTTCTCAAAATAGGAAAATAAAGATTGATTATGATGAGTTAGAAATTAACAGTTACTTGGTCAGATTATTAATACAGATGGAAACATAATGGATGAAATTAATCATAGAATTAAACTTGGTTGGAGTGCTTTTGGTAGAAATAACTTGAAGAAAATATGCCTATGTGTTTGAAAAGGAAGGTTTTTAATAAATGTGTTTTACCAGTTCTTACTTATGGATCTGAGACTTGGACACTTAATAAAAGAGCAATACAGAGATTTCAGACCACTCAAAGAAGTGTGGAGAGATGCATGTTGGGAATAACAAGAAGATATTGAATAAGCAATATATGGGTAAGAGAACAAACAGGTGTTACTGACCTCATTGAAAAAAAGAAAAGACTGAAATGGGGTTGGGCTGGACATATTGCTAGAAGAGATGATACTAGATGGACAATTGAAATTCTAAACTGGAGTCCAAGAGATTGTAAAAGACCCAGAAAGAGGCCACATGTGAGATGGATGGATGAAATAAGAAAGTGTGTAGAGGTGATGTGGAGAAAAGAAGCTAAAGATCAGAGAAAATGGATTGAACCTGGAAAGACCTTCATCCTGCAGTGAGTTGATAATGGTTGATAATAATGATTGTCTTTCTAAAGATCACTTGTTCGTTTGAAATATATGGTATTGATATCCATATTTTTTTTATTAGTAGTAGAATCAACCTTATTATTAATATTTTTATTTTTATATTTCCTATTAAAATTTTTAATAGTATTACAAGATAATAATTATATCCAACATTTAATAATTCATTCGTATAAATTTCAATATTTTTGCCTTTATCCAATATATTATTACAAATATTATTGTTTCTAAACAATGATATTTGCACTCTTAGCTTATATGGAATGTACCCTCTTTTTTTATTGGTTTAATCATCATACAGTAATTTAGCTTACATCTATTTCTGGTTATCTTAAGATCAAGAAACCGGACACACATTGACTTTTGATCCATTTTAAACCATCTAATTTATTTATTTCCTTAAACAATTCTTTAATATCTGGCTTATCATATATCAATATGTCATCCACATATCTATAATGTACAGTAACATCGTTTTAATAAATTTCCTAGGTAGATAAAAGTTTTTAAAGTTGTACTTTATATATATGTTATTGTGTTTATTAATATTCTTCGAAGAAATACAGATATCAAATAAGAATATCATTACATATATTGACACATTGAAAATCCAACTAGACTCAGATGTAAATAAAGCTTTTTTAAATGCAACTAAATATTAATCTTCATATGACACTACGCAGAGATTTGATGGTTTCATTATTTACATTGGCATAAAATACTGTATAGTTTATTTATATATAATCATAATGATTTTACCTGACCATGTAATATATGATACTGAGAAGTCCGAATACTTATTAAGATAATTTATAAGTTAGATTCCCAATGAATCAATTTAAATAAACTTGTAAATAATGCCGACCTTTTGTTATATCAGCACTCTATTTTATAAGATAAGAGATAGTCAGTTTTATCTGATTTCAGTTTTTTATATAGTAATTACCAAGTATTGATATTTGAAAAGACTCAAACTATTTATCAGTGGCCATTTTAGTTTTAATATTAGTCAATCTGGCTTAAAGTTTCAAACATTAATTTAGATAAAATTCTAATAAATTTAATGAACATTTAAATAATTTTATGGTTTATCAAAAATATAACACTGACAATATAAACCTATTCATGGAATAAACAAGTCCAAATATTTCCAAAGGTAATTTATAAGCTAGGTTTAAGCACTAAAAAACATCGCATGATCACAATTTCTTATGCTTACGCAAGGGTTAAGACAGTAATGACTCTCCATACAGTAACGCCATCCAGTGCAAACCATAGCAATCAGTGGATGCTTCAAGATTTATATATCTAAATCTTTGTCTAGTGTCTACTCAAACAATATCCCCAGACTAATTTCTAGCTTGTGGCTTATTGTGTTTTCATTTTGGTCTCATAGCTTTATAGTTAACCAAAAAGATAAAAGGTGGCTCTGCTGGAGGGCTGCATTAGATCTAAAAATATAAGTGCAATACTCTTAGATCTAAGGCTCCTCATTAATGGTCTCAAGCTAAAAACTAGTCTGTGGATATTGGATTAGTAGCATTAGATAAGGATTTTGATGCACAAAACTCTTAGCATTCATAAATCATAATGTCCTGCACTAGGTGTCATTACAGTATGGAGAGAGTAGCTGCTGGTTTACAAGCTGATTATCAGAGAATTCATTAAATAAACTGGTAAACAACACCTACCCTTCATTATATCAATATCAATCTATTTTGTTAGATAAGAGATGATCATTTTTGTCTGACCCCAGTTTGTTATATAGTAATACATCAAGCCTTACATGTTTAATAAGTCAGAAAATATTTATGTGCTCATTAAAATCAGTAGAGCTTCACCTAAATTAACGTTTAAAACTATAAACAGGCTTGGTTAATATAATAAAATCACCATTAATAAAAAGTATCGGCCAATCCAAGTATCGATGCTTGATTAAACTGAAACTCAGATGTGATCATCTTCTATCTGCAAAATAGATTCACATCGATATAGTAAGTGGTGTCCATTATTTACAAGTTCATTCAAATGATTCTTTGAAAATCTAGTCTGTGAATTATTTTAATAATGTAATTTGAACTTGTTTGTTCGGTGAATAGGCTTATATATTTATAATCGTGTATAACATTAGAATTATTATCTTTTGGAAAATCATTTGTATGCCTTAAGTAATCGAAGATAATTAGATAATAAGTGCAATTATAAAAGTATAAGCTATGTGCTTAGCTGACTTTCGAGTACTACAAGTCATAGATGTAACACAAAGTGGAAAGTGGCAGTGGGTGTACATAATCACTAAACATCACATGATCATTTCTTATGCTTACATAAGCTGTTTACACAGAAGCCAACCTCTCCATCCAGTAGGGCCCCCAGTGCATTCCAGAGTAATCAATGGATGTGCATACTCATCCAATATCCTTAGATTAGTTTCCAGCTTGTGGCTTTCATCACTGAGGAGCCTTGGATCTGAGAGCACTGCACCTAAATCTTATCATTTAATACAACCTTCCAGCAGCTCTTTTATCTTATTAGCTAACTATAAAGCTTTGAGTCCAAAATGAAAACACAATAATGTTTTCAATTCAAGCATTGGTGGCGCTACTGTATGGAGAGTTTAGCATCTGGGTTAATGGCTTGTGTAAGCATAAGAAATGATGATCCTGTAATGTTTAGTGATTTAAAACCAATTCTGTTCAATAGGTTTATGGTGACTCTAGTTATTAAAGAACCAAAGACACCACAAGTATGGATGCTGAACTGAGTTCAGATCTATACAACCATACAAGATAATGAATTTGAATTGAAAACATTATTGTGTTTTCATTTTGGACTCAAAGCTTTATAGTTAGCTAATAAGGTAAAAGATGGCTGCTGGAAGGTTGCATTAGATCCTAATAACTAGATGCAATGCTCTCAGATCCAAGGCTCCTCGCTGATAAAATCCACACACTGGAAACTAGTCTGAGGATATTGGATGAGTAGACATTAAATAGGGATTTTATGCACAAACCTTCTTGCACCTATTAATTATTCTGGCTTCTACTGGTGGTGCTACTGTATGGAGAGTTTAGTCTCTGTGGGTATATATATATGAAAAACAAAAAACAAGTTAAAAATTTGCTAACACTTGTATTTATGTCAACAGATGGCGTTCTACCAAAAACACCATCAAGCATATGTTTACATAAACGTCAGAGCATACTTTAATTCCACTTTCAGATCATGATTTCAAGCTATTTGCTATCGTCAGTGAAGGACAGGATTAAGAAACTAGATCTAAACACAAACTCTGAGCATTTAGGAAAGTTTCTATTCAGCTTGCAAGCGTGAATCTTTTAGACACATAATGTCTTCAAACTCAGCATAGCAAGCCAGATAGCTATATGTGTCTGATCTCAGTTCAGCACCACCACATAGTATAAGCCTCTGCAATATATATCATTTCTAGAAAGACCTCAAAGGTACAATTATGAAAAACAAAAAAAGGTTAAAAACTTGCTACTGCTTGTATTCATGTCACACCGTCAAGCGTATGTTTACATAAACGTCAGAGCATGCATTCACTATCTCTAACTTTAATTCCACTTTCAGATCATGATTTCAAGCTATTTGCTATCATCAATGAAAGACAGGAATTTTAGAAACTAGATCTAAACACAAACTCTGAGCGTTTATGAAACAGTTTCTATTCAGCTTGCAAGCATAAATCCCCCTTATCTTTTCCCAAACCCAGCATAAAAACCAATAACCCACTTTCTGTATAATCACTTTGTTCATATTTATTCCCCCATAACTTCATTATTTGTACTCTTTCTGCTTTCAAGCATTTACATCAACAGATGCCTAATATTTTCTATACCTTCTTTACACAATTTGCAGACTAAGTCACCCATATTTTTCCATTTACATGTATATTCTCTTGTTGCTAATTATGAAAACATTGTCGAGATATGATTATTTGAATGACTTTATCCAAATAATATTTTTTTCTACAAAGTTTATAATATTACAAATTAAAAAGAATTAATTCATTGACAAGATTATTGAAAATAATCAGATAGATTATAAGTATTTGGTGTGTAAATAGGTGTGTATCAGTGATTAAGTGTGATTTTTTTAGGAATGAAAGCACACTTCTTTTTTCTATAGCATTTTTTATTTCACTTGCCACAACAATTTTTGCATAATAGCACCTAATATATACATATATATTACACACATCTAGAAAAATCTGAAACTCTCTTATCTGTAAATTAGAGAATATATTGTTAATATATTTTTATCTTCCAAATCCTTTTAAAATTCTTACAAGTTTTAACTGTAAATTAGATCTTAGCATTGTTTGAATTTCTTATAATCAATGAGAATGTGAGAATAAGTTAGTCAAGTTCATTACCAATCCCATGTATATAAAAACAATTTGACTATTGGTAAAAAAAAATTGAAAGTGAATTTTTTACATTGAATTTTAATTAAAGCTTTTGAAAGTTTTAGTGAATTTTTCTACAGAAGTACTCATTCTGTTCAATACATCGATGCTTCTCCCTGGTATATATATATATATATTGTAACGATATATAAATATGTCGTTACATTTATTTAAAATAAAAACTTAAAAGTTCGCAAATAAAAGGAAAAAACTAAATGCTAAAATTAAAATGTTTGTTAAACATATATATATTTGCACAGATGCTAAACTTTAAAAATATTTTTTTTCATAAACAAAAAAAAAAAGTATTTGAACGTATTTTTTTTAATAAAAAAATACAAGGTTGAAATATAAAAATATTTTAATAAAAAAATAACGTAAGTTAAAATAAAAACAGGTATTAATTAATTCCTGTAATCTGTAAATGGAAATGATTGTTTATTAATTATCTAAAAGCTGTTTAATTAAAAAGTCAGATGAAAAGTTAGATAAGAAAAGAAAGAGATTTTAGCTTGACCAATGGAAGCAAATAAAGGCCCGGACCATAACAAAAAAACAGAACAGTGACGTTTTTGTTCATGGAATCTATAGGAGGACTATAAAAAGAAAAAATATTGAGTTCCAGTCAGTTTTTCCAACTTGATTTGATGACAACGGTAAGACGCACTTGCCGTTCTCTCTCATTTTTTTTTGTTTGTTTAAAAAAAAAAAAAATGAAAAGACTGTGATACCAGAATGGAACCAGCTAATGCTACCACCAGAACATTTTCTTCCAATGGAGACGCCATGGGAATTGCCAACAGGAACCTGGACTCTTATACTGTAAGCTATATTGACATGAACTCTAAATTTAAAAAAATAACTAAGAACTTTCGTTCAAGCTTATGAACTTCTATCTGACTTTTAAGTTTTTAAATCAAATTAATAATGTTTAATTTTATATGTTTCCCGATTGATAAACATCATTTCCATTTTTTTTTCTTATTGTAAAGATTATTTAAATGTATGAAATTTAAGTTGTTTATAGACGCTTGCATGGATTCGTTTGCGGTTAATTATATTTTGGTTTTCATATTTGATCAAAATATATAGACATTCGATAAATAATGATACCTTACGGTGAGTATCTAAAATGTATTTATTCGGATGTCTTTTAAGTTATTGGTGACAACGCAAGTATCTTATGGTGAATACTATTGGGTTACTTATAAGTTTCCCTCTGCGATTGTCGGTATCAATAATTTTGTATTTTGATCGTTTATGTTTATTTTGAAATGTTTTTGACCGTGGAATCTATGTAATCGATCTATACCCAACATTTTTAAACAAATCTGTGCGAACGTATTTAAATGTTAAAATTAAGTCGGGCGTGAATGGCTATATAGTTTTGTAAAGTTGTATTAAGGGAGGGTAATCTTAGGTTATTCATTTCGTAGTTGAATTGGTTCAATGGATTGGATATATTTGTGTAATTAGTAGATGTAGTATGAGGTCCGCTATGGGCAGGATTATAGATATACGCCACACACCCTCTGTTTGCCTATGGATGGGTTTGTAAGTCGGCAGAAGACCGCAGTCCATTCCTATGGAGTTTTTTGTTTATTGATCTACTTGCCAACAGATGTCACATTCCTGTTGGTGGAGAGTCAATGTCTTCTCTATTTCTACTTATTGTTCAGATGTACATTCCTGACAATATAGTATTTTGTGTTGTCGTATCATGCTACATTGAATACATGAATGTATCAGATGGATTGGCGCCAGTTGATTGCGAAATTTGTTGCCTAAGGTTAAATCAGGGAATAATATTTTCCTTTCAAATGCAGACCTATGTAGTCCATTCATACTCGACCCTCTAAATAAATAGTAAACTCATTATTTGCAATCTACTTAAATTTAGAATTAAAGATCAATATAAAATTATAAACGTTAAATTTATTCCTCAAAATTTAAATATTATTTTATATGTGCGTAAATAAATATTTTTATGTGTTAATTTCTGGCAGTGGCTTTTATTCTTTTATATTTAAGATATAAAATTTATAGATTTTTATCTCTGCGTCTCCACTGAGCTAGTGACTTGGGCTAACGGTCGGAATATTTAAAGAAAGTGGAATCTTAACAGCGCGTATCTGCCTACTTTATAAATTTTTCTAGGCTCAAATGCCTAGATGGCGCCCTTGTAGTGCAGATATTGTTTTTGCGGTTAGATTCGATCTTCACTTACATTCCGATTGGTACAATATATATATATATAGGACCTTTCAGAGAAAATGTGAGGCCTGGGGCAACTGATATTTTAGAGGTCCTTTAAAATTTTAAATAAGAATGTCGGGAGAGAGAGAAGAGAGTTTTTACATACAGGACCAAAAACAGGACTCCAGTAACAGTTAGTTAAGAGTTGCAGAAATGAGCAAGCAGATCTGATCCAGATAGCACTTGGATAGGGTAAATTCACTCTAACACGCACATCATCACAGAACAAAATATAGAATTTATTTATAAATACAGAAATTTAATAGAAAAGCATTTTTAAAGTTGAAAATACTATTCAGTAAAACAATTCATAAAGCCTAATTAAATATAGTTGATGTGATGTACTGTGACTTCTCCTTAAATGGAGTCAGGAATCTCTCGGCAACTATGCCCAAAGAAACCTGTTAGCCACTTTACCTTCCCCCTTCCATTCTCCATCCTAAGCCTTTCCATAATCTGCTCTATCCCATTTCCACAACAAAATCTTTGTCAACTCTATGGCTTTATATCTAAATCCCCCTTATCTTTTCCCAAACCCAGCATAAAAACCAATAACCCACTTTCTGTATAATCACTTTGTTCATATTTATTCCCCCATAACTTCATTATTTGTACTTTTTCTGCTTTCAAGCATTTACATCAACATATGCCTAATATTTTCTATACCTTCCTTACACAATTTGCAGACTAAATCATCCATATTTTTCCATTTACATGTATATTCTCTTGTTGCTAAAGACCCCATTTGAGCCCTAAACAATAAACTACTTTTCTTACTATTATCATAAAATAACTTTCACCCAATGTTCCATTTACTTCTATATATATTTAAACTCTTTTTACTCTCCATACTAGTTCTCCATCTCTCCAACTCCCTATTCTTTATTAATGCATCTATTCTTTATCTTATTTAGAATTAGAAAATATTTCTTCTAGGAACGTATATAACAGAATGTAAGTTTATTAACTGTGAGAAAAATGAGTCTATAAAAAAATCATATTAAAGTTTGGAATCTACGAATTATTTTCATTATTCCTGTAACTGTAATTTGCAATTTTCATTTTCATTTTTGGAAATTTTATAACTCATAATTTTATTAAAATAACTTAATGTTTTATTTTCAATACTCATTATTGTTAATAAATGTTGTTTTTATTATTAATCTGTGCTTTCATATTTATAATCACCATCTGCATTTATTCTCAGAAATCTGACAAAACCACATATTATGTTATTTATTTATGTAAATATTATTTATTAATCACAAGCAGTTCGTAATTAAAGTAAAAGGCTGAACCTTCTCACATGCACTTTTAGAATGCTTATATAACAGCCAATCAGATGTAATGATGACTGTATAGGGAGCTCTTAAGTTGCAACACAAGCCAGAGATTTTATATAAAAAAGATGGTTTCATCCTTCTCTTTACTTAAATTTCTCTCTCTATATATATATAAACCAGTCTGAAGCATTTTGACTTATATATACATAGAAATTTAAGTAAAGAGAAGGGTGGAACTACCTTTTTCTTATAAAATGTCTGTCTTGTGTTGCAACTTAAGAGCTCCCTATACAGTCATCATTACATCTGATTGGTTGTTATATAAGCATTCTAAAAGTGCATGCGAGAAGGTTTCAACCTTTCACTTCAATTATTTATTTATGTATTGTTATCATAAGATTACAATACTACAAGAAACTATGTTATAAAAGTCACTTTATTAAATTATATTTCTATTGTTAAGATAACATCACAATAAATTATATTTCTAATGTTTAAATAAGATAACATCCTTGAAGATGATTATATTTATCTTAAAATAAGATCATTTTATTTATCTGCTGTAAGATCATTTTATTGATCTTAAAATAAAACAATAAGATTACTTTATTTTTCTGGAGTTGAGATCACAAGATTACTTCGTTTCATTTTGGTATAAGATTAGAAGAAAACTTGTTGGAGTGATATTTAGGTCGCAAAAAAATCCTTTTTCTATTCATAATATCGTGAATGTTATCCTAATATGTTAAGATTATTTTAATATGAGTTCTTCATGTTTTATTTTAACTTTAATAATTAATAGATGTATTAAGATAACTTCTTAAAGATAAGACCAAATCTTATTGTTAATTTCACTAGGATTACATTCTCAGTTGGTTTTAAGAAATAAAAAAAATAAGATTTTAGTTATCATAAAAATTCATTATTGAAAGAACTCTGAGCTTTGTTTACCATAATTATTCTAAGAAAGAATTGCTATGCCTAAAATGCAAATTATTTTAATAAAGATTGTGTTACATATAAGACCAGAATTATTTTATAGCAAGAATTGCTACGCCTAAGATCTGATTATTCAAAAGAATTGTTTTAATTATAAGATTAAATTAAGTGAAGAGAACTTTATTTTGTTAGAAGATATTATATGTTTAAGAAATATTGGTAATGTGATGAACTATGGCTTCTCTTTTTCAGAGTCAAGAATCTCTCAGCCACTATGCCCAGAGAAATCTGTTTGCCACCTTCCCTTCCCCACCCTAAGCTTTCCCATATTTTTCTCTATCCCATTTACACAACATAATCTTTGTCAACTGTATGATCTTTATTTCTAAATCCCCCTTATCTTTTCCCAAAACCAGCATAAAAACCAAGAACCTACTTTCTGCATAATCACTTTGTTTATATTTGTTCTTTCACAACTTCATTATTTGTGCCCTTTCTGCTTGTAGGCATTTACATTCAATTAACAGATGCCTAATATTTTCTATGTTTTTCTTACATAACTTTTATGTGTATACTCCCTTGTTGCTAAAGATCCTGTTTGAGTCTTAAACAGTAAACTACTTTTTTTACTATCATAAAATAACTAGCATCCAATCTTCTGGTATTTCTATATATATTTAAATTTTTCTTACTCTCCATACTAGTTTTCCATCTCTCCAACCCTCTATTTTTTATTAATGCATCTATTTTTCTATCCCATTAATTGTCACCATAATACTCAACAATTCTACTAACACAATAATCCCACTTTTTGTCTAAGTATACTGACACAATCGAAACTAAACAATAATAAAAGTTTTTTTGGCTGAAAAGTGAAATGTGTGAGATTTTTAAAATTCAATATTATAGTCTTTATCCAAATCTTCTGCATACTGTACTACATTTCTCACCCATCTTGTTGCCTGTCCTTTACTCATAACCCAATTAAATACTATTTTGACTATTCTCTTATTATCCATAAATTGAAATCTATCGAACATTTTCATTTTGCTTTTTTTGTATCTCTTATATAAAAACTTGACCATCCCATTTCTCCTTGAATTGACTCCTTTGACGTCCACACATCTGTATTTAATGGTTTAATGAAGTATACCTGAAGCACACTCCGCCTTCCTGAGCTACCTGATGGCTTCTTACTGAGATTGTTTATTCCTGCTTGTCCCCCTCCATAGGTTACAATATATATATTCACACGCGCACACTTATCTGTAGCTTTATATTTGCATATATATATATCAACCTATTTCTGTTTTGATACATGTTTACATTCAAATTCTGTTTGATAATATTACAACCAGAGAAATAAAATTTGTAGGTTTTCTATGTCTCCGGAAGACGGTAATCTATGCACTTGAAGTAAATCATTAGTTAATTTTTTTTTTTTTTAAAATGTAAATTAATTTAAAAACAAATAAAAAAATATTCTACAAGATTTTTTTTTTTAATTTCAATTAAAAATATTTGAATCTCCGTATTGTGTTAGTTTATGTAATTATTGATATTAAAAAAATTCTATAATATATAAAAGCTATTCATACAGATAAAAATAGATAATTTATTTAAAATGTTAATTAAACAAAAAAAAAACTTTAAAAGTAATTAAAATAAAGAGTAAGAGAAAATTAAAAACAAAAATGTAAAACTCTTTAACTGTAAATTAAAAAGGAATTATTTTTTCCACATGTTACTTATTCTAAAGTCGATTTTTGTTTTAGTTATAATTACGAAGTAATAATGAAAATAGATTTTGATTTATATGTGATTAGTGGATGTATCTTACTTCATAAGTTTCAATATAAAGATAGGTTATAATTTATATGAATAGAACAAAGCAATAGAGCAGGGGCGACCAACTTTTGTGTTCATAAAATCTACTTTTTATTTTAAAAATGTGTTGCGATCGACTTGTTGTCATAGGCGTAGTCTAAGTGGAGGGAGGTGTGAAATACATACTATTTTTATATATCTACCTAGTAAAAAATAATTATTTAACGGGCCAAAAAACTAATTTGTGTGTGTGTGTGGGTGAGGAGGAATTAAAGCAACATGAGTAATTATTAACAATATTTATTAATTCAAATTAGCTACATTAAATCAAAATTAAAAATATTATTTTCAATAATGATACGACTTAGTGAATTTCACCTATCTAGAATTGAAAAAAAAAATTGGAACAAAAACAAAAATAACAAAAAAAAAAAAAAATTGAAAATCTTGACTTAATTTGTTTCACTTGTTACCCGACAGCTCTTGCCAGATTGGCCTCGCGATCGACCAAAAATGGCTTTGTGATCGACCGGTGGATCACGATCGACTTGTTGGACACCCCTGCAATAGAAGATATAAAATTGTGAGATATAAAATATGAATAATTTTTATTAGTTATTCATTAGACTAGAAATCATCCTCTTAATATTTCTGTAATGTAATTTTTACTATTCCACTCTCATGCAAGGTAGGGACTGGTTTCTATCAGCTTGTGTTAGGAGAATTTTTTAGGTTACAGTGGCAAGGAATGGGATAGAAGAATAGATGCATTATCAAAGAATAAGGAGGTGGGTAGATAGAGAACTAGTATGGAGAGTAAAAAAAGTTTAAATATGTATACAAATAAAAAGAATATTGGGTGCGAGTTAATTTATGATAATAGCAAGGAAAGTAGTTTACTGTTTAAGGCTAGAACAGAATCGTTAGCAACAAGGGACTATACATGTAAATGAAAAAGTATGAATGATTTAGTCTGCAAGTTGTGTAAGGAAGGCATAGAAAATATTAGGCATCTGCTAATTAAGTAAATGCCCGCAAACAGAAAGTGTACAAATAATGAAGTTGTGGAAGAATAAATATAAACAAAGTTATTATACAGAAAGTGGGTTTTTGGTTTTTATGCTGGATTTGGGCAAAGATAAGGGGGACTTAGATATAAAAGCCATGGAGTTGACAAAGACTATGTTGTGGAAATGGGATGGAGCATGACAGAGAAGCATATGGATAAAACTTCGGGCAAGGAATGGGAAGAGAAGATAAAATGGCTAACAGGTTTCTCTAGGCGTAATGGCTGAGAGATTCCTGACTCTGAAAAAAAGAGAAATCACAGTGCATCACATCATATCATCAACTTGTGGAGAAGTGTAATCCTAAACTTATGACCAAAGACATGTGAAAAAGATGTATGATTTCTACAATGCACATTTCATACTGAACCAGCACTCATCAATTGGCCTAGACTACAATCTCTTACATATATCTTTATCATTATTCAGTATATATAGATTACTGCAGTTAAATTGATGTGTCAAACTTACTGTCCTCACAACTTTGACAAAAAATTATTGATAGAATTATATTAATAATTTTTATTAGTCATTCATTAGACTAGAGACTATCCAATAATGAAAATATTTCTGTAATGTAATTTTCACTCCATCACAAATCAAAATAAATTTTTTTTATTAACATAATTTTATAATATAATTAATATAAAATTAATTTATTTAACTTCCCTACTGTGTTGTAAATTATAAGCATAAATTTAAAAAATATGAATAATATTTCTCCAGACCCAACAATGATTAAATTAATAAAAAACAAATAATTCATGTAAAAATCATAAACAAATTTGCCTTAATGAAAAACATAAAAAGTCATACAGAGTTGGAAATTATTTTTTTCTTAGCAAATCCAATTCTGTTTTTTTATATTTCTCGTGTGTCATAGCATCAGCCGGGAAGCGAACCTGCCAACCCAGGACAACTGCCTATAAAGCAGCTGTCACTGACCTCTTGACCACCAATGCTTGACAAATCAAATTCTGTTTTTCTAGACCGTGGTTAAAATTATGTAGGTAGGGAATAATTACAAAAATGTAGCATTATATTTTCATTTCTAAAGGTGTAAACAAACAGATATGTTAACCCATAATTAAGAACTATACCTTACAAAATATAGCAAAGATGTCTAATGCTCTAGATAAATTGGGCAACTCTGAAATGTTTTGAACATATGGCAACTATATCAACCATTGTCAAGCGTTGTTAGCCGAGAGGTCAGTGCAGCTGCCTTGCAAGCAAGCAGTTGGTTGCAGACAATTGTGGCGGGTTTGCATCCTGGCAGATGCTATGACATATGAAAAAAAAAGAAAAAAAAACTATATCAACTATTTAATATAGTTTGTAGCCATTAAAATAAAATAGAAAATCATATAACATTACAATACTAGCCAAAAAACAACAACAAAATTTTACTAAAATTCTTCCATGACTATGGTTTAATCTATTAATAAATAGACCTTCACTTGTGAAATTCTACAAGATACATACAATATATATATGTAATATTATTATTATTTATGTTCTTTATTACTTTTTACAATGCTTTTTACAATTCACTATTGACGGTTTTGATTGCCCCAGAAATCTTCTTCAGATCGTAGGTTGCTGGTGCAATGGTTATGAAGAAGATTGCTAGGGCAATCGAAACCATCAATAGTGGGTTGCAAAAAGATTGTAAAAGGTAATCAAGAACATAAACGATATTAATATTATATGGATTTGGCAATGCAATAAAAAGATAAAGTTAAAGTACTTCATAATATATATATATGAAACAAAATATTTTCCCATCATTAACCCGTGCAAATCTTCGTTTTAACATATATATAACAAAATATCTTTCCCATCATTCACTTAAAAACAATTTCCTTTAACATCAAAGGATGCCTTCATGAGATTGATTATGATGATGATGATGATGATTTTGCTTTATCTTTTGATCTGGTTGTTTCTCTTGGGGTGGGTTGCCCATAGTTATCCGCAAATGGTCGCTACTGTTTTGACGATGTTATTAAAAAAATAATTAAAAAATAACATTTATTTCATGTGCAATTTATTTTAAAATTATCTTTGGCAATACAACTTTGTTTAAAGAACCCTGTGGTGAAATAGTAAAACTTTTCTCTACCTTGAGCTGAGTTCGAATCCTAGCGGAGTAAATTTGAATTTTTTTTCAGCAGGCTTAAATTTTTTTTTTCAAGAAGACGACCCCTAGACGTTATAATAACCATCTAATATTAGTTAACTAATGTCTATCTAACTATCCTTAATTAGAGAATAAATAAGGTTGAAAATCCTCCCAAACCTTCACGTAGACGACTGAAGTGTTTGAAAAATCTTTGCTCTGACAGTAAAAAATGTAAACATTGTTTTACATTTTATCTTTTCTTTTTATAACTAATATCGAAGAATTTTTACAAGAAGTGGAATATAAATTTTTTTTTATTGTTGCCAAGTTCATAAAAAGTTCGACCACCGGAAAGACCAGAACTGGGATCGAACCCATTATGCATTAAACCACGCAGAGCGTAAGAATTATATTAAAATAGCATTATTCAATATCTTAAAGAATTTGCAGTCATTTCAATATTGATTAAAAAGTAGACTTGTTTGATTTAAAATATATTTATAATATGAATGAAAGAGAAAAAATCTTTTTTTACCTTCTTAATTTTGTTTTTAAAATAAATAATGATTTTTTTTTTTTCTGAAAATAAAAAAATAAATTAATTGTTTTCTTTTATTATTTCTTTTTCGTCTAAAATTTCATTCATTTGTTTAATTAAAAATTAATTTTAGAATAGATAAAAAAAATTAACTCAGCTAAATATTTATTTTTAATTAGCTTAGTAAAATTGAATAAGAGATCATACTTTTATAATGTATTATTTTTATTTTTAAAAGTAAAAGTAGCAGAAAATACGTTTATTCATCTAATTTATACAATCAAAAAAATTATTCTTATTGGTTGACTTTAAAAATAATTTTCAAATGATTAAAATACCATTTTATCAAATACAAAGAATTAACAAAAATATTTTTATGACTTGTCATAGTTCGAATCGAGATATATATATAATTATTATCATTTTCATCATTATCAATCCATTAGCAGAATCTACTCGCAAATAAGGATAACCATTCTACCTCCGAAAGATGAAAATAGATAATTAAATAGTTTTATTGCTCTGAATTTCATAAAAAGTTTAAACGTCGCAAGTCCAAACATGGGAATCGATTCGAGGATCTCACATTTCCCAGTTTGACATCCCCCTTGCATTAAAATGGATATATTATAACAACAACATCAATAATAATTAAGTAATTAAGGGGATTTGAACGCAGATTTTGAGCTCCAGGCATCCACTCTGTCTTATACAACCAATACGCATGATCACATACATGTGAAAAAGATAAATAAATGATCTCCATTATACGTATTTTATGCTGAACCAACACTCATCAGTTGGTCCAAATCATCATCCCCCCCATATATATATATAATCAGTGCTCAGTTTTATATTAAGATAGCAAATCTACATACTTTAATGAACAGGCTTCGATCCTCTCCACTCACCAACTCTTCAGCCGTCCACATCATAGAAAATCTAATGATGGGATGCTCAAAGCCCTTGTTGATGCCATATTATTGTCATACCCAGGTTGACTTTAAGTCAGTCTGATCCTTCACATATAGGACCTTAATATGTCCATTTAAATACATAGAAGGATGGGCAGAATGCAGGCTGAATATATAATATTTAAATACAAATATATTATTTTTACTGAATTTAATGTAATTAGAAGTTATGTGAACCCATACTTTCAAGATCCCCACAGCTATCCACTCCTTCTTATACAACCGATTTCATATGACCACATACATGTGAAAAATATAAATGATTTCCAATATATATATTTTGCACTGAACAAGCACTAATCAGTTGGTTCAGATCATCATCTCTGATTCACATATATAACGAGTGCTCAGTTTACATTAAGCTAACAAATCTTCAAACTTTAATAGACAGGTTTTACTCTTCTCCACCCTCCAACTCTTCAACCATCCTTATTATTATTAAAAATCTGATGATGGAATGATCCAATATTATTGTCATACTCATGTTGACCTTAAATCACTCTGACTTTCATATGTAAGACTTTTTAGTGTGTCCATTTACATAGAAAAGGAATGGCCAGAATACAGACTGAATATGTAATATTGAAATACAAGTATAGTGTATATAGTTAAGTTAGATGTAATTAAAAGGGATTTGAACACAGACTTTCAAGCTCCCTTCAATCACTATCTTATACAACCGATACACATTACAACATACATATATGTGAAAAAGATAAATGATCTCCAATATATTCATTTCATGCTAAACCAGCATTCAACATCATCATCATCATCATCATCATCATACTACTACTACTACTACTACTACTACTACTACTACTACTACTACTACTACTACTACTACTACTACTACTACTACTAATAATAATAATAATAATAATAATAATAATAATAATAATAATAATAATAATAATAATAATAATAATAATAATAATAATAATAATAATAATAATAATAATAATAATAATAATAATAATAATAATAATAATAATAATAATAATAATAATAATAATAATAATAATAATAATAATAATAATAGAAGAGATGAATTTTACATTACATGAATTTATCTCTAACCCACAAATATATTCACTTATAGAACATATTTGTCCATTACTCCATTTGTTTGACTGCAATGCTGTATTTAAACTCCTACAGAAAAAGTCTTTTTTAAAATATTTCAACATTTCATCTAATTGTAGCTCTTCCATACCCTTCCCAAATGAAAGTAATAGACACTGCGATTCCAAGATCTTCTGAAATAAGCTTTATAACTGAACAAGGTCTGCCTCTCCCATGCTCACATTCACCATAAAACATTATTTTTGGAAATGCAAAATATTTCTGCAGTCTAATTTTCACTGCACCACTCTCGCACAAGGTAGGGACTGATTTTATTCCCTTTTAACATCTTGTGGAGGGATGTCTGGGCCAGCAAGTGAGTGCTAGTTCAGTACAAAATGTGCATCTTGATAATCATGATATCTTGTTTTTACATGCTTTTGGTCATATGTTTAGGATACACTCCTCCAGAAGGTGTTAAACGTGGATAAAAAGCAGTCCCTGTCTTGCATAAGAGTGGTGTAATGAAAATTACACTACATAAATATTATTCATTAAGTGGATCATTTTAAGAAATTTTTGTATTGATCATTCATTTTACATGTTCAGTCCAAAGAAGATGTGATTTTACAATAATGGACTTTATAGTATCGCATAACAGGAAGTTGAAAACCATATTGATGGTATTATGATCCTGACATTATGTTCCAAATTTTATTAGTGATCCACTGCATGTTTAATCCAATTATCTAATCCATAGTTTCTTTGCTACACATCTCTTCTGCAAACATCTACATCTCTTCCAACCATATTACATATGATCTTTTCAAACTTGTTCATAATCTTTTGGAATTCAATTCAACACTTCAACAATCCATTTATTATAATCTCTTTTAACATTAGTCCAGTCTATCCCCATTTTAATTGTAAAATTTTTGAGTGATGTCAATAATAACTGTCTGTTTTTCATCTATGTATTTTGCTTTTGTTCCCTCAATTATTTTATCAATATATATTTCTTTTCATATTTTGCAGTATGGTCTGAAGTTTCTGTATTGATCCTTTATCAGGCATCAAGTTTTAGATCCATATGTAATCGTAAAAAAATATTGATGTGATGTGATGTACTGTAGCTTCTCCTTAAACGAAGTCAAGAATCTCTCAGCAATTATGCCCAGAGAAAGCTGTTATCTACTTAATTTTACATTCCCCAGTCTAAGTTTTTCCATATTCTGCTCCATCCCATTTCCTCAACATAATCTTTGTCAACTCTGTGGCCTCTATATCTTAATCCCCCTTATCTTTTTCCAAACCCAGCATAAAAACCAAAAATCCATTTTGTGTATAATCACTTTTTTATATTTATTCTTCCATAACTTCATTATATGTGCCCTTTCTGTTTTCAAGCATTTACATTCAATTAACAGATGCCTAATATTTTCTATTCATTCCTTATATAGTTTACAGACTAAATCACCCACATTTTTCCATTTACATGTATATTCTCTTGTTGCTAAAGATCCTGTTTGAGCCTTAAACAATAAACTACTTTCCTTACTATTATCATATATTAACTTGCACCTAATATTCTGTTTATTTCTATATATATTTAAACTCTTTTTACTCTCCATACTAGTTCTCCATATCTCTAACTCCCTATTCTTTATTAATAAATCTATTCTTTTATCCCATTCTTTACCACTATAACACTCAACAATCCGCCTAACACTATCATCCCATCTTTTGTACAAATATACTGATATAAATTCTTTATCCAAATATTTTGCATACCGCATTACCTTTCTCACCCATCTTGTTACCTGCCCTTTACTCATAACCCAATTAAATACTATTTTGGCTAATCTTTTATTATCAACCTAGTGCAAGCCATAGTAATCAATGGACTCAAGGTTTTTACATGAAATTGCCACCTAGTGCTTACTTGTCAAATATTCTTAGATTAGTTTTTAGTTTGTGGCTTTCATTAGTGAGAAGCCTTGGATCTGTGAGCACTTCACCTAGATCTTAGGAACTAATGCAACCCTCCAGCAATTATCTTTTTAATTAATTATAAATCTATGAATCCAAAATGAAAACAAATATTTTCAATCCAAACTTATTCTCTTGTGCAGCCATATAGATTGGAATTCACCTCAGTATCTACACATTTTGGTTCCTTTGGTTCTTTAATAACCATGGACACCATCATACCATGTGAAAGAAAATATCACACAATCTACCCATACCCAAGCTGATAAAAGCATGACAAACTCTCTATACAGTAGTTCCACCCAATGCAAACCATAGTAATTAATGGATGCAAGAAAGTTTATGTTAAATTTTATTAAATATCCCCAGATGAGTTTATAGTTTGTAGTTTTCATTAGTGAGGAACCATGGATCTGAGATGATTGCACCTGAATCCTAGGATCTAATGGAACTCTTTTGCAACCATCTTTTACATTTTTAGTTAACATAAAGCTATAAGTCTAAGTGCAATGCTGTCAGATCCAAGACTGCTCACTGATGAAAGCCATAAGCTAGAAATTAGCCTGGGGATATTGGATGAATAGGTACTAAATAGGGATTTTATGTAAAAACCTTTTTACATCCATTTCCATTGATTACTATTCCTTGCACTTGTTTGCATTTTGTATATATCACTGTTTTAATATCTTGTGTAAGCAGAGGAAATGGGATCATGTGATGTTTAATAGTTTAATATATAAAACAAATATTAAATTTTTTTCCCTTATCAATGCATAGGCTCTTCTTTTTAATATTAAATAAATTTCTATCAAAAATACTACTTGCATGTTTAAACCTATGATGAATTTTATTTATTATGTTCCCATCTGTATTAATAAATTGTGTAAGGTAGTTATTACCTTCCTCTAATTCATTATCAATCTATGCTTTCTTCTTTGTTAAAAAGAGATTTGAATCATTAAAAGGTCAAAGAGATTTGAAACAATCATCAACATTTGCAATGGGATTTGCAATATATTCCAGTGAAAAGATAGCTAGTTTTTTTTTTGCCCAAGTTGCCTCCAGCTCCATCTCTGAATAAATATATGTATTATATAGTTATTATAACAGGCAAAACTCTCTATACATATTGCCACTCAGTGCAAGCCAGAGTAATCAATGGATGCCAGAAGGCTTGTGCATAAAATCCCCCATCTAGTGCCAATCATCCAATATCTCCAGACTAGTTTATGACTTGTGGCCTTCATCAGTGAGGAGCCTTGGATCCGAGAGCACTATTCCTAGATCTTAGAATATAATGCAATCCTCCAGCAAAATCTAGGTGCAGTGCTTTCAGATCCAAGGCTTCTCACTGTCAAAGGCCACAAGCCAGAAGTTAGTCTGGGGATATTGGATGAGTAGGCACTAAATGGGAATTTTATGCCCAAACCTTCTGACATCCATTGATTACTCTGGTTTGCACTGAGTTGCAATACATATAGAGTTTTGCCTATTTTAATAACAGTTAAGAGCAAGCATAAGAAATGGTGATCATGGGATGTTTATTATATAGTTACATAGTTAACGCTCACCACAAAAGTTTTAAGATATTAATTAGCTTGTCCAGGTAATGAATTATAATATAAAGTGTGATAACATGTTTCATACTTTTATGGATTATTTTCAATGTTTTCCCTCACATCAGAAGACTTTGAAAACTACTTGAAAACATACTTATAACTCACGGCTTTATTGCCATACACAGTTTAAATCATTTCAATTCAGTAGCAGTTTTATCCAGCTTAAAAAATATTAACATATTGTTATACAATGGATAAGGTTCAATACACTCTACCACATCTCACGTCATAACTTATGATCCAGATATGCTAACATCTTAAAATTTTTTGTGGTGTATGCTAAACTATGTTTCTATGTAATGCATTCATTCATTCATAGATAGCACTGCAGAAAACTAGGGGGAAGAAGCAGTCACCTTTTGATCAGATCAGACTATATATAATTCAAAGAAATGATAAAAAAAGTTTAAGAGTTGAGTGATGTCTTAATTTTTTATGGAGTTAAGATTCTAATGAGGGCCTTGGATTGATTACTGCTGAAGAACAAGGACAAAAAATACAGCATGTGAATGTGAATCCCAGCTACGCAAGCAAGTTAGATTCAAAACATTATTTCTAAATTTCTGATTAATCATTTGATAGCAAAAAAATAAATAAAAATTGCCTGAAATATAGAAGCTATGCTGGATCCAGAAATCCAGTTGCAATAAATCCAAATCTAAGATCCTTACTGATAAAGACTACAAGCCAGAAACCAGTCTAGAGATATGAATGGCGTGACACATAATATAGATTTAATAAGCCTGACTATTTAATATTTATTGATTGCTCAAGGTTATAATAGATGGCAGCAGTGTACTGGAATGATACAGAGTTTGAGTCTATATTGCTGGAAGATGCCTAGATAAAAGAAGTTGCTATTTATTTTAACTATTCTATATGCAGGATTTGAACTCAGACTTTCACACAACCCAGTACTCTCAGTGCTATCTCATATTGCTGACCCATCTGATCAGGTGATTATTTATCTTTTCAACATGTGTGTAATCAGGTGGGTCAGCAATATGAGATGGCACTGAGAGTACTGGGTCGTGTGAAAGTCTGAGTTCGAATCCCGCATATATTACATATATAAATGCAGGTTTAAGCCTATACATTTTAACATTCTAGAAAATGTATATCATTATAAAATAAATTTTGAATTATTATATCAAAAAAGAAATGTGGTACTGTTTTTTAAAAGATATTAATTAAAATAAGTAATAAATAAACTAGTGAGTGGCAATACAAATAATACAGAAGTAAATGACACCCACTCTTCAAAGCTCCATCTATAAAATTATATCTTTTATTACAATTGATCACAAGGATCAAACTTTCTGTGCTCATATCTTTAATACCATTCATTTTAGATAAATACAATAATGATTATTATTAATCATTTAATAGTCTAGAGATTATCATATATTTATATTATCCATTGGCAGATTGATGAAAAAATTAACCATTTGTAAATCATATTTTGGGAACAATCTTTTTTGCCAACTTCCATAAGAAAATACCACACTTACACCAAATGTAGCAATTTCATTTGCCTAGAATATATTATTTGACAGTGTAATAACACTTGACAATTGTGGTTTAAAGAACTGACAAACCAGAAGAGTAATCATGAGCTCACTACCAGTAATGACAGCAATATCATTTTTTATATATTTTTACTAGCAGCTCTTTGATATTGCTATAGTTGATGTTAGACTTATTTCAAGAATGCTCATTTTGCAATGACTCATACAAATAAACAACAATATAAAGTCGTTTTTCTAAAGAATTTTGTTTAATTAGGTCAATGTTTACATATGTAATAAATAAATGAATAGATCTGTAAATAATATGAAACTAAAGAGGGATCAACTTTTCTAAATGACCTACAGAATATATTTTATTTATTGCTACATGATGGAAAAAATTGACCTTTACGATATATGTTTTAGTCTCAACCATTCTTGTCAAATCCAAAATTTTTTTAAAATAGAGTTTATATTGTTCTATCTTATGGGGGTATGGGACTTTATAAAATGAGCATTATTAAATGAGATTATTAAATTAAAGATTAAATGGATTATATTAGTGATATTTCAATAAAGTTGCAATGTTTGATGTGAGAGTGCTCTTCTCTCATGGCAGTTGATTAAGGATAGTTGGATTAGAAATGTGTCCTGCAGATTGGTCAATTTTTCCATCTATGCAGTAATGAATAAAATATTGTGTAATTTGAGGATGGCAATTTGAAAAATTAGTATGACTTTATTCTGCAATGAATCAATAAGCATCACATGATCACATCTCCAATACTAGCACATAATTGTTTATAAACAAAGCAAAGCAAAACTCCATATAGTAGTGCCACCTGTGCTAAACAGACTCAGTTTAGCACAGGTGGCACTACTATATGGAGTTTTGCTTTGCTTTGTTTATAAACAATGGATCAATAATGGTTGAAAAATTTGATGATGATGATACAATTAATTTTATAATATGACAAAATTAAGATCGATCCAAATTTTCTCTAATCAGCAAAATTCCTTATTTCATCCATTCATTTTTCATGTGTCCTCTTTATAGGACTTTTAAAATTTCTTGGAATACAATTTATCTGTCCACCTACTATCATCTCAGATCTGTTTTGATCTCCTAATTCTTTTAATGATGTCAGTAATACCTGTTTGTTGTTTAACCTATGTATTTCATTTTCAATCTTTTATTTGTATTCTTAACATAAATTTCTCCATACTTTGTTGGGTAGTTTGAAGTCTATGTATTGGTTTTCAGTTCAATATCCAAGTCTCAGATCCACAAATAAAAATTGGTAAAACACATCTATTAAAAACTTTCTTTTTCAAACACATAGGCATAATTCCATTTAATATGAAATTATTAGCTTTTGTTAGAAAAATGGAGAAGAAAATATTAGTAGATTTAAATATTTTATTAATTGTAAATGTAGATGAGTTTTTAAAAAATTTTAAAGTTATTATCAGTTTAACTCATCTTAAACCTCACCATAACACAATTGTCCATCAACACAAAAATTCAGACCATTCTCAGAGATATAAACATCTGTACCCTGATTACCACAGTGACTACTCTATATTTTCTCTCTATATTACTCTCTTGAAAGGTAGGGATTAGATTCTATATAGTTTTAACATCTTGTGGAAGAATGAATAATCATTGTTCTACAGAAACATTTTCAAATTTTTTTAATGCAACCCTTGTTTCAAATTACATCACATTCAACCACATCAAAGTCTCCTACTATGCCTCTCATTATACAAATATTTTGAAAACAACCATTCTCATCAGATAAGTTAGGGTTATAAAAATCTGAATCTTGATGACTACATTGACAGTTTGATATTTTTGGACTACTCCACTTTTTTACCAGATATGGACTAGTTCCTGTCTATTTGTAGGTGAATAGTTAAATGATTGTTGTTAAAAGACAATTTACAAGTGATGATTGTATATAGAGACTTAGTAAAATATGCAGAATTGACAAACCATAAGTGCCAACAACATTATTGCAACCAATTCTTAAATAATTCAATAAAATATCAACAATATGTTGTCATGGCAACAGAAAATTCTTAAATAAACCAATAGAATATCAACAACATCTTGTCAAAGCAAAACCCCCCAAAAATATCAACAGCATGCTGGCAAGGCAATAGCTAATGCTTAAACATTGCCTTGATAACAGATCGTTAATATTCTATTGGTTTATTTTAGCATCAAATGTTGCCTTGACAACAGATTGTTAATATTCTATTGGTTTATTTTAACATCAAATATTGCCTTGTTAACAGATTGTTAATATTCTATTAGTTTATTTTAGCATCAAATATCGCCTTGACAACAGATTGTTAATATTATATTGGTTTATTTTAGTATCAAATGTTGCCTTGACCACAGATTGTTAATTATCTATTGCTTTATTAAGCCTTGGTTATTGTTATACTCAATGGAGTATAACAATCTATTATTAAGAACACCTAATAGAATATCAACAATCTCTTGTTAAAGCAATAAACCAAGGCTTAATAAAGCAATAGATAATTAACAATCTGTTGTCAAGGCAACATTTGATACTAAAATAAACCAATAGAATATTAACAATCTGTTGCCAAGGCAACATTTGATGATAAAATAAACCAATAGAATATTAACAATCTGTTGTCAAGGCAACATTTGATGCTAAAACAAACCAATAGAATATTAACAATCTGTCATCAAGACAACATTTGATGCTAAAATAAACCAATAAAGTATCAACAATCTGTAATGAAGGTAATGCTCATTTATTTAGATAATAAATGGATACAGACAATGAATGAAAGCAATGAATGAAACAGAGAATAAATCTGTCTACAAGTTTTAAATCAACTCCAAACAATAGATAAACTGTTTGAAGATAGATTAATAATCAATCTTTATTGCAACCTTTAAAACAAACTCTTCCTCAATACTTTTGATATAATAAATGATAAATGCCAGTAGTTAAAATAATTATCATATTTAAATCACATCACAGCAGCCAATGTTTAAATAAATAAATAGAATATCAACAGTTTGTTATAAAGATGTCAGTCATTGTCTTAAATGATACTATTGCCTTGACAACAGATTGTTGATATTCTATTGGTTCATTTAAGCATTACTGTAGTGATGTCAGAAATTAAGAAAGTATGCAGAAAGTTTAGAATGAAAATAGATAGTAATAAAATCAAATAAAAGTAGGTGAAGAGAAAGAGTTAAAATAAGTTTGAACTGAAAATAATGAAATGATGGTGGAAGAAGTAATAAAGAAAATAAGTTGAGAGTGTATGAGGTTATTCTATGGACTAATAAATTGGGGTTAAAGATATGGCCTACTAAGTTTATAGCATAGATTTGCACAAGTAAAGATTAAAAGCTGTAGTCCAAACATGGAATGTGAAAACTCATCTTGAAAGAATGAGAGATTTTGATAAAGCTTTTAATGAGGGAATGAATGTGTGGAAGAAGAAGCCATGGGTTGTTTGTTGTCCTTGGAAGGGTTGGTGTGTAACTTCTTGTAAAATTGTTTTACCTTTCTTTGAAAGGTGATTGTGTTTGAATCCAATATATTGTTCTACCTTACTTTTGCATGAGGCTTCAAATTTACATAGGTGATGATTATGGAAAAGGAATGATGAGAGACCTGCAAATTTGTGCATGAGTGGGGAATTTGATTGAGTATGTGTAATCTCTGACCTCCAAAGGTTTAATGCACATAGTGTAGTTTAGGTGACCTACCAATCATTGAATGCAAACGTCCAAATATTTAATCTCGTGGTGTGTCTTCACAAGCAATAGTGAACAATAAAGAGGAGTGCATCTAGAGCTCTAATTGCAGATTGGTAATGGATTGTTCTGGTCCAGCGACAAACACATCATCGACATAATGGATATAGATAAAATTGCAAATGGTACTGAAGTATTTAGGGAGGAGTTTATCTTCAAAATGGGTAAGATATATACCAGATAAGATTCCATTGATTGGTAATCCCATAGGTCAACCATTTGTCATATGAAAATACTGTCCCCTGAATGTGGCGATGAACCCAAGTAAAAAAATCATGAATAAAGGCGATACATATCTGTGAGTAATTGCTTTTTTCAAGTTCAGCTTGGACAATATTAACGAAGTGTTTTCAATTAATGGACTCGTATACCTCCGTATTGTCGAAAGAAGCAATTTTGTATTCAGATTTTAGCTTAGATTGTTTGCGAGCAATGAAGTCAAAAGATGATTTAATTTTATTAATCGCACACATTTTCCACTATATTTATTCAGCTCACTGGCTGTCATTATGAGAAGACAAAACTTCTCAAAAGAGCTCAGCCATTAATTTTATTATCTGTAATTAGCTTCACCACTACCTCCGTTTTAGCGCATTTAGTGAGATTAGCATTGCAGGGATATTGAAAAAATTATAGATGTATTATTTTTAAAAATATTAAGAGCAGAAGGAAGAATTAGATTAATTACATTCTTAGATGCAGGGAGTTATGAAAAATGCATTCAAAGAGAATATGCAGATTATGTAAATAATAATAGAGAAAAGAAGTTGCGGATGATTATGAAAGCGGGAATAGCTAGCTATAATGTTTGGAAAAATAGAATAAGAAACAGAATAATTATAAAATATTATATAATGTATTACATCAGTATTACATCTTTATATATTTCAATTACCTAAGCAGTTAGTGAAAACTGATATTTTATTTATAATTAAATGTTTCGCATTATTTATTAAATTATTATAATTTAATCTTAAAGTCCCAAAGTTCATGCTCTCACATTTATGACATCATAGTATTCAGATAACTAGCTTAAAAAATATTACAAACATTTATTAAACTAGAGATTAATATGTCATTATTAGCCCAAATATTTACTTTAAACTTTACTTAAAGATGAACATTTCTATTATTATTAATCACAATCACATGGTGTAATTAATTCAATTTCATTCCATTTTTGTGTCAATGTGTAATGTTTTAATTTACTTATAAATTTTCATTTCATTACGTCTATTTTAATCATGTTAATAAAGCCATCAGATATTGAAATGAAATTTATATATATTTTTAATTTTTAAAAATATATATATATTTAAAAATGTAGACTTTTTTTGTACCTTTTTAAATACATTTAACTGTTATTATAAAGTTAATAGTAAGGAAATGTTTTGACTTAACTTTTCTCTTTTGGTCAGGTGTTGTTATTCTGACCAATGACAATACTAACATGGGATTCAAACTAGTAGCTATTGGATTCATGAATGCAGAATTTAAAATGACATTATAAGAAACTAGCCTATTTTCTCAAAAGTAATAGTGAGCAGAAATTTTATTATAATTTATAGGAAGGTGCCAAACTTATTGTGTACATAACATGTACATTATCAATCCCAAATAAATACCTTAATGATCATTTTTAAAATAGAAATTATTATAACATTTTTAACCCAGACACATGCTTTCAACTTTAATTAAAGATGAATATATCTCTTATTATTAAACACAAGCATATGAGATGGTACTTGGGTACTATTCCTGCAACCTAGGAAAGAAAGGATGACTTTTTACATATGCGATAAAGGCATAATATTGCGAACGTTAAACTCCTGTGATTTAAGTTTTTTTCCTCATCGAAAAACATGTTTTTGAACATGCACAAAATGTGTTTTGAAACGTGTCCACCGGTGCATTTTTGAGATTTTGGTATTTTTTTCTGATTCAAAAGTGTATTGTTTGTACATTTTAAATTTACCACTTGTTATTATTGTGAATACTGCGTTATTTACTCCTGCATTTTTTTTCATATTTCAACTTGGTTATTGACTGACTTCTGTGTTTTTGAATCTTTGAATTACAAGTTTATTATTTAATTGTAATTGAATGAAGATGTTGATTTTGATATTTGTTTATTCCAAAAATTAGATTGCTTGCTAGAATTCCATTTAGAGCATGTACTGGGCAATCACTTGTTCCACAACACTTTCGGAGGAGGAAAGATGGGAGTGGTGGTGGTGAGGTTATTATTGACAATCACGATTTTGTATGCAAGAACCATCTGCATAGTGTATATTTCATCAAATATTTTTTCTTTTTTACTTTTATAAAAATATATATTCATGTTGGATTTTTCCTCCTGCAACACGGACCATGTAATTTTTTTTGTTAAAATTGATGGAATTAATTAATTGTCAAAGGTTAGTTTGCATCTGCATAGAATTCATAAAAATACTTGTATATCTCATGTAAAATTTTTTTTTGTTTTTGTAAAACTGTATTGAGTATTATTTCTGCAACCAAGGAAAGATAGGAGGACTTTTCACATTCATATCAAAGCATTGTTAACTTTCTAATGTTTGATGTTGCCAAAATAACATTAAAAAGTTAGCAGTGTATTGATATGAATGTGAAAACTCCCCCTATCTTTCCTTGGTTGCAGGATATCTTTCCTTTGTTGCAGGAATAATACCCAAATACCTATGAGGCAAATAATTTAACTCCATTCCCTTTCTATGTATAATATTATACTCAAAACTTCAATTTTATCATATATACATTAATAACATGGATAAGAACATCCCAAAAAGGTAAACCACCCTGAAGAGGCTGGTTCAGCATGAAATGCATATTGAAGTTTATTTACCTTTTTCAGATGTCTTTATTCATGCTATTAAAGTATACATGGCAAAATGAAAGTTAAGTATAGACATTTTTATATAATTATCTATAGTAACTTATCTAATTTCTGCATTTTTTATTCTAAAAAACAAGACTAATGATGAATTTTTAGACATTATGGATTATTATGCTACTTGACTTATGTAGTTATTTGCAAATGTCATGTAACTTTTTAATTTTTTCTTTTCTTCCCAATATGCTTGTCTTTTCCCGATTGCACATACATTCATTGTTCTATTTTAGACAATCCACCTTTTCATCTTTATTCATGACTTTGTGTAATGAATGATTCATTGATATATGGTCTTCCACATTCACATGGTATTTCACAGATAAAGTTCTTGTATTGGTTTATAGAAGTTAGAATTCCTCATAAATGTATGTATGAATACACTACTGTACTTACTAAATACTTTTAGAGAAAGGCTTTAACCTTTATCATATGCTCTTTGAACATTTATAATAGTCAAACAATATCTTTTTTTTTGACTATAGAGGGACCTCTCAAAACATTCAAGGCACATATGATAAAGATTAAAACCTTTCTCTAAAAGAATTTGCATATTTTCTATGTGCTTAAAAATAAAAAACTTTACTGTACTTATTACTAGGTTTTTCTACAATTAAGTTTTTTATAATACTAAGCTTGCATTTTATACCACAGAATGTGAACTAAGGCTGAAGGCAGCTTGATATTTTTGTAGAGCAACACCTTCCAACCAGCTTCAGCCAAGATAATGTGCACAGAGCACAACAACATAAAACACAAAGTGAAGGGAGCTTGTTTTATCGCAGATGATCCCAAAGCAATCAACTGAAGAGATGCCTGCTTTACTATTTCTAAAAATGGGCCGTTCAAACATTATTGAATAAATTTGCATATATTACTGTGGCATTCCCTAACTACTAGTGAAAAGAGTTATGAATATGGAAACATAGAATTCTCGAAAGCACTTAGCTTATCAATTGTCATGTATAGCTTCATTAATTGTGTATAAAACATAAGCTTAGTATTACAAAATATTAATGAAGTTAATTTTTTAATTACATTTTTTATTTTATTCTATATTTTTTCTGCTTAAATGATTGTATTGGATGGAAATTGTACTCTTGGATGAAGGTTTGGAATGGATTATTCCCTAAATATGTTTATTTCAAATGACCATTGAATAAAAGAGTCATTCAATAAGTGTGTTTCCTGAAAAAATTATGTTAATTATATGAAGAACACTGTATATAGATGCTTCAAGGTGTGGTAATAAGCATATGAGTTTGTCTTACTCATGGTCTGAGATTTGAAGCCTAATGATGAAACTTGAATTTTTTCATAGGTTCTATAAAGTTTTAAGAGTTTTTAAAAAATAGATAGCACATAGACACTCCAATTAACTATTCCATTTTGACCAGTAATATGAATAACTAACTATTCTTAGCTGGAAGACGAAGATCTTGAATTAATATGAGCTGATTAAATAAGAATCTATATATTTATTGTATATATATATATAATGTGATTGTAATATAACTATGTATCATGTTTTTTTTTTTAATTTTTATTTATTTATAGAAAGTAGCTAATGCAAAACATAAAAAAATATACAAGTTAAATTAATAGAAGAGCATTACCTAGATTTCAGATCACTCAATGAAGTAAGGAGTGGTGATGATGGTAGGAATAACAAAAAGTGATCAAAAATGGAATACATTGGTGAGACAAAAACCAGATGTTACTACATTATTGAAAGAATTAAGATTGAAATGGAGCTGGGCTGCACATATTAATAGAAGGGATGATAATAAATGAACAGTTCAAATCTTAAATGGGATTTCAAGAGATTGTAAAAGACCTAGAGAGAGGCTACATGTGCAATGGAATGACAAAATAAGGAAGTGTGCTGGAGTGGTATAGAGAAAAGAGGCTAAAGTTTAGAGAAACTGGATTATACTCAGAGAGACTTTCATTCTGCAGCAGATTAATAATAGTGGGAAATGATGATTTAGTAATTAATAAATAAAAAATAAATACAAAAAATTTTCCATTAAATAGATGCTTTATACATAAAATATTACAAGACAAAATAATATATTATGAAAAAACAGAAATTTAAAATTAAATATAATTATAAAGGTATATGTAAGGTTTAGAACAATTTTAATTAAAATAAAAATTATATAATTTTAGACAGAATTATAATATATTTTATAGGTAATCATGTGCATTTAAATATTTTTGTAGTTAACCCATCAAACATCAATGACGACCATTCTTTATGCTTACACAAGCTGTTTTCACAGAGGACAAACTCTCCATACAGTATCACCACTCAGTACAAACCAGAGTAATCAATGGATATAGGAAGGTTTGTGCATAAAATCCCTATCTAGTGCTTACTTGTCCAATAACCCCAGACAAGTTTCTAGCTTGTGGCTTTCATCAGTGAGGAGCCTTGAATCTGAGAGCACTGATGAAAGCCACAAGCTAGAAACTGGTCTGGGGATATTGGATAAGTAGGCACTAGATAGGGATTTTATTCCCAATTGCCTCTGTGTACTTTTGTAGTTCTGATGAAAAGTGCTAGGCAATTAAAAGTGTAAAAGAAATAAAGAACATATAGAAATAATATGTTGTTCTGAATAAATTCTAAACAAAAGGAGTTATCAGTTATTTTTGATAATAAAATCAATGCATAGAAGATGCAGAAAAAAGAACAATATTAATATTGCTGTGCGTTAACCTCTAACAGATTTTACTTATCAATCTATATATACAGAACTGAAACTAAGCTAATATATAACATGGCAAATGTATAAATGCATAGACAAACTCTCATAAATGAAAGAGATAATAAATACGACTACTTTGATTACTGTATAAATAAACAGCAAGTGGTTTTATGGCTCAGGAGTTCATAAGAAGTTTGAGTGCCAGATCCTGCAAGGGCCACAATCAATCCCAGGACTTCCCAATCTCAAATCAGACACTTTACTAACTACACCATACCATGTTGGCCTGCTATGTATATATATAACATGAATAAAAATGTATGAAAAAATTAAATGATTCTTATTTCATGCTAAACAAGCCATCTTTAGTAAGCAAACATAAAAATCTCTTAGATTTGAAAATATAAGTAGAAATTCTGAAGAAGATTGCTGGGGCAATCGAAACTGTCAATAGTGGATTATAAAAAGCATTGTATAAAGTAATTAAGAATATAGATGATATTAATATTATATGCCTTGGCTGTTTATTCATATTTAATGTAAAATGATTATGCTTTCATTTACAAGTGTCACACTTTTTGCCCATTTATCTCAAGTGGTTGGCATCCAAGTTTTGAGACTAAAATGTTTAACATTTGTAAATCAAAGCATAATAATATATTCACTGTGGGCCCCAATGAAAAAATGACTGGTGACTGATTTTCATTCCAAGTTGCATGTAGTGCCACCTTTTAAATATATTATCTGGTAACAGTTTATTATTCTCTCCAAATTTTTAAGTGATAGCATGTCTAGATCATAAATGTGTGCCCCCCCCTCTGACCCAATGAAGGAACAATATGCTTATATTAAATTTTGTTTTAAATTGGGGAAAATTGTTAATAAAATGTTTTAAATGACATAAACTGCACATGAGAATGAAGCTGTGATTTCAAAAACGTTTACAAGCAGTTTGCAAAATTTTGTGATGGCAGGGAGATCATTAAAGTCAGTCTATGAATACATAAATATACTATTACATTTCATGTGTTTCAGATGCTAGTCCCTTGAAATTTTTTTGTTGAATATCAAAAGTATACCCCTGCATAATGCATACCTTGATTCAGAGATGGCACTGCATGCAGTTTGTGGAGCAAGATAGAAAAGAATATGAAGAAAATTTAGCATGGGAAATGGAAGGGGAAGGCATGGTGGCTAACAGGTTTCTCTGGGCAGAGTGGCCGAGAGATTCCTAACTCCGATAAAGAAGTAGCCATAGTGCATCACATCGTATCACAAAGCCAGCCATCCAAACACTGAGATATATTGCATATATATATATATATATATAGTTTTATTTATTTTTAGATGTCAAAGCGTTGACCAGGAAGCGAATCCAGGACGGCTGCTTGGAAGGCGGGCTAACCGCTAATCCGCCAACACTTGACTGCATATATATGGTTACTGTCTGAATTACAGTATATTTATATATCTTACATTTTATAAGTTCTGGTTAAGATCGTTTAAAATCATCCGTTAAGAATTGTGAAACTTTGTACTTTATCCTATAGGACCATTACAGCCTGTATTAAGATAAGATTGTTGAACCAATCATAGTGTTAGCTCAACCTTCATTTCAAACATAACATGGCAAAAATTTTGCTACTGGTCAGGAAGTGTTTGACATCTTAAGACAACAAGATCGTGCTTATCTTTGTCTTTTTATTAAATATTGATCTATTTTCTTTTTTTAATGGAATTGATCTGCGAAAAATGTTGAATAGCGGTGCTTTTTATCTTTTTTAAATTATATTTTATTTAATTACAAATACCCCCAACTTTTTAAAAATTGTCTTATCAATACATCTTAATGATGTAGGGGCTTTCTTATATTGTGACGTAATTCTAAATCTAAGATGGGACAATAAAAGGATCAGACATGTAATGGTTAACTATCGCCTGCAATGATCAAGTGTTATTCCTTAATCGTATTATCATATTGCCTAGCCACTTCAATCTCCTCCAGGCATGGAATTTAACACGCATTTCTAAAATCGTGAGATTAATCTTAAACTTTTATCTTTGAACGTAACGTGAAACACGCAAGGTTTTTTTTTTTTTTGGGAATTACAATCGTGAAATAATATAAAAAATAATTAGGCTAATCGTTATTTATTAAGATATTATGACATTTCCCATAAGCACACACATATTTATATGCTTATTAAAAATGTTAATATTATATGCCGTGATTTATTTTTAATCTATCTCAAGGAGAAGAATGTTTAAAATTCGTTACGCTTATCTTGATGTAATTTTTACTTTGTCGGAAGAAAAAGGATGCACGCATTTTTGGAATTAAAAACGTGTGTAATAGAATAATTAGACTAGATATTCTGTAATTTAATGATAATATCTAATATTGTTGTTATATATAGACAGTGTGTACCAGTGGGGGAAACCCCTTGATTTTCTCTCAAGCTGTTTGCAGCGCCCTCTCTAAACCAATGGTTGTATTATATAGCAGCAGTTTACCTCTTTGTCCCAAAAATTTTAAAGCGCTAATATGTCTGTATCAGAGTTACAAGAAGAAATTTGACTGTTTCATACTTTTACGTATCACACATAATGCTCTCCCTGTCATGAAAACGTTCTTCTGGCTCACGACTTCATTACCATACACAGTTTGAATTATTTTAATGTTTCAATAGCAGTTTTTTCCAATTTAATTAAAACAAAGTCATTCCATAATGAATTAAGAAACACTCTGTTACATTTCGTGCAATAATTCATGATTCAGATATTCTAGTGCCTTAAAATTTTTGTGGCAAATACTTAAACTAGGTAACTATGCAACACATTTTGTTCACAGATGGCACTGTAGGCAGTGTGAAGAGAGTACCAGTAACCAATCATCTTTTATTAGACATATTGTGTATATATTATTCACTGGTTAACCATTAACAAAACATCACATAGCTAGCTTATGCATTACTTTTAAGTAGCATGCCTATTTCTCCTACTCCAGTTACACCACCTAGCATAAGCTTGAGTAATCAATCAATGCCAGATCCATATCTACTGTTGTCCTAACTCTATCACCAGACTACTATCTAGTTTATGATTTTCATCAGTGAGGATTTCGGATCCATATCTATGGCATCTGAATTTTTTCACCTTTCATTCAATGGCTATCATTTACTCATTATTCACTCTTCAAGATACTGGGCTGAAATTCAAAAACATCATAATGTTTTGAATTTAAGATAATTGCGTACATGGTTATATAGATCTGTCCTCAGTTCACGATTTGTATGTTTTGATATTCTCAGTTTTCTAATAACTATAGACATTCATAATTCTTATGCAGGATTGTTGTAACAGCAACCAAGGTCATATGACTTCTGCATAACACATTACTTTTAAGTAGCAAATTGATTTTCGTACTATAATTTTACATGAGTTTAAGTAATCAATAGATATCAAATCTTTAATGGGTTATGCTATATCCATTCTACATGTTAGCCTAGTTTCAAAACGTTAAGAAGTTTTTGAATTTTACATTGAAGATTTGATAGGAAAAAAGGAGGTAATGGTTAGTGGATGAATGAAGCATTAAATCCCCAAAATTCAAGTGTATTAGATTCAGATCCAAGACTTCTCATTGATGCAAACTATAAACGAGAAACTAATCTGATGATATGGATGAGACACTATTGGATAAGAATTTATTAAAACATTGCCATCGACCCTCTACTGATTAATTAAACATAAACTAGAGAACTGAAATGGAATAAAAAATGTAAGATTCGCTACTATCAACTGTGTATTATATTTACTTTCATTGAGTTCTTTTATAGCTAGAAGTCAAGTGATATGGCAGGTACTGATGCAAAGATTGGACCACACAGAGAAGTGCGTAAAAATTAAAACTTATAATATTTAAAATGTAACATGAGCATATAAAATAATACTAGATGAACTTTATTATTTATGAAAGAAACAAAAATTTCAATACAAAGGAAAATAGACAAAAATGCAAAGATTGGACCACACCTTATAATACTAGATGGACTTTATTATTTAAGAAAGAAACAAAAGCTTCAACACAAAGGAAAATAAACAAAAATGGAAGAATAATTTAGATTGCTGATATTTAGAGGGAAAATAAAGAATATCAAACTTATAAATAAAGAATATTTATTTATGTCTAGTAAGATAAAGACTCCAGACCACTCAAAGAAGTATGGAGAGATGCATGTTGGGAGTAACAAGAAGAGATCGAAAACACAATGTATGGGTAAGAGAACAAACAGGTGTTACTGACCTCATTGAAAAAATTAAAAAATTGGAGTTGGGCTGGACATATTTCTAGAAGAGATGATAATAGATGGACAATTGAAATCTTAAACTGGATTCCAAGAGATTGTAAAAGACCCAGAAAGAGACCACATGTGAGATGGATTGATGAAATAAGAAAGTGTGCAGGGGTGATGTGGAGAAGAGAAGCTAAAGAATGGAGAAGATGGATTAAACTTGGAGAGACCTTCATCCTGCAGTGGATTGATAATGGTTGATGATGATGATGATGAAGATAGTAAAAGATAAATAGGATGAAGTGATGGAAGTGGATAGGAGAAGCATAAAGATGAAAGTTGCAAAAAATGTAAATATTTTGTGCCCTTTTTTTATTTAAGTCTGTGTGATAAAAGGGAAAAATGTGACAATAAGTAATCAAATGGTTTACTGCTTAGAGTTCATAAGAAGTTCAAGCAGTAAGAATGACATCATGGAATTGTAATCCATGGATCTTGAGCTTCAGTCTGTTATTCTACCATTACAGCAAAGTATGCTGGGAAGTTAGAAAGAATATAGTAATTGACACATAGAGGCTAAACTCTCCATACAGTAGTGCCACTCAGTACAAGCCAGAGTAATAAATGGATGCAGGAAGGTTTGTGCACAAAATTCCTATCTAGTGTCTACTCATCCAACACTCCCAAACTAGTTTCTAGCTTGTGGCTTTTGTCAGCGAGGAACCTTGTATCTGAGAGTGCTGCACCTAGATCTTAGGATCTAATGCAACCCTCCAGCAGCCACTTTATGAGCTAACTATAAAGCTTTGAGTCCAAAATGAAAACACAATAATGTTTTCAGTTCATTATCTTTTATATTCATATAGATCTGAACTCAGTTCAGCAGCCATATTTTTTGTGTGCTTGGTTCTTTAATAACCACAGTCACCATGGGGATATTGGATAAGTAGACACTAGATAGGGATTTTATACACAAACCTTCCAGCATCCATTGATTACTCTGGCTTGCACTGAATGGTGCTACTGTATGGAGAGTTTAGTCTCTGTGTAAACAACTCGTGAAAGCATAAAAAATGGTGATCATGTGATGTCTAATGGTTTAATATAACGAATGGTTTATTATTGAGCGATTTATAAGAAGTTCAAGCATCAAAAGTGACGAAGCTGGGCTGCAATCTATGGACTTTGTGCTTGTCTTCTGGAAACTTAGAAAGAATATAGTAATTGAATGATTGAAGCAGATCAGATTCTAAGAATCAGTAAACTGTCCATTCAAATATAGAAAGTCACGTTTGTTAGACGCTAAATGTATGATTGTGGAAGAATTTTAAAAAGTGTGTTCTCTCTCCATCACAAAATGGCAATGCATAAATAATACATAATAATCATTTCATGGGAGATAGAATATGGATTAGGATGTTGCATTTAAATCAAGAGCCAGATCCCTGCTATTTCTCCATAGAGTGATGGAATAGAGAAGTTTTATCTCAGGATGGTCGAAACTGTTCGTTTGATATAAATAAAGAGTATTGATTAAGTGTTTAAGAAAGGTGTAAATGGTGTGAAGTTTTATCTTCTAGTATTAAAAAAAAGTATGTATCTGGCTCAGTAAGGCACTTAAATGAATGACCAGCTTATATGAATTAAATGTGAGGAGGAGAATTCTATTATATGTCATCAGGAATACTGTCATGAGATTGTAAAGAAAAGGTCATATGTAAGATGGATGGATGAAATAAAAAAATTGTTGGATATGATGAGCAAAGGAGAGGTTAGGTATGAAAGAAACAGGATTAAACCTGAGAGAAATCTTTATTTTGAAGTGGATTAAAAGTGTCTAGATATGATGATGATTATGCCAATCCAAAGACGGGAGTACACACACAGTCCATTGAGCATTATTGGAGACAAAATAAAACAACTTTAAAAAGATGAGACATATATTTTAAGATATTTTTATCACTTAGATTTTGCAGATGACTATGGCTGTTTTTAAAAAAAATGCTCCAGAGCTTCAGGAAATGTTGCAAAAGTTATCAGATGAAAATAAAAAAAAAACAGGATTAAAGTTAATACTAAAAAGATCAAAGTAATGTTCAATAGATTTTCTCAGAAGAATTTAATAAGATTTATAATCATGAATTAGAATCCATTAAGATTTTCAAACACTGTGGTCAACTTATTAATACATATGGAAACAATATGGGTGGAGTTAATCACAGGATTAATCTTAGATTGTTTTTGATAGAAATAATGTAATACTAAAAGGAAAGATGCCTATGACTAAATTGTTTATAAACTCCTAAGTAATGAACTTTTTATTTTTTTAAAAAAGATGGCATTTTATGGTTTAGTATGCTATTTGAATGTTGAACTCAATAGCCAAAGGTCTGTGGATCACAGCTCAGCCCTGCAGCTAACAGTGCATCATACAATCTCCCTAGCAACAAATCACTCAACTTTATTCTGTATAGTTTAGTGCACTGGTAGTGTGATAAATTTAGGAACCAAAGATTCAAGGCTCATCCTGATTCTTCCACTTTCTGTATACAAATGTCATATGACCTCCTGAGCCACAAACTATTAGTCTTCTTTACTATAAAGAAAGATCAACAATTCTAGGATGCAGTAGTATAAAAATTAAGTGCCTGTTATTCTTTTTTCAATTTAAAATTAGTTCCCTTATTATTATTTTTTTTTTAAACCTGCCAATATACAAGTTACCCCAAACTGCAATCTATTAGGAGTTACTCAAAAATAACTGAAAAAGTTCTCCAGAGCCATATCTGCTATATATAACTTCTGCTTCTAGGTACCTCTTTCAGAGACTCTTCTGCATCAACCTTCCTAATGATATTGTATGAAATTGTGATCACATGTAGCATACTTTTTTGTAAAGTGTATTTTGCGTGTCAAATTTTGTGATGACTGAAAAGTTGAAACAATGTGAAATTCTGTTTTCCTTTACAGAAAATAATGCTTGAAATAGCTTACAAACAAATTGCTCAGAAAAACACAAGTTTACTAGTGGTTTAATGAAAGTGTTAAAATCACTTTGTCCCCAAAAAGCATGGTGACAAGACCGAGAAGACAATGCTGATTTTTTTGTGTGTGCAAATAACATTGTTCAATCAGAATTCATTTGTAAAGATCAAGCATTTAAAACCTACAAGCTCTGAAACTTTTATATGATGTGGTAAAACAAATATCCCATTTCATGGCAAAGTAAGGAGCGCAAGATTCACCAATGACAATGCAAACGAGTGTGGAATTTTTTTAAATTAAATTCAGCATGATCCAACTTACCCATCAGTCATATTCGCTCAATCTCACTCCATGTGTCTGCTTTTTATTTTCTCAAATAAAAAAAATAGATCTTTTTTTTCACGGACTTAGAAGTGGTAAAGAAAAAAATGGAGGCATTAAAAGGCATTTCTTTGCCATAGTTTCTGACTACTTCAAAAATTGAAAAAACATGTTTATGCTGATGTACTGCATTAAATAGACGATACTTTAAAAGGGATTTCATTTGTAATATCTAAAAATAAACACATTTTTATTACAAAATTCTGCATATTTTAGAGTACCTCCATGCATATTTCGTATTCTATATTATGCAAATGTTTCTCCATTAACTTCACTTTCTAGTCATATGCTGTGAAATAAATAAAACATGAAATTCAAGAAGTAGCTCATTTTATCTTTAATGAGTCGTGTTTTTTTAATTTGCAAGATATAATCCATGAATATAATATGAAGTGGAAAAACTTTTTGTGTCTTATGTTAATTCAAAACTTTAAGTAATAAGAAAAAAAACCTGTAATATAGATGCTAACATTATTCCTCTACTGTGGACACCCAGTCAATACTCAATTTAAGTTCACAAAAATCCTTCTATATGAACCGTCCTAGCTATTAATTCAATTTTTTTAAAAATTTGAAGTAAAAAATACCATTATACCGAGGAAAGTCAATAATAAAGAAATTGCCACAAACAACTTTGTATATTAGGAATTTAAATTAAATTTAAAACATTTTTCTTGCTATAAATGTTAAATAATTATATTTTTAAAATCTGGATAGAAAAAAAATCATCTATTTGTATGCCTATAACAATTAAAAAATTCTGTATGGTGGCCCCCCTGTAGAACAAGAACACCGAAAAAAAAGAATGAGTTAAATTTTTTATTAGTCATTCATTAGATTAGGATTATCCACTTAATGAATAATATTTCTGTTGTGTAATTTTTCCTACATCACTCTCATGGAAGATAGGGACTGATTTCTGCTTGAGACAAAGTTGTGAGGGCAGTATGTTTGACACATCAATTAAATTCTAGTAATTGGTTTTTGATATAAACTGGATAATGATAAAAATATATGTAAGTGATTGTGATCTGGGCCAACTGATGAGTGCTGGTTCAGCAGGAAATGTATATCTTGAAGATCATGCATCGTTAACATGTCCTTGGTAATATGTTTATGATTACACACCTCCACGAGATGTTAAAAGTGAATAGAAATCAATCCCTACATTGTGTGCCAGTGGTATTGTGAAAATTACACTACAGAAATATTATTCGTTAAATGAGTTTTATCGCTTATTTTAATAATCTCCATACTTTCTCTTTCTTTTTTATTCCGCATATAAATAAAGATACAATAAAAGACAACTAACCCCCAAGATGCATTTCATGCTGAACCAGCACTCATCAGTTGGCCCAGGTCACCAGCTCTCATATACATCTTTATTACACGAAGAGTATTTATCTATGGCGAATTGTCACATCTTTATTTTTAACCACCAACCTTGCTTTACTCACAGCCTCGATTTCGTACATTTTTGATAAATATAATTACGTTTATCATTAATCATTTATTAAACTAGGGTTTTTCTTTAGTGGATTTGATATTATTTATTATTTCTGGAAATTTTGTAAACTTCACATAGTTTTAATTTTTATAATTTTGTAGAATACGGAGACGTTGACTCTAGAAACGTCCGGTTTTACGAGAACGGGAAAAAAAGAAATGAGAAGAGATGACCGAGATGGCATAACGTATAGCCAAACGTGGAACCAAAGGTTATAACAAATTGTCACGGAAACATTTATTTCAACTCTAAGTTAATCAATTGGGTTTTCGGCTGAGATCGTTAACTTCCCAAAAACACAGCAAATTTTAAATTGAATTTAAAACATTTTCCATCTCATTAAGCTGAATCGAGAAATTTAGGTATTTTTAAGCCTACAACAATTAAAAATAATGCACAGAGATCCTCTAGAGATGTTATATTTAAATAAAAACTTCCTAATTTAATTTGAAAATATAAAAACTTCCCAACCATATTTTTTTGCTAAAATGCTGTTATAATTATCAAACAGTGATAGGCTAAAGTACTTAATTTTATAATCAAACTGCATAGAGTTTTAATAACGGCCTGACTAGTGACAATTAAGTGCAGGTTATGGAGTTCATAAAAACGTTTGAAACCCAGAAGTAACAGAACTGAAACAGCAATCCATGAACCATGGGATCCAGAATCCACTATTCTATTAAACACTATGCAACATAGAACATTGAAATTAAATGTGAATAAAAATTTGCTGAAAGTTTGAGCAATGTTATCTATGTTTTTCCTAGTGTTTATAATCAGCGCACGGGCTATGCAGTGTGTAGGTCGCTATTTAAAAAAATACATAATATTTTACAGCAAAGTTTAATTAAGCAATATTTTCTATATTGTTTCCAGTGTCTGTAACCCGTATGTGGGCTATACAGAATGTATGTCGTGATTTAAAAATATATATAATATTTTGCAGTATAGCGGAGAGTTGAAACAACATTGAGTCATAAAAATAAGTTTATGCATATGTTAATAATAAAAATTATCAATTTTGTCTTTAATTTTTAGAGTCCATCTCTAAGATAAAGAAAGAAATGTAATAATTTCTGACCTAATAAAGGAAGTATTAATTGTCAACGAATGCGTGAACACCTGTTGAATAAATAATGACTTGCTCAACGAAGGGTAATAAAATTTTTAAAATTACACCAAATATTTTTATTTTTTTATTTTAAACAAAACGTATTACCAATATTGTCTTTTTTTTTTAAAATGAAAAATAGTGATAATGTTACATTAATCCTTGAAGTTAGTGAATTATTTAATTCAACTTGTATTTAAAACAACTTGAGAAAACCTAAGAAATAGTGATCATGTGATGTTTAGTGGTTTAATACAACTTGTATTTGCTTACTACTTTTTTGTATTAATTTTTTTTACAGATAATTAAACATTAGCTGCACCATGTTACATTAATATTTAGATTATATTTAAAACAAATTTAAAAAAAAAACGATGTATCTTTATCAAATTCCTTTTGTAAGCAGACTGAATTTTTTTAGATTAAAGAGTAACATGTCATTATATTGTATTTGGTTTGTTTGGAATAATAATAAGAGATCGAAAACAAAAGACATGAGTGAATGAACAAACAGGTATTATTGGACATATTGCTAGAAAAGATGATAAATAGATGGACAGTTGAAATCCTAAATTGTATTCCAAGAGATTATAAAAGACCTAGAAAGAGACCATATACAAGATGGATGAATAAAGAAGGGTGCTGACATGATGTGGAGAAAATATGTTAGAAATCGGGGAAGGTGGATTGAACTTGGAGAGACCTTCATTCAGCAGTGGATCGCAAATGGCTGAAAGTAATGCTGATTTGCTTGTTTGCCATTTTAACATGATTTATTATAATATCTCATTTTTTTTTACCCACTGTTTTTAGTTTGTATGAATAATTATAATTGATTGTAATTTTATTTATTATATATACAGTGGAACTATGATATCCTCTAAATCTTAGTTCAAGTGCCCCTTGCATATACCCTTATATTGCCATTAAGCTCATATTTTGTTAAAGTAGAGTACATATTGTTTATTGAACTGCAATTATCTAATATTTTTCAATGTACACACATATATATTTAATGATACATAATATTTTATTTAATATTGAATAAATATCACGTGAAATCTACCAAGTCTATTTTAAATAATTGAACTGCTCTCTAGCGGCCATATTCAACAATGTTTTATAGTAAGAAAATAAACCCTTCTTAACATATTTTAGATCTTTTTATTTAGTGTTATCAAGTGATCCATTTTTTAATAATAAAATGTTATTGAACATGGCCGCTAGAGGGCAGTGCAATATGATTTTATATTTATTTAATAGTAAAATATTATTTATCATTATGTATCTGACATGTGTTTATTTACTGTGGAGTTTTAGAAATGACAGAAATATCTCAATTCTATAAACTTAATATCAATTATTTAAAAGTCAATTTACATTAAAATATCTAGGTTGGTTTAAATGTGCTCTCTGACTGTTATTCTTTTAGATCACTCTAAATAAAATGATCTAAAATTTTGTAAGGTGTGGTTCATTTTTACTGTAAAAAGTTACTGAACATGGCAGATAGAGGGCAGTTCAATTATCATTTAAAAGTCTTGGGAGATTTCATGTCATTATATGTATTCAATATATATATAACACAGATGCATTTTTAGGTGTATTGTCTACATATATAAATTAAAATTATAATATAAACAAAATTTAAAATAATAATAATGTAATTATTAATAAATTGAGGAAGTATCTTTATATATATATATATTTACTTAAGCAAGTTCACCCTTTCACATTCACTCAAACAAAAACTTATTCTATCATAATAAAATGAATAACAAAATGTCAGATTTTTATTACAATTAAACATGCTCTGGATGATATCTTTTTCTTCAATAATTTTTTTTCTCTTATATAACTGTAATAATAATCTCATTATCATCAGTCTGTGGCTTTTCTAGTTGTTTTGATGTTATTAAGTTTGTATCAACTTTGGAATTTTACAGTTCATTTGTCTATCACTATTAAATTGATAACTTTCATTTTATTGCCCAAGAAAGATACTTTTTAATTTGTCTTAAATTTTATAAAACTTTTACTTTTATACTTAGGAGACATTTATTTCAAGAGGTACTGTACCACATCAACATTTGAAAATGATTAAAAAAGGAATAGAATTATATACTTTCAGTATAAACAGAAGAAACAATATTAATAAATGGTGTTTGTGGTGATGGTATGTTAGTTGTATATTATACTGGACTATTTCCATCATGTAATATTAAGGATTGAATGTCTTTAGAAAAGTTTAAGTTTATTTAAATTTTCAGATTACATTCAATTGTTAGTGATAACACACAGGTTAAAGGTATTTTTCTGACTTCTCCAGGTGTTGCTGACCAGACCAGTGACATTATTAGCATGAGAATAGGACCTGGACTTTTAGATTCTTGAATATTGAATTTTGATAGGTATTATTCTCTTCTTTTCTTCAAGTGTTTCTGGCCTGACCAGTGACAGTAATAGTATGGGAATGGAATCTAAAAGGCAGGATGTCTCAATTGGTTAGAGCATTACCTTAAAATTCAATTTTCAAGAACCTAAAAGTCCAGGTTCAATTCCCATGCTAGTATTGTCACTGGTCAGGCCAGCAACACCTGAAGAAGAGGGAATAATATCTCTCAAAACATTGTGCATTTACTTACCTGTGTGCTATTACTAACAGTTGAATGTAGTTGGAATATTTAAATAAAGTTAAATTTTTCTAAAAGCATTTAATACTTAATATAGACATAGTCCAACATATAAACACAATTATTGATAAATATTATCACATTAGGGGTTCTGTGATAAAGCAGTACCTGCTGTCATGTCATAAAATTTATTAAATTTATGCATTGTAATGCTTTCATTACTTGTCAATTTACCTTTTTTTGTTCATTTCCATTTTTGGGAGAGTATATAATTGATGTAGTGTAGATCCTTAATCACAAATCAGAATAGTGTATTTTTATTGGTGGTTAACACAGCTGATATAGGGTATTTTGCTGAAATTGTTCCCACAATCTTTGTACTGTCATGGTTCCAAATTCAGAATTTGTTCTGTGATGAAATAATAAAAATTGTTTAAAATACATTAATTCGTAATAATTTAAGGGGTACCATAATTAGAATTTACAAAAAGAAATTATTTAAGTGTGCCCGGAGATCACATGCCAAGTGCAATATATTTATATAAAAAAAGAAAGTCAGTTCAAACATTTAATTTATTGAATAAATTGGCTACAGGGCTTGATTTTGATTACATCTCTAGACATCTAAATATTATCTTCTGATAACCATTTGCAAGTTGAGATAATAATATACTAATAATACAGTGAAGCTGGGATATGTGCTATATTAAACACTACTCCCTTTATATGCTATCCAAAAACAATATTAAACATTCAAATTCATAAATTTAATTAATTTTATGATACACAGGCAAAACTCTCCTTACAGTAGTGCCACTCAGTGCCAACCAGAATAATCAATGGATGCCAGAAGGCTTGTGCATAAAATCCCTATCTAGTGCTTACTCATCCAATATCCCCAGACTAGTTTCTGGCTTGTGGCCTTTGTCAGTGAGGAGCTTTGGCCACAAGCCAGAAACTAGTCTGGGGATATTGGATGAGTAGGAACTAGATAAGAATTTTATGCACAAGCCTTCTGGCATCCATTGATTACTCTGGTTGGCACAGAGTGGCACTACTGTATGGAGAGTTTTGCCTGTGTTAATAACAGTTATGTGCTAACATAAGAAATGGTGATCATGTAATTTTATGATACAAGGGGATACACAAAAGTAACTGGAATTTATAATAAAAAGCTGATCATTTATTTTTAAGTATTGTAAAATTAATCACTTTCAAATTACTGTCAGTTTGATGCAATACACTGGTCTAAACCTGTTTTTTACTTTTTGAAGTAGTCCAGAGACACAAAATGATGCCTTTAAAGTCTGCAAAAAAAAGTTGAGACATTTTTTTATTCGAGAGAATAAAAAAAAAAAATCACATGAAGTGAGATTAAGTAAATATGGATGTCAGATGAACTGTGTCATGCTGAACTTAATTAAAAAGTGTTTCACAGCCAAAGCCTTTTGAATTGAGCCATTGTCGGTTTAAGCTAGCACTCTTCACTTTGCCATAAAATGGAACATTTATGTTTTACTTCAACACATTAGCATTTCAGAACTTGCAGATAAAACACATGACCATTGCAAACTAATTCTGAGAGAAAAATGCTGTTTGCGTAAAAAAAAGACAGCATTGTTTTGACACTGGACTTCATTCACCATGCTTTTTAGGGATGTGGTAAATTTGACACTTCCATTAAACACTCCTAAACTTATGTTCTTCTGAGATGAGCTTGATTGTAATCTGTTCCAAGCATTACCATTGTTTTAACTGCCATTTCCCCTAAAATATGAATTTCACATCCCAACTTTTCAATCATTACAAAAATTGATTAATACATTCATGACACACTTTACAAAAAAGTGCTACATGGCACCATGATTTTACACAATGATGTCATTTGGAAGATTGATGCAGAAGGGTTTCCACATTGGTAGCAGCAAAAACATATAAGCATGCATACCAGAGAACAAATCTAGTTATGCCCCACTTCATATAGCAGCAACTATTTTTTTCAACTCAGTGTGTTGTATATGATCAAATTTACTAATAAAATTTATTTGGATTGTGTGAATGCATATACATTTATTGTTTATTTTGATGTGGTATAGAATATCAAATAGAAAAATGTTGTCTATGCATAAAGCAAAAAAATTTATGAAATTTAAGAAAATTTGTAAGCTATTTTTTTTGAGTGATAAAATGAAAGTTATTGATTTAGTATTGGCAGAAAACAGTAATCGTAAAATATTCTTCTATTGTGTCAGAAATCTTGAAGTTAAGAATTTAAATGAAAATTAGAAATGGGTAACAGCAAGTAAGCTGACCGTATAGACTCGAAAGCTTATATAGTCTTAAAATATCAAAACAACTACAAAGGCCATAGTTCTGCTGTTAACAAGATTACTATTATGTTTCCATATGAGGGAATTATTGAAGGAAAATGATATTTTCAGAGTATGTTTTATTATAATATATAACACTTTATTTTAAAAGATAAAAATATAGTAAAGTAAGATCATTATTATTTTGATTTTTTATATGAAAGAGAATGAATGAAAACACAAGCAATACATATATATGTAAATATGCTTCATTAATTTGTTCTTAGTAATGATATTAATAATTTTTTTAAAGTTTTGGTTATACTACAACCGTAAATTATATATGTGTAATGTACATATAAAAATGTTTGTGCTATATATAATATATAAATAAAATAGAAATTCAGATGACATTAGAATACTAGCCAAAAAACAAAATTTTACTAAAATTCTTCCACAAGCATGGTTTGATCTATTAATAAATAGACCTTTTCATATGAAATTTAACAAGTTACATAAACCATATACTTATTAGCCTTTCCATCATTCATTTCAAAAACAATGTTTTTATGAGATTGATGTCCTCAGATTCAAAAAATTTTATTTTCAGAATTCCTTTTACTCTTCTTTCCAATTCATTTCTTTCATAAAAGATAACCTCTGCATTGTCAAATAATATTTTATGACTTATTCATGATTATGCAAAGCTGAATTATGATATATGTTCTTAACTCTACTCTTATGAACTTTAATTCTTTTATTAGGACTTAATTTACTTTGATATTTCTTGTACTTGTTGTAAATTTATGTAGATTTGATTCATATGCTAGTAACTGGTCAGGTCAGTCACATATAAAGAAAAGAGAATAAAACCACTCAAAACGCATGATATACCAATGTTTATGTTTAACAGTAGGATGTATTTGGAAAGTTTAAATAAAGTTTGACTTTTTATAAAGACATTAAATATATAATTAACAGATTATTTCTTTACTCATTTATGGTATGAAAGAGTAATATGAAGATAAAATATCAAACTTAACATTTTATTAAAATGAGATAGAAGAATGAAAAGAAGTGAATGTATGGTTAACAAATGATTTGATAATAGCAAGTAAATATGGTTAGAATTCTGTTTATCTGAAAATCTATTATTCAAAACCTTTTAAGATTACATTTTTCTTTTTGATATCTCCTAGGAGCCATTTGGATTACATTTCTGACATTTTATTTTAACATTTACTGTTTTTCTTTGAATTTAAGATGCTCCCAAATTTAAGATGCAGTAGGATTTTAAGCCCCCAAAATTGGGGAAAAAATAAACTCCTGAATTTAAGATGCATGTATATATGTACTTAAATAGAAACTAATATAAATACAATAAACTCACCTAATTTATTGCAAATATTCTTCAGATGTATAGTACTTTCACCTTCTACATCTTCACTTTCAGAACATGAATTCTCATTTTCACTATTCCATCAAGTATATCAACTTCAGGCCATTTGAATTGCAGCCAAACATAATTTCCTTGCCAATTTGCTTTTGTGCAAAAATACATTTTTCTATTAAAATCATTCTTCTAAAATAATTTATATTTTTACAAGTATTTTCTGAAAAAATAAATGTATAAAAAAGATTCCAGAACATAAATTTTCACTTTAAAAATCAAAACAAAAATATCAGAATTGTAAAAATTGACAAAATAGTGTTAAAATATTCTAAAACTTATGTTTTCACTTAATAAATCAAAAGCTATTGAAACATCAAAATTTTGACAAGAACTCTCTTGTGTAGAGAACAAGAAACAGCCAATAAGTGCTTTAGAAGGCAGGCTCTTATCTCATTGTTATATTGATTTGTTAGTTGTATAAATATTCTAAAGGTTACTCAGTAAAGTTTTCTTGATAAAATAATGGTAAAATCATCAAAATAATGTTAAAAGATTTTATAACCTATATTTTCATTTTAGAAATCAGAACAAAAATATCAGAATTGTTAATATCAGTGAAATAACATTAAAACTTTTTAAAATGTACATTTTCATTTTAAAAATCAAAACGAAGATATTGGAACTGTCAAAATTTTGAAAAGCATTCTCCTGTGTAGAGAACGACAGACAACCAATTAGTGCCTTAGAAGGCAGGCTCTTATCTCATTGTTATATTGATTTGTTAGTTGTAAAAATATTCTAAAGGTTATTCAGTAAAGTTTTCTTGATAAAATAATGGTAAAATCAGAAAAATAATGTTAAAATATTCTAAAACATACATTTCCACTTTAAAAATGAAGACTTTGGAACTGTCAAAATGTTGGCAGGTGCTGTCTTGTATAGAGAACAACAAACAAACAATCAGTGCTTTAGAAGCTGAACTCTTATTTCATTGTTATATTGATTTGTTAGCTGTAAAAATATTCTAAGGATTATTTGGTAAAGTTTTCTTGATAAGACAACAATAAAATTGGCAAAGTAATGTTAAAAGATTCTAAAACGTATGTTTTCACTTTTATCCAAGATGATACTATTAAAAGTATGTATTCAAATAATGTTGCATTTGAAAATTAAATTTTGTTTGTTTGCTATAGATCAGAGGTGACCAAACTTTTAGACATTGGGGCAACTTTTTTTGATGAAAGTGTACCTGAGGATGACTACATTTTTTTAGGGCTTTGAATCAGAAATCAGAAAAAAAACATTATTTTTGATGGGAAAAAATAATGGTTCGAAGTCCTGTTTTTTTTAGAATGTACTTATAAATTGGTGTTTTATTTAAAAGAGCTTTTTAGATACAAATATTGGTGACGTTTTTAGAAGATACAAACTGATGAATTTCTTTTCTATACGTTCAAAGACATTTTACTATGACAATTATTGCCTCAGCTCCCTCTAGTATTATAATTTCTGCTTGGAAGAATGGCAATTAAATATTTCTAAAAAAATTAGCTCTAGTGTTACATAAAAATAATTTAATTCTTTTCACCTTCTTACAACCTGGGTTTATTTTTGAGATCAACAATTAACAACAGGTGTTACTTGAAATTTAACTATTTTTAAATGGGAATAATTTTGAATTTTTATTTTTTTAATTCTTCATATTCAAATCAGTTCTGAATTTATCACTATAATTTGTCAATGTTCACGTCAGCTTCCAGAGACCTTGCAGTCGACTGGTCAACCAATCGCAGCCAACGTCTTGGCCACCCCTGCTATAGATTAATACTCAATTCTAATAATGAAGTTTTGTGGGTACAAGAGTCTGGGGCCATTGATGGTGGTAGATTTTACCAGAAATACATCTTGAAGATTAGTTGCTTTTAACATATATTCTTATCTATATATTTTAAAGACTGTTGAATTTAGAAGTTTCATTATAAATTATATAAAATAATAAAAGCCATATATGACTATGTAAATGTATTAATAGTAATTACACATAAAAAAACCTTTATTGGAACATGGTTTTATGCCCTTTTCAAATGTTAAGCATCTATTTTAACATTAATCAATTATAGAATACCATCTAGTGTTCTATAATGAAAATAAAATAACAATAACAAAATAGAACATCAGTAAAATAGAACAAAACTTTCATATAGAGATCCAATATAACTTCAAAGAATTGACTATGTATAACATAACAATATACAGAATACATACATTATATAACTTTATCTATACTATTTTATATAATTTTTCATTTATTTTAAATGGACTAATTGTTAACTATATTTAGTGAATATATAGGATTTATGAGCACAGACTTTCACATGACCCACCACTCTCCACTCTATCTCATAACACTGATACACTTGAACACATATATGTCGAAAAGATAAATAATCCCCAATATATGTATTTCATGCTAAAACAGCAGTCATCAGTTGGTCCAGATTATCATCTCTACACATATATGCTATAAGTGCTCAGATATATATTAAGATAGCCAATTCTCATACTCTAATGGACAGACTTCAATCCACTCCACACTCCAACTCTTTAATTGTTCATCCAATTGAAGATCTGATGATGGAACACTCAAAGGCCACCCCAAGGCTGAGATTTATACAATTATTTAGGTAATGATTAATGTAATGTGTTTCATATATTTGTCTTACTTCTGGCTCTTAATGCATTGTAAATAAATACCATACGAGATTAAAAAAAGGGGGATGTGTGTATTTATGCTCAATTTAATAGGAGATATATTAATCTCTAACTGAATTTAAAGATTATATCTGGGCAAAATAAATAAATAATAATTTATAGCCTAATAAAAAATAATAAGGAAATAATCTTTAATATGTCCTCTAGATGATATCATGGAATGCCTTTTAGTGGACCCATGCTTGTAAATTGAAATGTAGATGTTTGCTATTGGTAAATACCAAACTATGGTGATGAAGGCACCTGGACAAGAATATGAGCCAGATTTTTCCAGGAATGCATCTTGCTTTTATCATAGGTATTTATCTATATATGTGAAGAATCTTAAAATTTCTTTATCATCTCATATACACTTTATGCAATTTTTATAATTCCTTCTTTATATTGCTTACAGTTTCAACTATCTTACAGTCTTCATCAGAGCTCTCTATAACTTTCACTTTTCTCTGTATAACTGTAAAAGTGAAAATTATAAAGAGTTCTGATAAAGACTACAGGACAGTCGAAATTGTAAGCAAAAATAAGGAAGAAATTATATAAAAATTGCATAAAGTGTATATGAGGAGATAATAAAGAAATTTTATTATATATGAATATATGAAGAGAAATGCAAAAAAAGTAAAGAAGATATTTGAAGAATGCGTAAGATTTATAAGTTTCATTGTGTATGGAAAATTCTAATGATATCACTAACCATTTACAGTAAATAAATTGGTTTGAACATACATTTATAAAGTAATTAAATAAAATAAAATATTCAATAAATACCTATATATTATTAATAAATCTAAATGAAATGATCTTTATATATATTATAATTCAATAGTTGTATTTAATTTAAATCTGTGCCATAATTAATCTTTACTAAAGTTTTCATTAAACTGATAAGTAGAAGAAACAGATTACTGAAAAAGAAAGAGTAAGTTTCTCAAATTATTTTAAATTAGAAAAAAAGATTGCAATGAAGGCACGAGATACACTGTATCAATATCGATGATTTCAATTATATACTATCCCCCCCTCAAAAAATTGTAAATAAAACAAAGAAAAATATACGAACAAACAAATAATAAAAACATTGAAATGCAAAATCTTTTTAAATTTCATCAATCCGAGTACATCAGCAGCCATTTCTTTTCTCTCTAAATATAGGATTCTCAAATCTCAAATGTAATTTTTTTAAACCTATTTTCTTTATGATTAAAATACAATTCAATATAGTAATTGTAAATAAACAAAAAAAATAACATCTAAATTCAAAATCTTATTAAAATTCATGAATCTCGGTAATGCGGTAGCCATTTTCTCTCTCTCTCTCTAAGTATAACATCCTCAAATAATTTTTTTAACCTGTTTTCTTCCTAATTAAAATACAATTTAATATAATTGTAAATACATATAAATAAACAACAACAACAGAAAATTAGTCAAGCGTTGGTGGTTGAGAGGTCAGCACAGCTGCCTTACAAAAAGTTGTCCTGGGTTAGCGGGTTTGCTTCCCAGCAGATGCTATGACACATGGGAAAAAAAACAACAGAAAAGTAAATAAACAAAGAAATAACACTAAAATTTATGAATTTAATAAATTTTATTAGTTATTCATCTTGGAATGCTGCACATAATCATATTTAAAAAACAAAATATAAAAATTCACAAATTTAATAAATTTTATTGTACGGCAATGACCACGATCAGTTTTATTAATAACGTTTCTTCGACGTACGTTGAAAGCTTCTCTTTATTATTCTTTTAGAATTTGATTTTTAATATTTCACATGATAAAATGTTTTCTAAGTGTAATGCTAAAAGTTGTATGAAAACAAACCGTCTTCGTAAAATTGATATGGACTTAAAACACCAAAACAACTAGAGACAGATGTTATGTTTCTATAGGGAAAAAAGTCATGGAAGAATATCACACAGAGCATATTTATAATGAAAGTTGTGATTCCATTATTCAGTTCATTTATAAAAAAAAATACAGTACCGTAAGTTTTTTACTTTTTGAGCAAATGTGAATGAATAAGCACTCACACAATAAATACATATGTAAAGTACTTTTCAATTTATTATTAATAACTATTGTTATTATTATTTAATTTTATTTATACTATAATTTTAATATTCTATATGCATAAAAAAGTAACTTATGTATAAGTGTATGTTGAAAATTACTGTATATTTGCAAGTCAATAAACTATGTATTTGAGCTATTATATGTGATGTAAGTTGTACGTGACAGAACGTGTAACAAAATATGGCAGATATTATAGCTCCACTGTAGGTTAAATTGCTAAGTGGAAAGCTGACATACATTTTAAATGAAATTACAAAACAAAAAACAATTAATTGGTAAAAGTTAAACTGTTGTTTTCATTCATTTTAATTACTGACTTAACATTTTTTATACTGATATAAAAATAAGCTTACATTAAATTTCAACGTTTTGTATTGTTATTAATAATACATCTTCATACAGTATACAGAAAGTATTTGTACTTTAAATGATCAAATTTCAATGTTAAAATTTGTCCATAATGTTGCCTTCTATATATAAAATTAAAAATAATCAATTTAAAACAAAATTGAAATAGACAACTCACTATAAATAGAAATATTATTTAAAATATCAATCCGGCTTTCATTCCTTAATGGAATCTTTTCAAGATGTTTCTTTTTTCACAATCACATGACCAATAGCCCTACAGCACCCCCCCCCCCCCAATGGACATTATAAGTTTAATTATTTTTATTTACATATATGTATTTTACTAATTATATTTAATGTATGTATTTTAATAATTATATTTATCATAGCGTAATGTAAATAATGTCCTATGGGGGGAGTCATTGTAGGGTAATTAGTCATGTGATTGTTTAAAAAAAGGAACATATTGAAAAGATTCCATTAAGGAATGAAAAACGGATTGAAGTATTAAATAATATTTTTATTTATAGTGAGCTGTCTATTTCAATTTTGTTTTAAATTGATTATTTTTAATTTATGAACAAAACCATAAAAAGTAAAATTGATGTTTATTAGTGTGGATAGATGGGGGGGGTGCTTGAAAATCTGGGTTCAAATCCCCTATACTTACAATTAAGCTCCAGGTTTGTGAAGAGTGCCGGGTTTTCAAATATTTACAATAAAGGAGTAATATATATAAGGAGACCCTTTGATTCCTCTTGGAGGCCTTAAAGGAACCAAGCAGGGCAAATTCCTAATGTCCACTCCATACGTTCTTGTCGTTGCAGCTGTTATTACTATGTGATTATTCATATAGTATACGAACATGGATGGGCTGCCATGGTCTTTCTTCTCAGTGCCTGATAAGGCAGAATGAATGTTTGTGTAAATGATAAATATTTTTGCAATACATATATACAATTATGACAGACAAAAATAAAGCATGGCCCTTATTCCCAGGAGGCTGTAAAGTCACCAACCAAGGCAGCAGTTGGTGGCCGAAGGTGGAGGGTGCTAAGAATCCCCTGATTGCGGACCCAGGCTGCCATTTGATGACGACTTTTTATTTAGGTACGTACAACTGCAGATCACTTTCAAGTGAAGGAAGATTGCAAGAATTAGAAGAAGAACTGTCTTATATTAAATGGGACATTATTGGACTTTGTGAAGTTAGAAGAAAAGGAGAAGAAACAATTGATTTAAAAAGTGGACATATACTCTATTATAAAGGCACACATATTGGAAATACAAGTGGAGTAGGATTCATTATAAATAAAAAGTGGAAGAACAATATTGTGGAGATTGATGGTGTATCGGACAGAGTGGCAAGATTAGTTATACAACTTAATAGCAGATACCAAATGCAGATAATTCAGGTTTATGCCCCAACAAGTTCTCATAGTGATGAAGTAGTAGAAGATTTTTATATGGATGTACAAAAGGCTTTTGATCAGAGTAAACAACATTTTAAAATTGTTATGGGAGACTTTAATGCTAGAATTGGTAGACAAATGAAAGATGAAATTGCTGTAGGTAATTTTGGTTATGGTAATAGAAATGAGAGAGGACATAGACTTGTGGAGTTTGCAGAAAAAGAAAAACTTTATATTATGAATTCATTTTTTGAGAAAAATGTTAAAAGGAAATGGACATGGAAGCATCCAAATGAAGGTACAGCAGAATTGGATTATATTTTGAGTAACAGGAAATACATATTTCAAGATTGTAATGTTCTTAATAAATTTAACACAGGAAGTGATCATCGATTAGTAAGGTGTAAGTTACGTGTTAATGTAAAACTAGAGAGACAAAAATTATTAAGAAACACAATATTTACAGTTGATATTCCTAATCTTCAGAAACATTCTAATGAATTTAAATTAGAACTTACAAATAGGTTTCAAGTGTTAGGAGATTTTGAACATGATTCAGATTTGAATGAAATTAATATGAAAATAACTGATACACTTTTAAAAACTGCAACAAACATAGCTGGTAGAAAAAAGCAGCAATTGACTAATAAAATTTCTACTGAGACTAGAGAATTTATGAAGAAAAGAAGGAATATGAAGATATACAAAAATGATGTATTAAAAAGAATTGAATATCTCGAATTTTGTAAAATGGTACGAAAAGAGTTGAAAATGATATAAGAAAGTATAACTGTGAAATAGCAAGGAAAGCTGCAGAAGAAAATAAAAGTCTCAAAAATGTTAAACAACATTTTGGTATTGGTAGGAAATTTATATCTGCAATAAGAAAAAAAGATGGAATTATTACTAAAAAGAGAGATGACATCATGAAATTGGTAGAAGATTTTTATCAAGAATTATATAGTAATAAAGAACAAGTACCTCCTGTATCTATTACATCTTCCGAATTGCCCAGAATTTTAAATGAAGAAGTGAGACATGCAATTAAGTGTATGAAGAAAGGAAAGGCTCCAGGAAATGATGGAATTATAATTGATATATTAAAAGAAGCAGGTGAAGAACTAGAAACAATTTTAGCAAAGTTATATACCAAATGTCTAAATGATAAAGATGTACCGGAAGATTGGAAGAATGCAGTAATAATATTAATTTTTAAAAAAGGTGATAAAGAAGATATTAGAAATTACAGACCTATCAGCTTTTTATCAGTTTTATATAAAAAATTTTACCAAGATAATTACAACTCGTCTACAGAGAACTTTGGATTTCCACCAACCAAGAGAACAAGCTGGATTTAAAAGTGGTTTTAGTACAATAGATCATATCCAGGTATTGAGAGAAGTCATAGAAAGGACAAACGAATATGAGTTGTCATTATGTTTTGGATTTGTAGATTATGAAAAGGCATTCGATTCTATACACATTTCTTCAGTGATTAAAGCATTGGATCATCAAGGTATAGATCCAGGATATTGTCATATTTTAAAGAATATTTATAAAAATGCAACAGCAACAATTAGATTACATAATGATACTGGAAAAATCAACATTGAGAAAGGTGTAAGACAAGGTGACTCCATATCTCCAAAACTCTTTACCGCAGTGCTGCAAGAAGTATTTTGTGGATTAAAATGGGAAACTAAAGGAGTGAAAGTAAATGGAGAGTATTTAAGTCATTTAGATTTCGCAGATGATGTAGTGGTTTTTGCAAATAATGCTTCAGAGCTGCAGGAAATGTTGCAGGAGTTAGCAGATGAAAGTAGAAAAGTAGGACTAAAGATAAATGTTAAAAAGACGAAAGTAATGTTTAATCGATTTGCTCAAAATATGAAAATAAAGATTGATTATGAAGAATTAGAAGAAGTTAACAGTTACAAATACCTTGGTCAGATTATTAATACAGATGGAAACATAATGGAGGAAATTAATCATAGAATTAAACTTGGTTGGAGTGCTTTTGGTAGAAATAACTTGATACTAAAAGGAAATATGCCTATGTGTTTGAAAAGGATGGTTTTTAACAAATGTGTTTTACCAGTTCTTACTTATGGATCTGAGACTTGGACACTTAATAGAAGAGCAATACAGAGACTTCAGACCACTCAAAGGAGTATGGAGAGATGTATGTTGGGAGTAACAAGAAGAGATCGAAAACGCAATGTATGGGTAAAACAACAAACAGGTATTACTGACCTTATTGAAAAAATTAAAAGATTGAAATGGAGTTGGGCTGGACATATTTCTAGAAGAGATGATAATAGATGGACAATTGAAATTTTAAACTGGATTCCAAGAGATTGTAAAAGACCCAGAAAGAGACCACATGTGAGATGGATGGATGAAATAAGAAAATGTGCAGGGGTGTTGTGGAGAAGAGAAGCTAAAGATCGGAGAAGATGGATTAAACTTGGAGAGACCTTCATCCTGCAGTGGATTGATAATGGTTGATGATGATGATGATATATATATTCTTGAAATCCAAAAAATTCACAAATCCAAAAAAAAAAAAAAACCTCTGGACACAGTATCTCAGATTAATAGTGTTTTTCATATAGGCGATAAGTTTTCTAGATCTAGTAGATACGTTTTGTCTACTTGAAATAAATTTTAAACGATTGTAATATTTAATATGTATATATTTTTAGATCCGGCACACATATGTATAGGAGCACTGTTTTAATAGATAAAAATAATTTGCTTTTTATTTTTTATTCCCCCCCCCCCATCTATAATGATACTCAGGACAAATTATTCTTTTGTTCCAGCTTAGATATAGCCCTGGTCATGCCTAATAATCATTGTTATAGCATCACAAATTGTAACACAACATAATATTAACAAGAATTTTTCCATAAGTTTTTTTTCCCCCATGTGTCATAGCATCAGCCGGGAAGCAAACCCGCTAATCCAGGAGAACAGCTTGTAAAGCAACTGTCGCTGACCTTTCAACCACCAAGGCTTTTTCCATAAGTTGAGAGCCATTTTATCTACTGAGCAGATTGGATTAAGGACAAGAAGAATCTGTTCTGAACAAATTTAATAATTAACAATTTACATTGAAAAATGTTTCAAAATAAATTAAAAACTGGTACCAATTTTATTAATTTAACACCATCTTATGATTCATCTTAGAAAAGTGGTTTTCTAAAAGTTTTTAAAATTCCAAATTATTTGACAAAATACTTTCCAATAGAAAAATTGAAGAGATAAATGATAGTCATAATAGATACAAATTTTTATGGAATGGTTCAAAAATAAGATACAATCCTCTCTCCAACATTTTTTCATTTATTTGTCAGTGATCTTCCAGATAAACAGAGAGATTCATTTACACTGATGATATTGAACCACTATAACTTCACCGGATCACTATGTCCTATGCATATACAATCTGTTAACTCAGTAACAACTTGCTCCATACCACACTGCCACCTAGTGCAAGCTATAATAATTGATGGAAACTAGAAGGTTAGTGCATCAAAATTCTTATCTAGTGCATACTCATCCACTATCCCAATATTAGTTTCTAGATTATGGATTTCATCAGTGAGAAGCCTTGGATCTAACAGCGCTACATCTATATTTTTGGATCTAATGCATCTCTCCAACAGCTACCTTTTACCTTTTTGGTTAACATAAAGTTATCAGCTTCATTGATCAATATGGTTGCACTAAATCATATATTGTATGAAGAATGTTGCTATGTATTAACATTTTCCGCAAGCATAAGAAATGGTGATCATGTGATGTTATATTAATTTAATACCAATCTTAGCCAAAAGATATGGATGACTATGGTCATTAAAAATCCAAAGACATCAACATATAGAAATATAGAATGAATTCAAATGTACATAAGATTGAACATACTGTGTTTTCAGTTTGGACTCGTAGTTTTATAGTTAACTAAAAAGATAAAAGGTAGTTGCTGGAGGGATATATTAGATCCAAAGATTTAGGTGTAATGCTCTTAGATTCAAGGTTCCTCACTGATGAAAGCCACAAGCTAGAAACTGGTCTGGGGATATTGGATGAATAGGTACTAGATATAAATTTTATGCACAAACCTTCTTGCATTCATTGACTATGTATAGTGAAAGTTGCTATTGGCAATATTACTTTGACTTCACAAAAGAGATCCTTTCCTGAAACAAAAAACTCACATTAAAGATATAAAAAATTTTGAAAATCTTTTTCAAGATGATTTTTAGGTTAGATCTAAAATAATTTTAGGAATAATTTCTTGGAAAGTTGTCTGATACTGCTTGAGATTATGATGCAAACATTTTATAGGCAGGATTTGCATCACTAGCATATTCTACTGGAGAATACTGCAATCCCAATCGGAGAAAAATTGTCCATAATAAATATCTGAATACTCAATTAAATATTATCATGAAAAATATTACTAGTATATTTAAGTTTTCATCTTTGTAGTGTTTCTGTTCCTTCACATATTTCTCCACCAGATGTCAGAAGAGAAGTCATTTTACAGAAAATTTAATCAAGATAGTGTCATCACCTAAGACTAGTCTCAAATCATAATTCCATTTCTAGATGTCCAAACAGAAATCTACAAATAAACAATTATGGCATAAAGGTTTGACTTTTTATGGGATGCCAAACAAATTTCTTGTCCAGATCTAACAATAAAACGATCTAGATTTGATGTTCTTAGATGTTACTGGAGTCTCATAAACCAATTGATGCCAATTCATGGTTGTTGTGGTTGTCTACTTTATTAGCATCATCATTGCCAACCATTATCAATTTACTTCAGGATGGTCTCTTCAAATTCAATCCATCTTCTCTTATCTTTAGACTCTCTTCTCCACATCATCGCTGCATATTTTCTTATTTCATCCATCCATCTCACATGTGGTCCGTTTCTGGGTCTTTTACAATCTCATCCACTTCGTAAATAGAATTTAATAGCCAATGTTCTATGTGGATATGAACAAACATACTCCATGACTCACTCAGTTAAGACGGTCAATCTTAAAGGTTTTGATAAAGCCACTAATTATTCTATCTCATAGTTGGAATCTCTACAGGTTTCTTTACGTTATTTTGCTAGTACTTAAACCGTAAATGAAAAATGTTTAAGTAAATAAATAAATAGTTCATTATTTAAAAAATTTATTTGTAAGAATAAATTTAGCAAAATTTATTGCAGCTATTTATTTTTTTTCATCGTATTGTTTGTTAATAATCATAATTCAAAATTTAAATATTAATATTATTAAATATATGTTTAAATATGTTATGTTATACAACTTTCGTATTCTAAATTACATGTAGCTTCCTCATACTTAAGATTACTTCTTTTAAACTTTTTCTGAGGCCTTCTTCCTAATACAATAAAAAGAATGATAACCTAGTCAGATTAAATGCTTATTTTTTTAATTTTTTTTTATATGGATTACCTTCATTTAAATACTTGTAGGCCACTGAAAAATTAGGCAACTTTTAAACAAACGATTCATTCACGTGGATCAGGGTTACTATAAAGCGATTACGAAAAATATAATAGAAAGTCATTTGTGTTAGTGAAACAGTAACAAAGAGAAACGATCCAGGTAATTAGCAAGCTACTCATTTGAATAAGCTTAGAATTAATTGATGCTAACAAACGTTAATGTTATTAACTGAATTAATTTTTATACAAAAATATATATTTAAGATTTTAATCGTATTAATAACAATTCATTTTTGATATATATTTTATATATATAAACTATTTTTAAATTATTAGTCTGTTTGTTTCTGAATATATATATATAATACAATTTTATAAGGCTATTTATTAAATACAAACTCGATAGGGTGATAATATGTAAAAGATCATGGAATAGATCAAAGTCCGTGGATCGCAGTCCAGTTGTTATTACCGGTGCTCAAATTCTTATGAACTCACAAGCAATATAACATTCAATTATCTTTTATTATTAATTCCTTTCTAATTTTTGATGCTAAAAATGAAAATGAATAATAGGAACATCGACAGAATTAAACCTAACTGCCACTAGTATTTCTCCAAAGTTATTTGATACACAGATGGAAAGTAATAAAGGACTCTGCAGTTCAAGGACCATGAATCGCAGTCCAGCTTTGACATTTCCTGTGCTCAAATTTCTGATGAACGCCCGAGCAAGAAACCATTCGATTATTTTTTGTTATTTTCTTCATGGTTTTTGATGTTACCAATCTGCCCTACATGGCTTGATGCAGTAGGCGACCATCGCACTTTGGGACGTACTTTCAGTTTTGGCACTTCCGGTGTTCGAATTTGTTTACAAACTTCTGAGCCTTGAAGTCACTTGATATTTTTAAATTTACGTTATCATCTGCTTTGTTTTTTTCTTTTTTTAATGAAAACAGACAATAGAAACACTGGCCAAATCAAACCGGGTGCTGCTATATTAAGTAATACTCTGTAGTTAAGTGTTACGTGTATGAGAACCAAAGATATCTTTAAATACCCCCTTTCTCTTTCCACAGAGGAACAGTGAAAGGAAAGTTATTATTTACCAATCTTGCCAAACCCCAGATGGTGAGGATCTGAGCATTTTTAAATTTTCGTTTTTCTATTTAATCAAAAAATAGCTGGATGCGCATTTACCAATCAATATTGGATGATTGTCTGGAATGATTATAATCCAGCTATTAAGGGGGGGGGAGCCAAATTATGTATATAGGTTTTATGCTGGAGGACAGTTCAAACTAGCCTGTAGGTTATGTTCAAATGATGAGCGCTTGATCCCTGGCTGAAATCATTATTTTTGGGAAATGAATGGAAAAAATTAGTGACTGTTTAAGTTCAGATTTAGGTCCTGTGTAGTTTAGAATAGCGATCCATAGATAGACCCTAAAGCTCAAGAAATAGAGTCTCAATTATGTCACTTCAGACGCTTAACTTTGCGTCAATTTTTATACGAACTCCAAACAACAAATCATTCGATTATTAATTGTTATGCGCTCAGGAAAAGATGACATAACTGCAGAGATTTTTTCGTCAATGTATTCACAGTTTTTTTGCAAAATTTTCCTCACCTTTCAAATCCATTATTAACCCAATCAGAAAACTAATGAGTCAGTAGTCAATTACTTTCACTTCCTGCTTTCATATTATAAATTATTCATATTCTTATTGTTATATAATAAAGTATTAAGATAGATTGTGTCCGTATCAAATCATAATTCGTATTTAATGTTAGCAACAAAATCTGCCTTTAACGTAATCTTATAAAGCATATAACCGAATCAATAGATTAATTACTATTGCCAATATGTATGTGTTGCGAAGCACAATGGCTTCTTAAACGAATTCAGAAATTTCTGACGGTACGTTGAAAACTCCTGCTAACTAAAATATATTTATTCCTTTATCATTTATTTTTAATATCAAATAACTTTGTCAATAAACTATCTTTAAAAAACAAACAAACAATTCATAAGTACGTGTCTATATATCAACACATATTCATAAATATACGCAAGCACACATTTACGTCTATATACGTCTTTGGTATACATCATCATCATCATCAACCATTATCAATCCACTGCAGGATGAAGGTCTCTCTCTCTCTGATCTTTAGTTTCTCTTCTTCACATCGTCCCTGCACACTTTCTTATTTCATCCATCCATCTCACATGTGGTCTCTGTCTGGGTCTTTTACAATCTCTTGGAATCCAGTTTAAAATTTCAATTGTTCATATATTGTCATATAGTATATATATACATTATTAATACTTCGAAAAACAATATTAAACAAAGTGCAGAAATTAACACTGTCAATATATATTAATATTTTAAAATTTTTTTGTGATGCAATAACAATCTATCAGTTTGCACAACATATGACCTGAGTTTGAATACTGACTATTTAAAACATAAAAACATCCAAGTTTTAATCAGATTTACATTTTTTTTTTAAAAAAAGGCATTCAATATTGGTTAATAAATCGGTATTTCGCTCTTTTTTAAGTAGAGGGTAAAATGTGGATGAAAAATTGCTCATTTTTTCATTACCGGTCAGTGGTAAAATGTCTTCTCTTTTATTGTTTTCAAGAAGAAACTGTTGGAGAAGTTTTTTCCCAATAGCAGACTATTTAAAGGTTGCTTTAATCTTTTTAAAATTTAATATTTGTCCATAATTTGTTCACTTAGATTAATCTGTATATATATATAAATCAATATTTAGATACCGGAAAGATCAAATGACATTAAAACACTAAAAGTGATTGACTGAGCATTCAGAAATGTTTAGCTTTCATGTCAATACTTCTATTATTGCACCAATATACAAGTACGTGCATGCTCAGACACACATTTCTTTCTATGTATAATTGAAGCATCCTTATGAACTCTCTTAATGTCATATTTAAAATCTACTTCATAATATTAAAATAAATGGCTTGAGTTCTCACACTACTTGCACTCCAGTGAAGATAAACCACTAAGTCTATGAGGTACACTAAAAATCAAAACACCTCACCTCTATATTAGTACAGTGATTGTTGATTTATTATAAGCTTTAGTTTGCTTCTAGTAAACATGATTTCATTGCGTTTAACCAAGTCATGTAACTTAAGCTTAATAAAGAACTATTTAAGCTTTCAGTGATTATTACAATAAATAAAAAAATCGATATGTTGATGACATGTTAACATGTTTATGGCACAGGAAGTCAGCCATGCTCTGAAATTCAAAAAAATGTTTAAACACCAGTAATGGCAGAGTGGATTTGTGATCTGTGAACTTTGATCTTCAGATTCCACCCTCTATCCTTGCTCTAAACCATCCAACTCAATATAAATAACCATAATAATTGAATGACTTATTGCTCAAGGATTCTTACAAAGTTACATCATCAGTGATGAAAGAGTGCCATGGTCTTTGATCTCAGACTCCACAACTCTATCCTTGTTCCAAACCATCCAACACAATATAAATAATCATGATAATTGAATGACTTCATAAGACGTTAAAGCACCAGTGATATAGAGTGAACCTGTGATTCAAGTATCTTGACCACCAGACTCCATCACCTTATGTTTACTCTAAACCATCTGAGGTACTATAAATTATAAGATGAATTGAATGGTTTATTGCTCAGAAGTTCATAAGAACTTAAAACAGGCAAAACTCTCTATTCGTATTGCTACTCAATGCAAGCCAGAGTAATCAATGGATGCCAGAAGGCTTGTGCATAAAATCCTCATCTAGTGCCTACTCATCCAATATCCCCAGACTAGTTTCTGGCTTGTGGCCTTCATCAGTGAGGAGCCTTGGATCTGAGAGCACTGCACCTAGATCTTAGGATCTAATGCAACCCTAACAAGCATAAGAAATGGCGATCATGTGATGTTTATTGGCTTAAGTTCATAAGAAATTAAACACCAGAAGTGATGAGGATGAGCTACAACTAATTGATCTGGAACTCCAGAACTTGCCACTTTTGCCACTTTGTTCCTGCATCAAACTACACAGAACATTTGTTACAGTTAATCTGGGTATGTTTATAAAAATTTTATATATGGCATAAATACTTATATCTTGGCTTTCGCCTAAGTCCTGGAATATTTTTTTGAAAATAACGATATAAGTATTAATAATTTGGAAAAAAAAGTACTCAAATGATTAATCAGTTGTGTGGTCATGTGACTAGTTTTACTCCAGGAAAATTTAGCTACATCTGTCACTTTATCACGGTATTTTACTTAACTAGATTAACTAATATTTACATACGTTGCTGATAATTTATATTAACATCTACAAAATTACGGTGTAGTAAATCTAAGATTTTGCGCTGTACTATCGTAAATTAAGACTCAATGAGTAATATATGGATATATTTATAGCTTCATGCTTTCAAGCCAAGATGCGTAAGACTGTCTTATATATATATTAATAAAAATATAAACAAATATTATAGACAACTACATTTGAATTAATAAATATTTAATTTATTACATCGAATCGATTTTCGTTCAAAATGAACCTTTTCAAGATGTTAGAATAAATCAAAAAGTCACGCGATTTATATTAACGTAGCAAACACTTATTGTTCAAATTAAATTTTAAAAATTATTAAAATTTTTAATGTTTAACAGACGACTTTCAACTCAAATTCACGGATTCTTGGTACAAAATTCAGAAACTTAGCATCCTTTAACCTTAATAATAAAGGCTTCATAAAAATTATGACAAATCAAGGACACAGTTTATAAAATTTACCATCAACAATCAGAAGACATGGATGACACCAAATGTCTGTAGAGTTAAAAGAAATCAGACGGCTTATATTCAATATAGCAGTTTTCTTAATCTTGTTTATAAAAATCTTTAAATAAACTAAAAGATATATATGATATAAAGTAAAACGGATTCTAGCTCAGTTAATAATTAATAAATAAAATATTCAGCATTAAAATTAAATATTTCACTAGCTCAAATTTAAAATACGAATATGGTTCATTTTATAAAAATAAATTAAAAAAAAATTTAATATTTTCATGAGACTTGAAGTGAAAATACAGGTGACAAGATAGATTACATTGAGCCAACATCCTACAGGATACTACCTCAATGGCATAAGAACACTACCCCCCCCCCATTACTATTTCAAATAAATAAACCTATAGTATTCTTACGACTTTAAATAATTCTTACTCATTAAGATTAAACTGATAATTAAATCTTAATCTTCTATTTATAATAATCTAGCTCAATAAAATCTCAGGTTCATGAAATTTACTTTAAGTTAATTAAAATTACGATAGTAAAATATGAAAAGGGATTTAATAATCTACTACACGAAACTAATAATAATAAAGCAATAGTAATATTCTTCGTTGTATAACTAACTCTGTATATCCTTTCTTATACTATAACTTTATTACCATAATAAAACAATAAAATAATTTAATATAATCTTTTTTCTTCATGTAATAATATAATAAATACGTGGTAGCATTTGATAAGCTGACAAATAAAAGTGTGTGGCAATTGATAGCATATAATCCAATGTATTATTATGATAACTAACTTATGACCATAAGATAATGTAAATGTGATTACTTAATAAATAATCCAATTCGTAAAATAATTCTTTATTTATTTCTGTGCAAAAATATTGGGTTTACTTTTATTAACTCTGCGTTCAACTTCATGAAGATGGAAAGAATAACAAACCAACACACAAATTTTGAGGAAAACAAAAATTTAATAAAGTTTATTATAACATTAACAACATAACAATTTATTTACAATATGTACATCTTAAACATCTGAAAGATTGGTACCATTATACATTCTTTATATTCGAACCTTGTGAAGTCTTTACTCTGACTTAAATAAAAAAAATAAATAAATGATACAATATTATTAATCCTTGTTTGATCAATCTTATATAAAAAAATTTGTACTTATTTAATGCTTACTCAAAATATATTTTACATCCTTCAGCTATTATTTATTCAGTATGCTTTTTTTAAAAAAATTTATAGAAAACATAATAAGGATAAACATAAAATAATACTAAAATAATACTAATCGAAAACATGGATATCCTCTTTTTACTAGACAATTTCACTTTAGCAATATTATCGATATTATGTAAAATATCTATTGATAATTTATTTCCAAATTACGGATACTATTGTTCACTACACTGGATTTATCAACTATAATACATTCTATCATAACAATATTATACTACTATAGAACTATAATTACTAATACATTTTCTATTATTGAATAAATATAAATTGTACCTAACTTATTGTGTAGATCGTTTTTACTTTATAGAATTATATTAAAAATATGCAGTAGCTCTTTTTAAAAATTGAAATAAATACTTTAATATTATTTAATATTTCAAAAAAAAAAAAAACTTTGCTTTACATATTTTATTCTTAAGATCTTATATTTATTTTCCAAAAATAAATAACTTTATAACATATTTTATGATTCTTTCATTTGAAGTCCATTGGATTTCCAATTCTAATTCATACAAATTCTATTTCTTCATACAAGCAAATGAACTCATCTCATTCCAAACAATTGCATATCTCCAACTCTAAATCATCTATTATTTTCTTTTAAACATACTATACGATGTAGCTACTTTTTGAAAAATAGATAGCGAATAGATTTATAGGATGGGAAAGAAAAAACTAGAGCATAACACACAACTCATACCGAAATATACATCATGGCACAGTGTGATTATAAAAAAACCCAGAGGGAAGACCTTTTCTTGTCTAATATCCTCAAATACTGTAAATGATGTCAAGCTATTCATTCAGCTTTATTGATCATCAATGCTCCAAGAAAATAAACTGTCCAAAATAAGCATACAATTACAGGGCTGTTAACTGCATTGCACCTTTACAAATATTATGAAATACTATTCATATCCCAAATATCCTAACTTAATAATCTCCTGGATTCATGTTTATCATATTACTAATACCAGGTCACTATCCTATTCTTATTTCTTAAAGATTTACCAGGTCTTACATCGACAAATTTACTAGCTTACATATTCAAATAATAAATAAGATTCAACTGTACTTAGAGCAATCTTACTAAACCATAAGAAAAGTTTACTTTACTTTAGTATTCTAAACTAAACACATAATATTTTGATCATCCAGAAATATGAAAGTTCTTTAAAAAGAATCACATAAATATCTATTATCATGTTGGGTTATATTATCATTATAAAATCATAGTATGCATATTCCAAATAACTCCTGATCTCACAATGTTTTAAAATATGTTGTATAATGCATATTTAACATTCATACATCATACATTGTTACATAAGCAATCTATAAAAAAGAAAAAAAATCAATAATTCATTAATTGTTACCAAGTGACATTAGATCATCTATATCACTTTTGCAGTCTTCTTTTCTCCAACTGGATATAACATCTTATACATAAAATACTCATCCATGCTTCTATTTAAAATATTCTAAATTAAGTTATTAAATATTATACTATAGGATTCTATACTATAAATAATTAATATTCATGTTCCTATATTTATTAATCAAAAATTTACATTTTAAAATAAATAATAAATAAATCAAAAAGCATATTTACGTAAACTTCAGATGAAAATATATATTTTTCCTAGGTTCAAATATTCCCATTTTTTTTCTCAAAGTTTCAAAAGTTTTTTTTTTTTTAAAAAAAAAATGTTCTCTTCAAAAACGATTTATTTCTTCAAGAGCATTTTTACCTTCCCCGTTGCTATGACGACAAAAAAGACAATTTGTCGGTCGGGCGGTGGTGAGCGATTTTAAAAAAAATAAAAAATACATAGTAAAAAATAAATAATATGGAGGACGTCTTTTTGAATCTTGAAGTTAAACAAATATAATTATCAATCCGTTTTAGCAAAATTTATAGATAAATAGTTTATGGATTCTATAAACTAAAAAGATAATTATTGGAATCATAATAAAATACACTATTCAAAATAATAATTCTAAAATTCTGTTCTGGAATATTCCTATGTTAGTTAGGTGATGCATCCTTTGACTTAACTAAAAAATATTTGGATAAACTTATTGTGCAATCTTTATTTCCATGGCTCCATCCTTTTATTTATTTATGTATTCATTTCTCCCATAAGTTTCTTATTTAGTACATTTACTTCCATTTAATACTTTTCTCATCAGTTTAAAAACTTCAAGCTTTTTTTTAAAAAAATCCTTTCTAAAATGCATTTAACCCTTTTAAGACCGTAAGTTTTATATATCAAATGCTTTAGCAAATATTTTCCGTGATTCACTTTCTTAAATAATTTCTTGCAAAATATTCTTTAAAAATGTTTCCTTCAGAAAGGATAACATTTTACTTTTTTTAACATGAAATTTTATCAATTATCATAAAGTACAATTATCTTATTATTACTTAATTTTAGACAAGTTTATCTTCCATATAAAAATAACGCATCTTTACCTTTAGACGGTAAAATATCTTTCTATCTGGGCTTCTTATGCAATGTTCACATTACTATTTTATTCATTAGAACAATCCTCCTGTTCATTATTAATGAAACTGTATCAACAAATATTATATACATTTTTAAAATATTATAAACTGAATATACTTTACTTCTTGACATATCCATTTATTATCGTGACGTTCTAAGTTAGACTTTGATAAAATACCACCAGCAAAAGGAACTTTAAAACTTTAGCAAAACATTTTTAATGAAGTTACTAAATATATTATAGTTTAACTCTCTTTTGCAAATACTTTTTAAAATATCAATTAGCTTTGCAAATAAAATTATACGAGAGTACAAAATTGACTAAAAAAAATAATTTAAAATTTAATATCACCTTTATATCTTCTGATATATTTTAATCTTTCCTTTTCACCCCCCGTGCAATGGTATTTTATACTCCAGAAAAAATGTCATTTGATTGGTTGATTCTCACTTTTAGTTTGAGATCAAATTTACATATAATTCAGTTTTACAAAATTCAATTTTAAAAATAAAAATTATGACGTAATAAAACTTAAAAATATTATTTAAAATATAACTTTTCAATCAATTATTACTTTATCAAAATTATTTAAACATTTAAAATAACTTTTAAAATATAATTTAATATTTATCCCACTTTTAATATTCAATTTATCTAGTTTTATTTAAACAAAATATTTAATTTTTATTATATCTGTATTCGTCTTTACTGCATTGTTTAAACATGCAATAACGACAGTTAACTGAATATTTGCTATGAACTTTTATGATAAGTAAATAATTCTATTCAATCCTATGATACAACTTTTAAATATTTCAAACTTTGTTATTTATTCAAACAAGCGTGTGTGTGTTTAACCATGTATTAAAAGTCACATGATCAATATAAAATTGAAGCAGATGATTTTCAATCTATTTCTCTGTCTAAAAATAGTAAAATTGCAACACTTTATTATATTAAATAAAATAATTATAAAAATTTGAAAAAATAATTTAGGTTCTCGTCGAATAACTACTATATCCCACTCGATGGCACACTTTTCACACTTAAACTATAAAATATGATCATTCCTGGGCCGTTAATTATAATCATTTTGATGTGTTTTTTGTAATGCGAAAATAAAAACAAAAGAAAATCATTTTTTTAAAAATATTATTTAATTTCAAATATTATTCTTTTATTAACGTATACAAATTAAATGACGATAATAAATGTAAAATAAAATAAACAAATTACAATTTGATTTGTCTTTTTTAGTTTGCTTTTTATTAGAAAAATCAATTTTCTGTCGGAGATTTTTTTACTGGGATTATGGCTTTTTTGTTGTTGTTGTTAACTGCTATTTTTTATTTCAAATCGAATGACAACTAAAAGTAAAAATTGTTACGGTAGGTTTAGGGTTAGTTTTAGGAAACAAATTACAATTTGATTCGTCTTTTTTAGTTTGCTTTTTATTAGAAAAATCAATTTTCTATCGGAAATTTTTTTATTGGGGTTACGGCTTTTTTTGTTGTTGTTGTTTACCGCTATTTTTTATTTTAAATCGAATGACAACTAAAAGTAAAAGTTGTTACGGTTAGGTTTAGGGTTAGTTTTAGGGTTAGTTTAGGGTTAGTTTTAGGGTTAGTTTAGGGTTAGGTTTAGGGTTAGTTTAGGGTTAGTTTAGGGTTAGGTTTAGGGTTAGCTTTAGGGTTAGGATTAGGGTTAGTTTTAGGGTTAGTTATAGGGTTAGTTTAGGGTTAGGTTTAGGGTTAGTTTTAGGGTTAGTTTAGGGTTAATTTTAGGGTTAGTTTAGGGTTAGGTTTAGGGTTAGCTTTAGGGTTAGGATTAGGGTTAGTTTTAGGGTTAGTTATAGGGTTAGTTTAGGGTTAGGTTTAGGGTTAGTTTAGGGTTAATTTTAGGGTTAGTTTAGGGTTAGGTTTAGGGTTAGTTTTAGGGTTATTTTTCTGTTGTTTGTAATGTTAAAATAAAAAGTATCAAAATCGTATTTTTGTAAATATTTTTTTTTACTAACATCTATAAAATAAATGATAATTATAAACGTAAACTATATTCAACAAAGTATAACAGTAGTCGGAGAAAAGAAAGAAACTAAAACTTTTTTAAACAACAACAAATATATATAATAAAATGTTTAATATATGTTTTTTATGACATTTAAAAAAAACGTGTACAATTGTACTTTTCTTACGGGATATTTTTGTCTTAACGCTCTTTTTTATTTCAAAAATATACACATGTTACAATTTCTTTGTCTCGTGAAATGTTACAAACAGTACGTTACTTGACTCGTTACCTAATTCGAAATAACTTTATACATATATCTCGTCAACATTTACTACTTAAAACTTCAATACACTACGGTGTAAAAAGTCTGTTAATTATTACTTTACAAAATCTGAACATTTCAATACTTTAAAATAAAAAAAATCCAATGAAAACAACATTTCCATCTAATTAAAAAAAACACACCCTCTCCCCAAGCCATAATCATTTTATAAACTGTGCGAATTCAGAAAATGTATTTGCTGCGTAAAACATACATGCTGTACTGCGATGCGACATAGTGGCCTGCAATCTGTAGCACAACAAAAAAGTTGTATTATAGTAAATGCAGGTTCGAAGGTGTTGGCCGCGGAAACGGCATTTTTATGTGTTTTAGTGCAAAAACAGCGCCATCCAGTGGGATATAGCTGGTCATCGACGACAACCATAATTTAAAATATAGAATTAAACACAATTTTACTATCATAAAATTACTTTTAAAATATACGATATTAATTATCAAATATAATTCATAACTTTAAATATAGCATTTATTAAATACAAGTTTAAACCATTAAAATTTAACATTTAAATATACTTTTAACTATTTATAGCTGAGTTATTTAATATGGCCAGCTTTTGCAATCATATGCAACCATATTTTAAGCTTTACATAACTATTCCTAAATGATTCACTATAATTTTATATACTGCGTATTTTATTTAGCTTCAAATTATACCCTATAATATTATTAACAAAATATAATTAACATATCGAAAGAATATACTCTAAAATTTAAAATTTTTAGTAATCTATTGTACTTGACTATTTATATATACATAAAGTTAAATAAAGAGAAGAGTGGGACCATTCTTTTCTTATCAAAAACTCTGACATGTGTTGAGGCTTGATCACTCTTCAGCCTGCTATCTTAACATCTGATTGGCTGTCTGAGAAGCAACAGTAGGCGCATGTGAGAGACCGGCAAACTTTCAGTTTATTACTAATTTAACTAGATTAAAAAACTGAGAATGGACAGATTATCATCCACACTCAAGCACGCATGTGCATACACAATCTTTAAGCTTAGCTGGACTAATTAGCTACCACAGTAGTTGCTTACTTCAAGGTAAGCTCTCAATATCATATAAGTTTAAGATAAAAAATAATTGTTACTTAACATTACTACCTAGATGTAGTTTTAATATTTACATTTATAATTTGTTAAATCAGAATATTAGTATTGATACTAGTATTCCCCCAAAAAATGAAGATTAGATTCTATGGTAGCATTAAGATTATCATTCTATCACCCCAAAAAGTTTTGTCCTTATGAGAAGTATTTTGAAAATTAAAAAAAGAAAGCAAAGGAAATAAAAATGAATGAAGTCTATTTAAATAATCTACATTTTGAATATAACATGCTTGTTTTTGTTTGCCACTAGTGAGTGCTTCAGTATTTCAAAACCAGTGACAGAAGTTATCAGAGGAAAATAGAACTTTATCTTTCTTATTGCATTGCCAAATCCACATAATATTAATGTCATTTATATTCTTTATTACTTTTAACAATGCTTTTGAGAATATATGTAAAAGTTCTAAAGAAGATTGCTGGGGCAATCGAAACTGTCAATAGTGTGTTGTAAAAAGCCATTGTAAAAAGTAATAAAAAACATATAGGAAATTAGAACTAAAAGTAAATACCAAAAATATTAAAATAATGTCTGATGGTTTTTCATAAAAGATGAAAATAAAAAATAATTATGAATTAGAAGTTAAATACTACACATACTTTGATCAGATTAGTAGAACAGATGGAAACATAATGAATATAAATATACAAATAACTTCTTTTTTAAAATGAAATATTCCTATATGTTAAAAAAGTAGGATTTTAATAGATATAGTTTATTAGTTTTACATATGAACTTGAAACTTAACAGAAAAGCAACATGGAGACTTCAGAGCACCCAATGGAGAATTATATGTTGGGAGTAATAAGAAACCATAAAATGCAAAACACATGAGTGATCAAACAAACAGTTATCATTAAAAAAGTTAAAATACTAAAATGAACTGAGCTGGACATAGTTCTAGAAAAAAATGATAGATGGATAATTGAATTCTTAAACTATATTCCAAAAGATTGCAAAAGACTTAGAAAAAGACCACATGTGAAATGAATAGATAAGGTAAGTAAATTTTTGGAAGTGGGTCTAGAACAGAGAAGGCAGACTGGAGAAACTGGATTAAACTTGGAGATAATTTTATTCTGCAGTGAACTGATAATTGTAATGCTGATGATGATGATTCTAAAACGAATATTATTTACTTTTTTATAATAGATTATAAAAATTTGATACATAGTGTTGCAAATAAGGTACAACTCATAAGGTGTTTTTTTTTTCATTTTTTTTATTTTTACAATGTTTTTTACAGTTGGTATTATTTTGATTTCAATCTTCTTCATGATATCAAACATTCTGAAGAAGTCTGTTAGATAGTTGATAAACAGAGCAAAACTCTCCATACAGTATTGCCATCTGTGCTAAACAGAGTAATCAATGGATGCCAGAAGAAACTTTAATGAATAACAATAATAAAAGCATTGTAAAAAAAGTGCAAAAATTGAGTTCAATATTTTATTTAACAAATAAATAAAATAAATTTATATCATTGAATAAATCAAATAAAATTCATTTTTATATAATAATTACAAATATATCAAATAATTTCTTTAATGTTTAAAAATTTTCCATTTTTTGTCTGTCTACAAAAATATTACAGATCATCAATTTGAAGAGATGTTATCTCCAATCATCATGCCTAATACATTTTTCACTATGGTTGCCATATTGCATGAAAAAATTGACCAATCCCATTGCAGTTTACATACATTTCAGGTATAACTTTCTGTATCAGATTCCTTGGAGCACTGTAATAGCTGCTTGACTTATATTAACTTTATACTGGTAACTGAATGATATCAAAGTACAAATATTTAATACTATGATAACTTATTTAAGACTCTTCTGAAATAAAAAAAGTTGCTATTATTCATATATGGTTTGTTGGCAGTGGTCTATGGCAGATGATGAAGGAAATAGTTCCTGAAATACATGGCTACTTTAGAACAATTGGTATCTACAGTAAAAATATATTGCCATGATTGAAACTGATAATTCTTGTAAAATCCTTTATAATCTAATTCAAGGTACGTTAATTTATTTATTGCATTGTTCCATTCATCAAATCTAAAGATAATGACAAACCACACATTTAGTTTTTTTTAAAGAAACAAGTCTTAGTTAAACAATCAAGAAAAAGTAAGATTTTATCCTTTCTATCTTAATTAATTTTAAATGCTTTTTAGCGAATTAGTCATAAAAGTCAATGAAAGCATATTTTTAAAAAATATATCGCCATCTATTGCATATCACTGAAAGCTTACTGAATTGATGTCACTGCTGTTTGAAATGCAGCCCACAAACATTATTAGCCAGGACAACCCTGAAAATTTGTATTGTCATACTGCATTTTCATCGATACCTAACATGTGTACAAAATTTGAAGAAAGTCCGTTCAATCAGAAAATCAATTCCATCAAAATATGTTTAAAATGAATTACAAGATTTGACCCAGACAAACTAAGTTAAATAAAGCTGTTTAAAAATATAAAATAATAATGAAAAAAGACAATCAGCAACAAATTGAGGAAGAGAGAATAACTGCACGATTGTTTATGTACAAGTTAAGTGCTTACTGAAAGGACAGGAAAAAAAAAGACTGACTGAAAGATGATTAATGATGAATTCGTATAGGCAGGCATGCACATAAATTTTTTATTTTATTTTTATTTAATGTTACAGGAAGTATGAAAGATATATACATAGTTGAATAGCTTATTGTGCGGTTTTTGCTCAGAAGTTCGTAACAGACTTGACGATAAAGTGATAGAACTTTATATGATTATAATGTGTTGACAAATCACATGCTTCAAGAGCTATTACTGTCAAGTAGTAGAAACTTTAAGAACTATTACTGTTAAGGAGTCAAAAACATACTAGGCATACCTTGCTAATTATATAATATAAAGCTTTTCTGTAAATACCATGGTGGTTGTAGTACGTATATTTTGTATGACAAATTAGGACAAAGGTTACATAAATGCTTCCTCTAGTTTTTGTTTTTTCGGCTCTAGTTAACACTATCTGACCAATACACTTGAATTTGTGAAAATTGTGAGCTTATCTGGATATAATTTATTTACGAAACAAATAACCCAGCTAAGTTTTGAAAAGGTATTTATTTTAATTTTTTGATACTTGCGGATGTGTTCTGCATAAAATAAAAAAGTAACTAGGCGACTGAGTTCTACAATCAATAACACGTGATCATAACGTGGCGGTTTACCATTGATTACCAACCTCTCAACAAAATCTATTTTATATTTATTCTTAAAGTATTAGCGCGGAAGATAATATTTATCATATCAATTGTTTATGAATTATATCATTTCTCTCTATATATAGATAAAGTAAAATAATAAAAGTGCTTAAATTAATAATATTATTGTTTGGGAGTTCTTAAAATGATTCGAGCACTGGAAGTATCACATCTGGGCTATTTGGTGTAAAGTTGTAGATTCTGGAGCACAAGATCCATATTCGGAGACGAGTATTCTTTTTTCCGGGGCGCGAATTACTTACGCACTTCCGATACTCGAATTAACTACGTATTTTCGGAATTATAGACCGTTCGAATAATATAGATTAGGTGGTTAATTAGCCATGGAGATATTTTTTTCCTTGAAGCACATTTTAAAATACTGTGCATAATATTTTTAATCAAAATTTATCTTTTAATTGTTTTAAAAATAAAATTCTTTTTTTTTCTTTTGTTTTCATAAACTCATTTCACCTCAACTTATCAATTTCATTTTCCTTTCTTTTATGTCAAATATTAACAACCATGTCAAAAAATTACCGGAAGAAAAGTAATTTTAATTACAGTAATTGATTTTTATTTTTTAAAACTAATGCATACACACTTACTGATGTAAAACCCACATTAAAGTTTAGGATGTAATTTTAAATTTTGAGATACTGAAAAATTTGCGCTCAGAGAACTAACTACTGGAAAATTTTCTCTGATGATGATCCAGTAATTTGCTGGTTGAAATACCCTCTTACCTAATTATTTCACCGCCTTTAGGAAAATACTTTACATACACTCAAGGATAATAGATATATAAAACAAAAGCTTTCGAATTGAACTCATTTTCATTTATAAAAACATTGATTTAACTACAGTAATCATTTTATCAGGAATTATTTTTAGGGGAGAGGGAGCTGGAATTAAATTAATGTTAGTAGTGATTGTATGTAATGAGATTCAATACTTTAGGATTTTTCCAACTTTCAAACTCTTAGCTTGAATAGCCTGGAGAAGTAAAATATAGCTGCATGATTCATAAGTGCATTAATTTCATCTTTAAATCATACTCTTCGTCAGTGAAGGCAAAATCCAGAAACTGTTCTGGAAATGAAGTTATCATAGTATTATACCATCATAGTATTATACCATCTGGCCTCCATTGATTACTTAAACTTATGTTATATGGCTCTAAAGAAATGTGAAAATATCTGCTTTTGGAAAAATATGAATACACTTCAGAGTTGATCATGTGGTGTTGTTGGAAATAATCATTGATGTATTTACTTAAAAAGAATTTTGTGAAAAAAGGAATCACAAAAAAATTAGGCACTTGTAGATTAAGTTAAATAATAACTTTTAATTGTTTATATTGTCTTGCATTGTTTGTGTATGGTAGAGGGACATATTCTAGAACTCAAGATCCACAAATCACAGTTTAGACCCATCACTTTTGGGACACATTTTTTAAAAACCTTTGAGCAATAAAATATTCAATTACTTATTGTTTAAAGAATATGCAGCTTATAACTATGGGTAATTATCACTTTTTTTAGATACAGGAGTTAATTAACTTTAAACAGCTGCTTTCTGAAATACAACTTTTTAACTTTTTGATTGATCGAATGTATTTTCTGTTACCATAATTTTTATATCTTACTTTTAAACAACTAAACCTTAGTTTATGCCATTTCATTTTGCACATTTATATTAGTGATGTTCATCCAATCTTACTCATTTATGCCCCCTAGTGTAAGCTTTAGAAACCAAATACATGCCAGATGGTAGTGCTTAATAAGTCCTTATTCAGTGTTGTTCTCCCCAAACTAGTTTCTAATTTATGGATTTTATTAATGAGAACCCTTTTGGATTTTTGAACAGAGTATTACCTTTTTTTTGTATCTAATGCATTTTCCCTCAAACAGCCTTTTTAAAAATATTTTGCTACACTCAAACTCTCAGCCGAAACTAAAATACTTTTTAATTTTTTCAATCCAAGTTAATTTCCTTACATAGTTATATAGACCAGAAAACAGTTCAATTTCTATATATTATGGCAGTCTTTATTTCTTTTATAACTTTTATCATCTTTATTTTTTTATGTGAATTGGTACAAAACCAAAAATATATCACTTGACTAGAAAAAAAGATCAGATGACTTTAGCTTGCACATATTGCTATTTATTAACAAATTATTTTATTCTTCCTATACTTTTGCCATCTAGTTATAGATACCAGATAGTAGTACTTAATAAATTCTTCATTCAATTTTGTCCTATACAAATTAAAAAGCAATATGGATATTTTATGATCTAAAATCAATAAAATGTCACATGACTACAGTTTAAACAATGCTGTCAGCAGCAAATTCTTTTTTTCACCAGTTGTGCCATCTATTGTAAGCTTTAGTAATTAGTAGATGCCATATAGTAATGTTGAATATATCTTTATCCAGTGCTGTCCTACCTAAATATCCCTAGACTAGTTTATAGCTTATGACTTTGAGTGCCACCTACTGTAAGCTTTAATAATCAATAAATGCGAGATAGTAATGCTGAATATATCCTTATCCAGTGCTGTCTTATCTAAATATCCCTAGACTAGTTTCTAGCTTATGGCTTTGAGTGCCACCTAGGGTAAGCTTTAGTAATTAGTAGATGCCAGATAATAATGCTGAATACATCCTTATCCAGTGGTGTCCTACCTAAATATCTGTAGACTAGTTTCTAGCTTATTCAGTGCTGTCCTATACAAATAGACTAGATTTTCACTTATGGCTTTCATCAGTGAGGACATTTTTTAAATTTTTGAACAGAGCACTTGGATATTTTGGATCTTCTCCAGCAACTATCTTTAATTTTTTAGTTATACTAGTAAACCCTCAATCCAAATTGGAAAAGCTGTAATTTTTTCGATCCAAGCCAATTTGCTCACATAGCAAAGATCATGTGATGTTTCGTATATCATGTGACATTTTGTAAGTCATGTGATGTTTATTAGATTAACAGAAAGTTAGTGCCTGATTAAATCAAGAAATCTTTTTTCCCATCTATTGTGATTTGCCTTTATTTAACTTTCTCTGCTTTTAGTTTGCCATGATGACAATACACTTTTTTAGGATTTGGAAATAATTTTAGCAAAAAATTAGTGAAAATTTAAAGTTTTATATGTAACACAGATGTTAATGATGTATATATATAGCTCCTTGCAATTTAAACTAAATGATTCATTTAAAATGTATGCAAATTCATTCAAAATTGTCAAAGAATAATTTAAATAAATTAAATAAAATCTACAATTTTCAGCTTACTGAGAAAGTTTGGTCTTCCAAATATTTTAAACTAACTACTCTATTAATAGTAGTGAAATTATTATAACATAAACTACTAAGTACTGACATATTAGGAACAAAAATGAGCAGAAAAATCAGCAAACAGAAATTAGAGCAATGACTGCATATAAAACCCAAAAAATAGAAAATAAAAGATATAATTTTTTTTAAAGTAACACTTTTATTTATGTAAATGTGTTAAAAAGCAAAAAATAATTTTATTTCAACTTTCATACCATTTATGATATTGTATAACTTAAAATAAATGTGGTGTGCTCGTGTTTAAAATACGCTCTTGAAAATATTTTTGACCAAGGCCACACCCTTTTATTTTTGGTTGCACAATAAGAAAAATACTATGAAAGTTAAAAAAATTGTTTTATGTGAATAAAAGCATTTTAAAACAATTTTTTATATATATTTTTAATGTTTGACTAATTTTTTACAAAGTTCATTAAGCTATCACAGAGCTATGCTAGATGGTTTTCAAATACTCTCTTCAAATACAACACCAGAAAAATAAGTTCTCTTTTCATAACTTCGGTAAGTTAATATGGTTTAACTCATCAGCCCTGTTGATTCAATAGCTAAGTTCAAACTTGATTCTCAGCTAAAAAATAATAAAGTCATTTCAGTCAAAATAAAACTAATCATTATGCTCAATCCTCTGCTCAGACATGTGAACATTGCCTGATCTCTTGAACAACTAATTATATTGTTAACTTTCTTTTATTTTATTGAGTGATTTAGTTCACTTAACTGTAAGTGTTTGAACAGGTCAACTATTGTAACCAATTTTTAACTTATTTCCATCAAATTGAATTTTTCCAAATTTTGTACAATTTTCAATATCAATGGCAATGCAATATGTCACTACAATATTTCAGGTTTATCCCACTTAACAGTGTTGTTTCGCCATATTTCAGACCACATTCAAATCATATCTGTAAATTTTGAATGATGTACAAAAGACGATGATATATTACTTTTAAAAAACTCATTTAATTTGAAGATTAATGCACTAAGCAAAAGTGTTGAAGAAATTTTACGGACATTTACAATTAATTAAAATAGAAAAAGAAATGAAAGATGAAATCTTAATTTCTCTTTGGATTGTTTACCTAAAACTTGCTTTTTTAAAATGCTACTTTTGTAAGACAACTTATAACTGATTTTTAATCTATTTCTACCTAACAGATTTTCTTCAAATTTTGTAAAAATGTTTGGTATTGATGATAGTGCAATATGTATTACTTTTAAAAAACTCATTTAATTTGAAGATTAATGCACTAAGCAAAAGTGTTGAAGAAATTTTACGGACATTTACAATTAATTAAAATAGAAAAAGAAATGAAAGATGAAATCTTAATTTCTCTTTGGATTGTTTACCTAAAACTTGCTTTTTTAAAATGCTACTTTTGTAAGACAACTTATAACTGATTTTTAATCTATTTCTACCTAACAGATTTTCTTCAAATTTTGTACAAATGTTTGGTATTGATGATAGTGCAATATTTTAAAGTTGTCGAGAGTGTTGTTAGGCCATGAATTTAACTTCATATAATGCATATGACATTTTTTTACAATCAGCCTTTAAATTTGAAAATTTAAAATTGAAGCAATGTAACAAAATGTCACATGATCACTATTTCCTATGTGTACACAAGCTTTTCAACACAAAGGCAAAACTCTCCATATAGTAATGCCACCCAGTAAAAGCCAGAGTAATCTTGCATCCGTTGATTACTCTGGCTTGCACTGGGTGGCACTACTACATGGAGAGTTTTGCCTCTATAACAAAAAGTCAGTTGTAAAATAATCAAAATTACATATAATAACCAAAATTGTGGTTCAGGAACATTTTTTTTACTTTTTAATGCATTAGACATCAAAATAAAGTAAAAAAAGCATTAAAAAAAATTATGAGTATATAATATTACACATTTATTATTAAATTTTTGTTAATATTGAAATTAATAGAATCAAATGAAACATCTTATTCTATTTAAAAGTAAAGATTTTTAAAATAACTTTTTAGTTACTTCTATAGGTGGTTGGAATTTCTTAATATTTAGTTTTTTTGAGAATGCATATTTTTTTTAATAAACAATTTTAATTATTTTGACAACTTTTATGTTTACTCATGATGATTAGTGCAAGAAATTTGCATCATTTATCATGGAGGCAAAATTTCTTGCACCAACCTTCTTTTTAGATAAATGCACAAATATTTGTTAAATTATTACAATTTGTTTAAAAAAATATCAAACCTTTTGTTGTCACAAATTTAGCTTCATTTACTTTCAATAAACATCACATGATCACGATTTCTTATGCTTGCTTTTAACTGTTTAAAACAAGCAAAACTCTCTATACGTATTGCCACTCATTGCAAGCCAGAGTAATCAATGGATGCCAGAGGCTTGTGCATAAAATTCCCATCTAGTGCCTACTCATCCAATGTCCTCAGACTAGTTTCTGGCTTGTGGTCTTTGTCAGTGAGGAGCCTTGGATTGAAAATATTATAGTGTTTTTAATTTGTCTCATAGTTTTGTAGTTAAGTAGAGATAAAAGGTGGCTGCTGGAGGATTGCATTAGATCCTAAGATCTAGGTGCAGTGCTGTCAGATCCAAGGCTCCTCACTGATGAAGGCCACAAGCCAGAAACTAGCCAGGATATTGGATGAGTAAGTATTAGATGGAGATTTTATGCACAAGCCTTCTGTCATCCTTTGATTACTCTGGCTTGGACTGACTGGCAATACATATAGAGAATTTTGCTTGTTTTATTTACTTTCAATAAATATATTAATGATTATTAATAATCATTGATCAAATTAGAGATTATTCATAGCCCAGATATAAATTTTATACTAGATTAATATACTTACTTTTTATTAATCATAAATACATGGTATTATTAATCCAATTTCATCCCTCATTTTTTCATATGTATTATCCTTTTTTGATGTTTTTACAACTTCTATTATAAACCTCTAACCATTATATGATCACCATTCTTTATGCTTACACTAATTGTTTACACAGAGACAAAACTCTCCATACAGTAGCACCACTCAATGCATGCCATAATCATCAATGAATGAAGAAAGGTTTATGCATAAAATTCCTATCTAGTGCCTAAGGCTTCTCACTGATGAAATCCATAAGCTAGAAACTAGTCTGGGGATATTGGAAGAGTAAGCACTAGATAGAGATTTTATGCATAAACCTTCCTGCATTCATTGATTACTATGGCTTGCACTGGGTGGCACTACCGCATGAAGAGTTTTGCCTCTGTGTAAACTTCTATTGTACCATACCTTACTGAATAAAGATAATACACACAGAAAAATAAGGGATAAAGTTGGGTAAATGATATCAGGTGGTTATAATTAGTAAACTTTAACTGAATTTAAAATTTATACCTGGGCTAGAAATGATAGGAAAGAACTTTTAAATACATTATATAAATTTACAGATAGATGGAGGAAAATTTTTTTATTACCATTTATAAACAATAGTTTGTAGTTTGATTACATTATTGCTTATGCTCTCTTTAATATTGCATTTAATGTAGAGATAATATGAGTAGATTATTTATTAATGAAAATGAGGCTGTTGATAAAGTCAACACATATAATATTAGTATTATTTCAAGTGGTGTGATGATACGAATCCAGTTTCAGTTGTGGATCAAAATGTACATTGGAAAAAAGAATTCACAAACATTTGTATAATAAATTACGATATTCTGTGGAGAGATTTAAATCTGTTTTTGCTAACATTCAGTTACTTACATAGAAAATTTATGCTTCAACAATGTTTTTATTTTGCATGTGGAAAATGACTTGAAAAGAAAAATCAAAGAGCCAATATAAAATGAGTGCATTAATGTACATAAATTAGAAAAAGTTGATCAGTCATGTGGTAACATTAATGTTGTGTGACTTTAATGACATTGTTTAAAAATTTCACTACTAAGGATGTCAGCCATGCCAAAAGCTGGCAATAGCTGCTATTTATTTCTCTGTAATGACATTTTGCATATTGTAGAATTTATTCCAGAAGTTTTGTTTCTATATATCATTTTCAAACATTATTAATCTATTGCTGGAAGAAAATGTCTCCATATTTAATCCAGATTCTTTGATTTCTACTCTCTCTTCTCCACAATATACCAGCAAACGTTCATATTCTTTCATCCATCTCAAATGTCGTCTTTTTCTAGGTCTTGTACAATCTCTTGGAATCCAGTTTAAGATTTCAACTGTCCATCTATTATCATCTCTTCTAGAAATATGTCCAGTCCAACTCTACTTCAGTCTCCTAATTCTTTCAATGATGTATGTAACATCCGTCTGTTTTCTCAAGTCATGTATTCCAATTTCAATGTCTTTTACTTGCAGTTTGTAATGTTATGATTGACTATTTATTAGTCTGCACTCTGAACAGATTATATTTATCTGTTTAAGGAAGTTTATTTAAATTTGTTTGTATCAATAATTTCAATCTCTGTGGTCAAGTTGCAATCTTTAGTGTCTATATAAGTATAGTGAACTATTAACAAAGGTGGAACTCCACCTTTTTGTTAAAATGAGGTTGTCTTGATAACAGTTTGAGATTATTGATTTCTACTGATGATATTGGATTGTCTAAGGGTTGACTGGTTTTTAATGCTTACTTCAGAGTGTACAACTAGAATTGAGATTTCAGAGCATATGTCTGAGATTGAGGTTGATGAAACATTGCTGAAATAGATTATAAATATATGCAATAGACATTTATTTTAAAACTTTACTTTTTTACATAAAAGATGATCATTCTTTAAGAAACATTTGTAGTTTTATTTAACTTTACATGTGGTCAGCCATTTATTTCATGGCTACATCATATACAACATTTATATGCTATGTGCTTGAGCACCATTTAAAAGCCAGTATGGTGTAATTTACTTCGAGTAGCAGAATTTGGATTTTTTAAATAATAGTCTTAACTTTATTTATTAGATATTCCTTATTCAGACCTATTTTTAAAATGACATTCTACATTTACTTTGGTTTCTGTTAGAATATGAATATCTATTTTCTTCTTCTTTATATGGTATATGAATATCTACAACACAATGTTTATAAAGTATATTTAATATTTGTTTTATGTTTAAATTGATTAAAAATTCATTCCACCTATAGTATGGTAGTCATTGTTTTCATATTTATAATTTGAGGAAAGGGTAAGGATCATAGAAAGTTAAATAATTATAGACTGATAGTAGTAACATCAGTTTTATATAAAGTTTTCTCATATATGGTGACTGGAAAAGTTGTAAAATGGATGGAAGAGAATAATGTAGTGGGGGAAATGCAAGGAGGTTTTAGGTCAGATAGGCATATAGGAGATAGTTTGTTTGTAGTTACATAACTTATGGAGATGAGTAGGAATTCAGGTAGATTGTTATATATGAGTTTTATAGATATAGAGAAAGCATATGATAGAGTAAATAGAAATAGATTATGGATAAGGTTAGCAAATTTGGGAATGGATGAAGCTTTAGTAAATATTATTAAGAAATTATATGAAAATAATTATTATACTTACCAATTAGGGGATATAGAATCAGTTAAAGTTAAAAATGGGGTGATATTAAGGCAAGAATGCCCTATGTCACCTATTTTGTTTTGGTTGTATTTGATTGAAATGGAGAAAGCAATAGAAAGACTAGAAAAAGGGATAGAGATACCATTAATAGGTAGCAAGGAAGTATATACTTTGTCGGGTCTTTTTTTTGCAGATATCTTTTTATGTGCAGAAAGAAGAGAAGATATGGAAATTATGTTGAGGACATGTGCAAGGGTGGGTAAAGAGATGGGAATTAAATTTAGTGGAAAAAAATCAAATATAATGATGGTTAATACTGGGGAAAGAGAAGATGTAGAATTTGTATTGGGGGATGTAAAGTTAAGTGTGGTGGATAGATATAGATATTTGGGAATCATTTTATGTAATCAGGAAAATTGTTTGGATGAATGTGAGAAAAAATTGGTAAATGAAGCAAAGAAAAGAAAGGATTTGGTAAAGATTTGGTAAAGAAACTAACAGTATTTTCATATAATAATTAGGATGTAGCTAGAATTGCATGGAAGGGAGTTGCAGTAGCAGGGTTAACATATGGTAATGATGCATTATGTGTTAGTAAAAGGGTTTTATATTATTTAGAGAAAGTACAAAGGGAAGTAGGAAGACATGCATTAGATGCAGAGATGTGGACAGCAAAGGAGGTAATTTAAAGAGAAATGGGATGGTCAAGTTTTTATATGAGAGATGCAAAAAGTAAAATGAAAATGTTTGGTAGGTTGTAGTTTATGGATAGTAAAAGAATAGCCAAAATAGTGTTTAATTGGGTTATGAGTAAAGAGCAGGTAACAAGATGGGTGAGAAAGGTAATGCGGTATGCAAAAGATTTGGATAAAGAATTTATTTTCAGTATACTTGGATAAAAGATGGGATGATTGTGTTAGGAGGATTGTTGAATGTTATAGTGGAAAGAAATGGATTAAAAGAATAGCTGCATTAATAAAAAATAGGGATTTGGAGAGATGGAGAACTAGTATGGAGGGTAAGAAGAGTTTGAATATATATAGAAGTAAGCAGAGCATTGGATGTGAGTTAATTTATGATAATAGTAAGGAAAGTAGTTTATTGTTTAAGGCTCGAATGAGATCTTTAGCAACAAAAGAATATACATGTAAATGGAAAACTATGGGTGATTTAGTGTGCAAATTGTGTAAGAAAGGTGTAGAAAATATTAGGCATCTGTTGATTGGATGTAAATGCTTGAAAATAGAAAGAGTACAGATAATGAAGTGATGGGAGAATAGACATGAACAAAGTGATTATACAGAAAGTGAGTTATTGGTTTTTGTTCAGGGTTTGCAAAAAGATAAGAGGAATTTATATATAAAGTCCATAGAGTTGACAAAGATTATGTTGTGGAAATGGGATGGGGCAGAATATGGGAAGATGTATAGTGGGGAATGGAAAATAAGGTGGCTAACAGGTTTATCTGGGCATAATTGCTGAGATATTCTTGACTTTGTTTAAGGAGAAGCCACAATACATCATGTCACATCACATTACTGTTTTAACAGATTGGGTAAGCATAAGAAATGGTGATCATGTGTTGTCTTAGTGGTTTAAAGCATGAAATGTGTATTTCACCATTTTAGTCATCTTATTTGCTTTTTTTAGGAATGAAAAGTTTGAGATTATGCTCTGCATTTTTTGGAGGAGTACCTTTAAATTTATAAAATAAATATACACTTAAAAATAGGATCATTTAATATACAAGGTCTAAACTCTGTGATATGTGTTTACCTGTGTTTTCTCAGTATTCATTTTTCCAGGTGTTATTGAGGTTATTATCACAAGTGTATGTCTTCTCACCTCTTTTACAATTCTCTGCATAAATCTTAATTATTTAGTGATAATTATATTTCATCAGTAATCTGTAGCCCTGTGCTGTTTGGTGTAGGTATTAGAGTGCTCAACTAGAGCTTTGAAGGTCGCAGGATTGATTCCAGCACTCAACATTCTGGTACTTGAACTTCTTATGAATTTCTAAGCCATAAAGTTATTTACCCTATGCAGCTTAGGATAGTTGGTAGAACCTCTGACTTAGTATCAGGGAAGTCCCAGAATCAATTTTGGCACTTGCAATTCTGGTGTTTTGACTTCTAAAGAACCCATGAACCATAAAAGACATTTACCATGTGTGGCTTGGTATAGTTGGGAGAGCATCCAACTTAGGATCAGGAGATCCCAGGATTGATTCTGGCACTTGCAGGCCTGGTTCTTGAACTTCTGAGCAATAAAGTCATTTATCCTGCATAGTTTAGCATAATTGGTAGAGTATTCGACTTGAGATTGGGAGGTCTCAGGCTCAATTCTGGTACCAACAATTCTGGTGCTTGGACTCCTTATGAACTCTTGAGCCATAAAATCATTTACCCTGCATGGTTTGATGTCATTTCTAGAGCAGCTGACTTGGGATCAGGAGGTTCCAGGATCAATTCTGGTGCTTGAACTTTTTTGAACTCCTGAACAATAAAATCACATATTCTGCATAGTTTGGAAGATCACATGATCACCATTTTCTTATGCTAACTCAAACTGTTAAAGCACTACTGTATAGAGAGTTTTGCCTGTTTTAATAGTTTGGCAAAGTGGGTAGAGCATCTGACCTGGGATCAGGAGGTCCCAGGATAGATTCTGATGCTCACAATACTGGTGCTTAGACTTCTTATGAACTCCTGAGTCATAAAGTTAATTATCCTGCATAGCTTGGCATAGATGGTAGAACATGGTCTCAGGATTGATCCTGGAGCTTGCAGGTCTCATGATCAAACTTTTTATAAACTCCATGTTTCCTACCTCTACAGTTATTATTAGGCTGATCCTTTACTAAATTCATTATTTGCAGCATCTTCATTTTGGAGACTTTAACTTGCCCTATCACTTTTTTGTTGAGTGCTGCATGTACTTGCCTTTCCCTTGGTAACTAAAAAGAAACCTTTTACTCCAGACTCTATCTCATTCCATAATGATAGCTTTCCCTTGCTAATTAATCATTTCATCACCCATGTTTTATCAAGTTAATGGTTTTGTCTCTAACTCTCTTCCTTTTCCTGATGATTTGACTCTTAGTGTTTATTTCATGGCTTTCGATTCAATTGATGGCAAAAACTAAACTAATATATATATTAATTCTAAAAAAGTCACCATATTATTCTAAAAAACTCACCAGATGTCAGTATCATTCAAACAGTCTAATACAAGTGGCATTAAGATTGATAATGTCTTTGTTCTCATATCCATGAGTATTTGTAAAAGCTCATCTCTTATTCAAATCTCAAAAATTGTACCCCATAGTTTGCTTATATATTTATAATTACTTTTGCAAAATATTTGTGATATTTATTTTTTGACAAAAATATGGTTATTAGATTCAGATTTTATTCTAAAATATCTATTTTTAAAAGAATACCACTCAAGAGAAATGCAATATCATAAAGCAGGATCTTGTGATTGGCTGAAAAATGATATCTCTATAACCATCATCAGGGTTACTTTTTGCCATTTTAAGAATAACTATAAGTGGAAATTTTAAATTTTAAAACATAATTTCATTGTCTTTTGCATTCTTTATAAAAAATACATTTAGAAGTGGAGTTCAAATAAGTTTTATTTCATTCCAAATAATTTTCTTTTTTCTTTCCCTTGCAAAGGTAAAATATTGTTTTTAAAATGGTTTATATTTTAAAACCAATATAGTTTTAAAAAATAATTTAAAAATTGTGAAAGATAATGAAGAGTAAAGATTAATTTATTGAAAAAACAACAACTGAAAAATTAACCCAAATAACCACTAGGCAGTGAAAGATTTAAATGCTGATTATTATTGAATATCTATTATACATTTTGATAGGACTAGGCCTGTGCACCAGTTGTTCGGGAGGTTCCAGGATCAATTTTGGTGCTAATAGATCTGGTGGTCAAACTTTTTATGAAATCCCTAGCAATATGTTCTTTTTTATAGGACTACACTTTTCTGTTCTCATATGCCTGATTTTCATTTTTTTCAAAAATCTGTATCAACCTTTTTAAATTAAAAGTTATGAATTTAAACCCAGTACAAAGATAGATTGTCTCTATTAATGACTTATCACATAAGGTGAATTTAATTCCTCATTCAACTTCTCCACTACCTAGATAGTTAGCAATTGCTAGCCTGCATACAAATTTATTTCGTACAACAGCATACCAAATTTATCACTAGGTATTAAAACATTGATTTTGCAGCATGAAAAACCTTGAGAGATTATTGGGTTGTGAAGGAAAATATTGATACATTCACATACCACATACATAAATAATGTGACATAGCCTCTTACCCCTTGGGATAGCACAATGCAAGTTCATTGAAGGTTTTATTGTCATTGGGAAACAGTATGTTCAATTCTATTTTTTTTTACTCTAAGTAACAGTTCCAAATCACCAAGTTGTTTCAACCTTCTCCAAAGTTTATTGATGATCCAGGTGATAATATATTTTATAAATAATTGTGCACTGAAGGTCAAAACTATATTTGAATATTGCCCTCTACAACTATATGACATACCATGGATTGCATTTGGTCATTTGAGATTATTCACTTTATGGTTTCTTGCTCCCAAGAGTCAATTATAGAATTCAAAGATTATATTTAATTTCACAGATACATTTTTATTAAAAAGTCAATATTATCATCCTTTCTTAATCCCATCTGTGGTCTATCTCCATAAGTTTCTTAGAACTAAGGATTTTAGAATCAGTATTAAAGAACAATATTGGAACCCTTTCTATTACATTTTCTCTCTCTAACACAATTCATTAACAATAATTTACATAAATCCACTATTTCTATCTTGCACAAGCTGTTAACACAATAGCAAACTCTCCATACAATAGTGCCACCAAGTGCAAGCCTTAGTAAACAATGGATGCAAGAAGGTTTGTGCATAAAATCTCTATCTAACTATTCTGGGGATGTTGGATGAGTAGGCACTGGATAACAATTTTATGAACAAATCTCATTGCATCCATTGATTACTTAGGTTTGTTCTGGGTGGCACTACTGTATGGAGAGTTATTGATGATTCATATACTGAATAGGCTTCTCTCCTATTTTGACCATTTTAGAAACTGGCATAAAAATGGCTTTTGATTCACTACTTCCACATTTTTAGGCTTCCCTTTTTACTTAAGTCTCTCTGAAAAGCAATCATCTATTCAGGAAAAACTCAAAAAAGATACAAGAAAATTTAGATCTTTTTAACAAAATCACACCTTTCCTTATATTCAAAAATGTCTCTATTTAACCATTACTTATAAAAAAAAATATATTCTCTGCCTATTGTTCTTTTTAATCTTTTAATGCACTATGATGTACAACACATATTAATCTTATAAAAGCAATCATATTTCAGGAATATATACCAAGTGTAAACTTAAATGTATCCACTGTAGCAGTAGTAGAAAGATGGCAATTGTGGTTCACCAATGAACCTCAAAGATATTTCAGAGTGGCTGCCTGAATGAAAAAAAGATAATGATAACTGAAACTATATTATGCTAGTTTAAACAGCTCATACATGAAGTACCTTTTTTGTGGTGATGGATGGGTCAGATGATGTACACACATTTGGCCAAACTGCACAATGATGTGTAAGACAATCACAAAATTATCAGCTTGAATACATTCAGTGTGCAACACAAAGACATAACCAGAAGCATGGAATATGTTCAATTAGTCATAAAGCTGAGAACTGTTTTTTTTTTGTTGTTGTTCTTGTTGTAATTAATAATTGTATTTTTTCATATTTAAAAGAGGGATATAATATCTGAAACAAGAGAGACATACAATTTTAATACAAAATGTGAATAAGTTTTTCTTTACAATGATGAATGCAAAATTATGTATTATATATCTCATGCTAGCATGCCACCTCCAAAACAAAAAGAAAACATTGAAAAGCATTTGTAAACCATGCATGTAATATATAAATAATGGACAGAAACACATGGAGGAAATTATAAGGAGACCTTGCCCTGAACAATTATGCCCATCCCAGTCCTATAAAAAATACTTTTCTTACTAAACCTCTTCCAGATATATACGTACAACAGTAAACTTGAGAATAATGTCAATAAACCACGTACTACATCCACACACACACACACTTATATATATATGTCATTATCTTATTTCAGTCTTTCAAGATAAATTCTTCATGGAAGATTTCTAAGTTTATTTTATTTGTGTTTCTGTGACAAACAGCCATCTATTCAAGATAAGTTGTTATCTCTCTATTCAAATAACATCCTTTTTTATTTTCAAAAAGGACCAGATTTAATCCACTTATTATTACAAAAGTCTTATACTATTTACCTATTGTTGTTTTTTTGCAAAATCCTTTTCCTCTTTCATAGTTTCATTCTGCAAAAAACTACTTTGAGGTTAAAAAACAATTGCTTTCTTTTTGGGATGCCTTACTCCCCACTCTCCCCTTTATAAATAACCTTGACCTCCATTTTATTTGTTGATTTAGGATCTATAAACCTTTTCAAGCATTATATACCTTAATCTTTTTGCACTCAAGTTTTTTTTACTCTCTTCTCAAGGTCAATATCTGGCCTCTTTCAACTGTATATTTCCTTAGATATAAAATTTTATTTTTTCAATACTGATTCTCTCTATTGTCCATGCCACAGAGAAGATTCAGCATAATCTTAATTTTTTATATTTGCCCAGGAACTTGCCAGCCCCTAAGTATCGATATCAGCAATTTACACAATATTGCTATTTTTATTTCTGCTATTAATTCTTTTGCTAAGGTTTATTTTTCTAAGCTACTACATTTGTTCACCATAGCTGACCAGATGCACTTTTATATAAACAAACCACCCCTTTGTGCTGCCCTGCTATCTTTTAAAACACATTTGGGCTGTTAGAACTAAAAAATAATTACCTTTACACAGAGGACAAGTCAGATCTTTAGTTTTGTGGTTATGGTATAAGCATGACATGGGATTGATCCTATTTTAATATGTAACATGATACTATAAATTATATGCATTTTTTATATTTCCGATTTTTTTTCTATTTTTAGTATCTATCATTGTCTGTTTCTTGTATTATCAATTCTTGAAACATTTTGAAACATCATCATCATCATCATCATCATAATAATAATACTGATAATAATGATGACAATACTAATAATGATGATACATTTTATAATGATGAAGATGTTGGTGAGGATAAAAATTATAATAATCTAGTAGTGATGAGTCTTGTAATGACAATGCAAATCAGTCCTTAACCACAAATATATATCCATGTATATAATATATTGCTAGAAGAGATGATCATAGATGGACAGTTGAAATCTTAATCTGGATTTCAAGAGATTTTAAAAGACCTAGAAAACGACCACATGTGAGATGGATAGATAAAATAAGGAAGTGCACTTTGTGATGTGGAGAAGAGAGACTAGAGAACTGAGAAGATGGATTAGACTTGGGGAGACATTCATCTGGCAGTGGATCAATAATGGTTGATAATGATATAACATGCTGGTTCATTATTCTTGTTTATTTAATAGTGGTCAATGCTTCATTTAATTTATTCTGGAATAAACTTTTGCTTTCTCAATCCTGCCTAAGAGTAGTTTTTGAATTAAACTTAATTCTCGGTCACATATTTTCAATTAAAAAAACAGTCAAAGGACTTTCTGTTTAGGAATTTATATGAAGATTCATTTGAAGTTTTTGCATTTGAGGTCCAGATTCCACCAATCTACCACTGCTCTAAACCATGCCAGGCATCTTTCCAATGAAAAATATCAATATTGAATGTTTTATAAAATCTCATTGCAACGTTACTGGGAACAGAACCATATAAATATTTTTATAACTATATCCAATTTTCAGTATAATCTATCTTCTCAATTTTTTTTATTGTGAAATATTTAAGAAAATTTTATTGTAAGTTCAACAACATGAGGGTGTTTGCGTGTAAAGTGTTCGCCCACATAAAAGTTAAGATAACTAGGCAACTGGATTTTGCGATTTAAACAAACCACTTGATCATTGACAGATTTTTGTGCTCTACTTTTTTTTTAAATAACTCTAACATGAAAGTAATGTCATCTGTAAATATTGTTCTATCTCCAATATTAGCGCTTCCATTGTCTAAATATTTATTTATCATGTCTTCTAAATAAACATTAAAAAGCACAGGCCACATAAACACATTCTTATCTAACTCTACTTTCTATACACTTCTTCATTCTCATTATTTTCCAATTTGATTTTTATTCTTTGTCCAACATACATATTCTGAAAAATAAATAAGTGTTATTTTTTAAAATTTACCATGAATTATATTTATCTACAGCAACACTAGCCACCCATCTGATACCCTATAATCTAGGTTTGATCATGGACTCAATAAGCTTAGAATTTTTATTTCAAATATCCAGCCCTATAGGCAACCCAATTAATCATTCAATATTGGTTAGTAAATCTGTATTTAGTTATTATTAGCTGTTGGGTTAAACAGGGATAGAGAAACATTTGAACTCTCCCCTTTCAACAAATGGGAAATCTAGTAAACCCTGGTTTTTCTCTTGCTGTTCTTTTGTGAGGAATTCCGGGAAAATTTTTTATCCTGCGGTCAACTGTTTAAAGCTTATTTACAAATTTATTTTATAACACTAATCGTTTAATTTTCCTCTAGAGGGAGCTTTGTTTCAGTCTTATCATGGCACACACATTGACTATAATAATATGATAAATAAACGAGATATCATTAAAGTAACAACAAAGTATTTACTGCATCTATTTACATTAATAATACAATTATAGTTGTCAAAATTGTCCACACCTGTTATAATCATTGGAATTTTAGGTGCATATTGGCCAGCTGTAACCACTGAAGATCAGAAGGATGCTATAACCCCTGGTAATAAAACTTAACACCACCATGTTTGCTTGTATTGGGAAAGATTTGGTGCTGTTTACTTCCAGCAACTTCCTATTATGAGATGAAACATGGATGACTGCACTCTATCAAATAGTGGACAATGCATGTTACTGGCAGAATAACTGCAAACCATGAATTATTATTTTGAATGTGACACAGTAATATAATCACATTATTTAATGAGACTTCCATTTTATAACCACCTCCCCACCCTATTGTGTATAATCAGATTTACATACCTAGCTATATAACCAGCCTGTTTATACTATTGTTTGTAGGTAAACATTATTGTTAGTTCATTGGTTACCTGTGTTGTGAGCTAAATTCTATTTAGAAAGCTCTATTATTTGGACAAATCCATTATTATGAATGGGCTTAAGGTGAGTCCACAACAGTTACTATTTATTGGATATTTAACTAAATCTTAAATGGCTGTATCTGAGGTCTTTGAGGTAATTAATTATGATCATAATTAATTATGATCATGTATTAGTATATGTGGTATTTTGTTGTATCACATCCTTATGCACTATGATATAATTGAATGCTATATCTAGTGACAGAATTGTAATATTCATAGAAACAGCTTTTAAAATTGTTTGTAATAAGCTTCAAGTGAATTCATATTTAGTCATTTAATATTAATATTTAGTATTAGTTGTATATTGACTCCTAATAGTAGTTTATAAATTTGAAGACGACTTTTAGATTTTCAACATTTTTTGGTTAACCTCTTCTCAAACTTGATCACATTGAAACTACCTAAATTCAAATCACCCTCTATTACTTTGCATACATTTTGCGACCAGGCTTCACTCTTTAGGTGAGTCAGAAGTTGAATTTCCACACCAGTGTTGACAATTCAATAACTTTCAGTCATCCCTGTCACATAAGGTAGAGGTAGGTTACTATGTACTTGTAACATCTCCCAAAGCTTTTTATAATTTACCACAATGGTAGAGGGATTTACTCTATAACTTAACCCCCCCCGATCTGAAATTCACATAGTCACTTTTGGTAGCTCACCTCATCTCTCCAGCGACTATTAATCATTCGATTAAATGACTGCTAACTGACATTTCTGTTAATTACTCATTTTAAGAGTAGTTTACATATTTACCAGTTTTTAATTGATAAATTAATAAAAAATATGATTAATACCTGGTATGACCTAGTGCTACAGACATACCAGGCTACAGCACTTGATGACGAACCTGTTTTATTTTTCAGAAATCTGCCTGAGGGAACGCTTACTTAATACTTTGCATAATTAATTTATTAATGTTCAGCTTAGTTCAGCGCCTGTAGCAGAATGCTAGACTCGAAAGTTAAGAGTTCTTACTTCGAAGCTCAATTTCTCACTACTGGTGCTTGAAACCCCCCCCCCCCCACTCTGAATCAGGCGATTGTTTTTTAATAAACACTTTTTTTTGGAAATATTTTTAATAATTAAAAATCTTTCACACAGATCTTTAGCTATCAAATATTGAATTTTAATCTTGAAAGCTAGATGTGCACTATATGCGTTACTAATCGATTAAGCACGAATTGGTAAATTTAAAATTCAGATCATCATTAAAAGAACTTTAGACTCTTAAAATCTTTTGCCGACGGAAGGTGAAAGGCTATAAGCGGATCAAAGGCAAGTTATTTAATTACAAGGATGAAATAGTAGAACAATGCAATCTTTTAAAATAATTAAAAGCGTCACCTAAGCGGAAATATTTTTCGATAAAGAATATTGAAACTAACAAATGAGTTTTATTAAATTGGTATACTAAAAGAAAGATAAATGTGCCAGTATTACTAGGACGATTTGATGACAATAAAGTGGAAGAGGATGCTAGAGTAGGAGATACGTATATTTTCAATGACTTTCCAGAAAGAATGAACATTTAAAAACCTGACTAACAATGTCTCTGGCATATGAACTCCACACCAAAACTAAGACAATAAAGCCAATTATTCAAGGTTACCTCTACAGGTTGAAATTGTTGATAACTTAAGAGTCGATTGTTATCATCCACACTGAAACTTCGAATTTTCTATTTAAGGGGAAGTTATTTCACAACATTATCATCATCATCATCATCACATAAATAAAATATTGGGCCAATCGATTCAATAATCAATATCTAGTGACCATAATGCTTCTCAAAAATGATTTATCATTTGTTTGAACTTTTTTTTTAGAATATTAAAATGAAAATAAATCCCCCCTCCTTACCAGAAGTGAAGCTGGACCACGATTTGTGGATCTTGATCTCTGGAATCTGCCATTACTACTGCACCAAACCAATGCTGGTAAATAATATTCATTAATTGGATTTTTTTAAAATCACTCAGAAAGGGTTGGAGTACCAGAAGTGAAAGATAGCCATGAACCATGAACATTGACTCCATGAGTCTGACATTCTATCAATGCATCAAACCATGCAAGTCATTGTGCAAAGTGAAACCTGAGAAGAGAAAACATGTTCAAATCAATACATTAATTCTTAGCAAAGTATTTGTTACATATCAATTGCAATCGCTAGCTGAAATTCAAACTTTGTTTGTCTCATAGACAGCACTACTGACATAATTTATTTTTTGGTGATATTGATATTTCATAGACATATCAAAATTAGTTTTCTCCAGTGATGTGATGTTGTTACGTTCCTATTAAGTTCAATAATTATGAGTAAATGTGGCTTTGATAGTTAATGGTCTCCTCAGCATAGTACATTTATCCATAATTTAGAACAGGAAGTAAAATCTGCATTTGGATTATGACTAACATTTTGTTCCTTTAACTGTTCTTATAAATATATTATTCCTGTGAGAGTCATTTGAGAGAATAGTGGCTTGATCTCATGTTTTTGTTTCACTTTTTTTTTCTAGATTAAAATGAATTAAATCCAGGAAATTTGTTCATCATCTGAATCAAGAACAGAAATATTATTATTATTATTATTATTATTATTATTATTATTATTATTATTATTATTATTATTATTATTATTATTATTATTATTATTATTATTATTATTATTATTATTATTATTATTATTATTATTATTATTATTATTATTATTATTATTATTATTATTATTATTATTATTATTATTATTATTATTATTATTATTATTATTATTATTATTATTATTATTATTATTATTATTATTATTATTATTATTATTATTATTATTATTATTATTATTATTATTATTATTATTATTATTATTATTATTATTATTATTATTATTATTATTATTATTATTATTATTATTATTATTATTATTATTATTATTATTATTATTATTATTATTATTATTATTATTATTATTAGATGCCACCAAAATAGTCACAAATTCCTGACAATCATATGAACACTATAACCCAGAAAGATCATTCAACTGTTCGTACTTTTGATTTCATTAAATAAAATATTATGTTTTGATTTACCGGGGATCCACTATTTCTCATACAATTATCATAGTGAAATTTATCAGCATTTCTCAGTAGATAAATTCAGTAACATAAAATAGGACAAACCTTTGCTGTTTACTAAGCATTGAAATCATAATCTAATGACAAGATCACAATGTTTTATTTGAAAAAAAAAATAGAAGTACCCATATTACTTTGAATATAAGATGCCCCTGAATTTTTTCAGACAAACTTTCACTTTCTAAATCTTCACTTTCAGAATTTGAATTCTCACCTTCACTGTTCCACCAGGGTACATCATCTTCAGTGCCATTTAAATCATTAGACAATACATTTTAAGAATTTTTTTTTTGCTAATTTCTTCATGGATATCTTTCCAAGACTGAAAAATCCACTCAAAATCACATAAGACTATGGAAATATTAAGTTAAAATGTTTTTGTTTTATCTATAATGTCCACTCAAACTGTACTTTCACAACTCATCAATATTTTTAACCATTATTGATTCACTGCATAATGAAAGCTTCTTCAATTTGAATTCAGTTTCTTCTATCAAACCATCTCACATGTGGTCTGTTTCTAGATCTTTTACAGTCTCATTAACATTTTCAACCATTATTGATCCATTGCAGGATGAAAGCTGCTTCAATTTTAATTCAATTTCTTTTATGCAACCATCTCACATGTAGTATTTTTCTAGATCTTTTATAGTCTCATTAATATTTCCAAACATATCTCTTCAATTTTAGTTGTTTCTTTTATGAAAACATCTCACATGTGGTCTCTTTCCAGCTCTTTAAAGACTCATTAACATTTTCAACCATTATTGATCCACTGCAGAATGAATGCCCCTTCAATTTTTAATTCAGTTTCCTTATCCAACCATCTTACATGTGGTCTCTTTCTAGATCTTTTACAGCCTCATTAACATTTTCAATCATTAGTGATCCACTGCAAGCGGAAAGTCACTTCTATTTTAATTCAGTTTTTTTATTCATCCATCTTACACATGGTTGCTTTCTAGATCTTCTATTTTAATTCAGTTTTTTTATTCATCCATCTTACACATGGTTGCTTTCTAGATCTTTTACAGTCTCTTGATATCTGGCTTAAAATTTCAATTACAATTTCTTCTAGCAATATATCCACCCCAAATCCATCTAGATTCTTAGTTTTTTCAATGATATAAGTGATATCTGTTTGTTCTCTCATACATGTATTTTGTTTTCAATCTGTTCTTGTTATTGTCCATGTCTCTCACTCATATGTCATTGAGTGGTCTGATGCTTCTGCATGGATCTTCTGATAAGTGTCAAAGTTTCAGATCTGTAAATAAGAACTGGTAAAACACACATATATAATTATCTTTCTTTTTGAACACATACTTTCATCAGTATTAAGGTATTAAAAACTGTTGTCTTCTTCTAATTGTCAATTTTCGTTTTCTTCTTTTGAAAAAATCCATTGAACCCCACTTTAGTGTTTTTATCATTTATCTTTACTCCTACTTATTTAACTGATACATTTTGCAACATTTTCTGAAGTTCCGAGACATTATTTTCTAAATCAATCACATTATATAACAAAATCTAGGTGATTTAAATAATGACTACTTACTTTTAGTCTCTTAGCTTTCCATTTTAATCTACAAACAGCATATTAGCATTAATCTAATGACTGATGTGGAATTTTTATAAGTATTCTTCAGAATATGACAATATCAAATAAATATCTTGATGATCCAAACCATTAATAGCCAATAAAATGCTTATAGAATCAAACACCCCTTCATAATCTCCATATACAAAGCAGGGTGGGAACTCATATTAATAATTTCCCTCAACTCTCAGATGTGACCTATTGCGCTAAAATCACTTTTAAATTCAACTTGTTCTTTTGGTTGGTTAGAAGCCAAAGTTTCTTGTAAATAAGTTGTAATTATCTTAGTAAATATTTTATATAGCACTGATAAGAGACTAATAGGTCTTCAATTTCTAATGTCTTCTTTATCAGCTTTCTTATATATAGTATTGCTACTGCATTTTTTAATCATTTGGTATATCTTTATTGTTTAGACACTTGATAAATAACTTTGCCAACATTTTTTTAAAAAATTTCCCTTTAAAATATCAATAGTAATTTCATCATTTCTTGTTTTTCTCTTCTTCATAGATTCAGTTTGTTGTTTCATCTCTTTATTTCAAATTCTTGGCAATTCAGAAGTTGTAGTAATTGTAAAGGATACTTATTTGCTTTCTCTCTACATTTTTGGAATATTTATTGCAATTAGTATTACTATTAGTGGTTGCTTATAAATGAATATGGCCATTCTAACTATAGAAGGAGCAAAAGATAAAAAGTTAAAATACAAGGAAGAAAAGAAAAATAAATAAATTCAGAATTGCAGTGTGTTTAATTAAAAATGGAGATGTGATTGCCCAAAATTATAATGCCCATTGTCATGCGCAAAAAGATACAGTAATTCATTGCAATTTTTGCAAGTGGTAAAAGTGTTTACTTCTATTATAAAATAGCAAATTATTATTATAAAATAATAATGTTACTTTGTATTAAGAAGGCTGGAAGTATCAGTGTAATCAATAGTTAAAATCATCTAATGGAATCAGGCAAAATACACAAGAATGTATCTGTAAAAGATTTATAATATAGATAGATTTGAAGGCATGTTATCTCCAATCATTGTGTGTAATACGTTTTAGTACTTGTGTAATATGCTGTCTACGAATCTTGGCCACCATTTTTTTGTTTAAATAAACACTTTCAGGGACCTACAAATTCCAATCAGAAGGTTTATTTAAGTTTTTATTTTTTTATTTTTATATTAATACAAAATAAAAAAAAAAAAAGTGGAAATATTATAATTAATTATAATTAACAATAATAAATAAAAGTTAAATATTATAACATGTGAATTACAATGTCTATATATATATATATATAAACAGGAATCAAATATCCTCACTCTTCTTTATAAAGAATGCATAGAAAGGGGTTTCCTGTATTTTGTAAAGAGGAATGAGGATATTTGATTACTGTTTTAATATATATAGATCAGCATTTATACATTATGGTATTTACCTTTTATTTATTATGGTTAATTATAATTAATTATATTTCCACTTTGAGTGAATGACTGAAAGGAGCTGGAAAGTGTGGGTTCAAATCCCCTCTAATATAAAAAGTAGAAACATAAAATTATAAAATAAATTTAAAAAAATTTGAAATAAGCCTTCTGAATGAAATTTGTAGGCCACTGAAAGTGTATATATAAATAAAAAATGGTTGTCAAGCTTGATAGACAGGATAATACACAAGCACCAATATTTTTTATTACAATTCTCATACTATATGAAAATGGATAAATTATTTTGCAGTATACATACATTTTAGGATAACTTCCTTTATCATCTATTTGGAATACTACCAAATATGATTGCTGTATGACTTGCATTAATCCTGTGATGGTAACCAACTTGATGTCAAAGTGCAATATGTAGCATTTCTGTTATGCCACATATGATAAATTATCCAGATTCCCACATGGCTATATGCTACTCAACATAGAATCAGAGATTCATATTAATAAACATCATAATCCATAATAAATAGTTATTTGAATTAGATGGAAATAAGAGGACTGGAGCTAGTTTTTACATATTAAAACTAATTTTTCTAAAAGTGAGGTGGTTCATTGAGTGTAAATCATATGACAGCAATCCACATTTATCAACACCAAAATTTTTCAATCCGCTGGCAAAGTAAACTTTTATAAGAAAAAGGTGGATCTCATCTTTCTCTCTCTAAGATGTCAGTGTATATCCTTATATTAATACTTAAAATTTTCAATTCATACAAGTTTAAATAAACCCCATTAAACAGGCAAATATAACCTGTTTTGAAAGAAGACTAATAAATAGTCATTTTTAAAGTTTTTAATTCCGACTGTTGCTTAATGGGGGTTGTTTAAACTTCTGTGAATTAAAAATCTCATTATGTTACAATTCAAATGTCAATCTTTATTGTCTATATTAACATCTTAGACCATAGAAAAAGGTGGGATATACTTTCTTATTATAAAAAAAATACAATGGCAATAAGATTCTTGGTGTTGCTTTATATGGGCTACTCTCACATGACTTATCACATACCATATGTAGTAAAGTGAAAACAGCTTTTTAAATGTTTATTGTAATGTTATGTACACTCCAATTACTCTTCAGAATGAAACTGAAAAAAATCTTGGTTTAGAACATGGTTTACTAACCTAGCCCCTACTGCCATCTAGTGGGCATTTAAAGCTTCCAAACCCAGGTATTGAAAAAAGCCCCTTAGAATACTGTAGATGTGCAACAGATGTTTAATTTTTTCTGCAGTGCCTGAAATAAATCATTTAATATTTTCCAAGTTCAAAATAAATACATTCAATTCTTTCAAACCCATTTAAATTTGTTATTCACTTTGTGTTGTTATATATCTACTAATATACTATGATAATCCTTATTTGTAGGATTATTTTCGTAAGCAATAAATTAAGTTATTTGGGCATTGGTGGTTGGTAAGGAAATTATACTGCTAACAAGCTTACAAATATGGATGGTAGGTAAAAAAGGCCTGATGACCCCTCTTGATCTAGAATATTTTTACTGCCATCTATTGAGAGAAAGTTTAAGATTTTCCTTTCTTGCTTTATACACTAGCCAAAAATATCTACACAATATATCATTTACTACTTGTAATAAATGGGTGGCTGCCTGTATGGGCTATAAACCAGATGCCAACATTTTAAATTTTAATTCCAAGTTTAATCTGACCCAGATACAAACTTTAGGTGATGAACATTGGTACATCATGTGATTTTTAATATTAATTGTAAAGAAGATAAATATTGTTTATAAATACATACAATTGGGCACTAACAAGGGCTTTGAACATTCCATCATCAGATTTTCAATGAAATGGAAGGCTGAAAAGTTGTGAGTTGGAATAGTTTGAAGCCTGTCCATCTTAATATAAAGCTGAGCGCTGATTGTATATATATGTGAGGATAGTAATCTAGACCAACTGATGATTTCTGGTTTAGTATGAAATAAGTATATTGGTGATTATTTATCTTTTCAACATGTGTGTGATCAGGTGGGTCAGCAATATGAGATGGCACAGAGAGAAGTGGGTCATCGTCATGTGAAAGTCTGAGTTCGAATCCCGCATATATTACATATATAAATGCAGGTTTAAACCTGTACTAATATTAATTGTAGAGAAGATAAATATTGATTATAAATACATACAAATTTTTGTCTAAAAAATAGAAATTGCTTTGTTTTCATCAGTTATAAACTATCGCATTTAATCAATAATTGGAGTGGATGATTTTAAAATGAACATTATCCATTTGTAGTCGAAAATATAGCACAATAATGCTTTCCGTCTTTTTTTCTATTCTACTGTTGTCGTATATCTTAATTTTAAAAAAATATTATTAACAATAACTACAAATTGTGAATAATGTCTGAAACAAATTCTTACTTCATTATAATAATAATCAAATAACTTAGATTGATGACATGTTATAACGTTTTGTCTACACATTATAAAAATATTTATTAATACTGTATACCGGGTTTTACTAGTTTGATTTATGAATACTGTGAGGAATATGTTCTTCATTAATTTTAAAGTATGACATGTAAATTTATTAAATTCCAGATTTTAATTACTGTTAAAAAAAAAACACCAGTTGCATACTTACGGAATATAATATTTTCCACACTAAAAATGTAGGATTCATTTTATTAAACTCACATTTGTATTTTATAGCCATCTGTTACCTAATTCACATCAATTCGCCAGTTTGTATTACCGGCCAATACCAGTTGGCTATCTCAAGAGATTGTAAAAGATCTAGAAAGAGATTATATATAAGATGGATAGGTGAAATAAGAAAGTTTGCAGATATAAGGATCAGAAAAACTAGTTTAAACTTAGAGAGGCCTTTATCATACAATGGATCACTAATGAATGGTTAAAAATGATGATGGTCAGATGGTCAACTCTGGTAGATATGGACTCGATTTCAAGAAAAAAAATCTAAGCCTGTCGAAGCTGAAAAACTTTTCAAGATTTATATATCTGAACATGAATTCAAAATTATGGCATGGAAATGATGGGCTAACCACAATGCCATAAAGACCTGTAAGTATTACTTCATTTATAGCTCTTTGAATCATTTATTTAATAAATTTCATTCTTTTTGGTTTAAAGAACAAAACAAAATAAGCCCATTAGTTAAACAGGATCAAGACTATGAGAGAGAGAGAGAGAGAGAGAACGAGAGAGAGAACAAAAGTATTTAGTAGTTAATAAATTAATGAAAGATTGCATATGAATCTGATTTTGCTATGATGAATCTTTGTAACAGATTAGTACATAGTTAAGCAATTGTGAGTAAATATAATTTTACTGATTGTTGTTGTTATTGATATTCAGAACACATAAAATATGTTACAATTCATAGGAAGGTAACCTATTTTGTAAGTATGACTCATAAAATTATTGTGATCATCATTATCATCAACTATTATCACTCCACTGTAGGATTAAGATCTCTCCAAGTTCAATCCATCACTGATCTCTAGCCTCTCTACTCCACATCACTCTTATACACTTTCTTATTTTATCCATCCATATCACATGTGGTCTTTTTCTGGGTCTTTTACAATCTCTTGAAATCCAATTTAAGATTTCAATTGTCCATCTATTATCATCTCTTCTAACAGTATATAAACTCTAGCTCCAAGCTTATGAATTGTTACTTTTCCCTAATTTAATATTCAAATATAAGTATATTGTCTATATTAAACTTAACATAATTGGAAGAGACTTGAACTTAGACTTTCAAGTTCTTTCCAGCTATGAGCTCAATTTTATACAACTGATACACATGACCACATCCATGTGAAATAGATAAATGATCTCCAATATACACATTTCACGCTAAACCAGCATTCATCAGTTGGTCCAGATGACCATGTCCCACCCATATATACAATTACTGCTCAGTTTACATTAAGATAGCAAATCTTCAAACTTTAATGGACAAGCTACAATCTTCTCCATCCTCCAACTCTTCAGTCATCCGTATCATTGAAAATACGATGATGAAACACTCAAAGCCCTTGTTGATTGCAAACATATACACTGTGAACATAATTTGAATAATTTGTCTCTTACTAATAATACACTATGCTATGTGATAATCATAATAGTAAACAAGTTTTAATAATGATGCTATTATAAAATCAGTAGTCAATTTTAAGTTCATGAATCTAGACGCAAATGTTATTTTTCTACTACAGTTGCCATTTTAAAGTCTTTGCTTTTATATTAAATGCAAATAATTAGTTATTTTCTTCTTGACAATGGGCAGTTTCCTCAGACAACATTATATTCCAGAACTACCAATTCAAATCTTTTAAAAATTGAAATGAAAAATATGGCTACACAGGGAAACTTTAGTAGCAACTAATATATTTTATTAGCCATTTATTACACTAGAGATTAGCCGCTTAGTGTAATTTTCACCGCACTGCTCCCACACAAGTTAAGGATTGATTTCCATCAGCTTTTAACTCCTTATGGAAGGATATAATCATAATCATGTGACCAAAGATGTATGACTCCCAGGATGCACATTTCTTTCCAAACTACCACTCATCAGTTGGACCAGAGCACAATCTTTTACACATATCTTTATCACTATTTAGTATACATATAGATAGATAGATAGCCAGTTACTACAGTTTAATTAATGTATCAAACTTACTGCCCTCCCAGACTTGACACAAACCATTTAACAGAAGTATATTGATACTTTTTATTAGTCATTCATTAGACTAGAAATTATCCGCTTAATGAATAATATTTTTGTAGCACAATTTTCATGAGACCATTCTTACATAAGGTAGGGACTGATTTCTATCTGCGTTTAATACCTTGGGAAGAAGTGTAATAATAAACATACACTGCAGAAACATTATTCCTTTAGTAGCAACTGGTGGTCAGGTTATGTTAGACTAGTGGTCTTCAACTTTTTCACACCTGTGGACCGATAAAAAAAAGAATAAGGTTTTGCAGACCGGCAAAAATAAGGATAAGGTTTCGAGAAGTCTATAGATAAATTTTCTTAAAGATGTAAACTGCTTAGCCTTAGATGAGCATAATTGTTATAACTGATCAAAGCAACAATGTTAAATATATAAGACGAATTTATATATATATGGAGTTTGTATAATAAAAAACTTTTTTTTTTAATTTTGAATTTTTTTAGAAAACTAATAAAAAATTTAATTCTATCCCCTGACCCCCCCCCATAAACATCTGTGATAACTAGAAAAACAAATTAATTTATGTCATCATCACCATCATCATCAACCATTATCAATCCACTGCAGGATGAAGGTCTCTCCAAGTTTAATCCATCTTCTCCGATCTTTAGCTTCTTTTCTCCACAACACCCCTGCACATTTTCTTATTTCATCCATCCATCTCACATGTGGTCTCTTTCTGGGTCTTTTACAATCTCTTGGAATCCAGTTTAAAATTTCAATTGTCCATCTATTATCATCTCTTCTAGCAATATGTCCAGCCCAACTCCATTTCAGTTTTTTAATTTTTTCAATGAGGTCAGTAACACCTGTTTGTTGTCTTACCCATACATTGCATTTTCGATCTCTTCTTGTTACTCCCAACATACATCTCTCCATACTCCTTTGAGTGGTCTGAAGTCTCTGTATTGCTCTTCTATTAAGTGTCCAAGTCTCAGATCCATAAGTAAGAACTGGTAAAACACATTTGTTAAAAACCATCCTTTTCAAACACATAGGCATATTTCCTTTTAGTATCAAGTTATTTCTACCAAAAGCACTCCAACCAAGTTTAATTCTATGATTAATTTCCTCCATTATGTTTCCATCTGTATTAATAATCTGACCAAGGTATTTGTAACTGTTAACTTCTTCCAATTCTTCATAATCAATCTTTATTTTCATATTTTGAGCAAATCGATTAAACATTACTTTAGTCTTTTTAACATTTATCTTTAGTCCTACTTTTCTACTTTCATCTGCTAACTCCTGCAACATTTCCTGCAGCTCTGAAGCATTATTTGCAAAAACAACTACATCATCTGTGAAATCTAAATGACTTAAATACTCTCCATTTACTTTCACTCCTTTAGTTTCCCATTTTAATCTACAAAATACTTCTTGCAGTACTGCTGTAAAGAGTTTTGGAGATATGGAGTCACCTTGACTTACACCTTTCTCAATGTTGATTTTTCCAGTATCATTATGTAATCTAATTGTTGCTGTTGCATTTTTATAAATATTCTTTAAAATATGACAATATCCTGGATCGATACCTTGATGATCCAATGCTTTAATCACTGAAGAAATGTGTATAGAATCGAATGCCTTTTCATAATCTACAAATCCAAAACATAATGACAACTCATATTCGTTTGTCCTTTCTATGACTTCTCTCAATACCTGGATATGATCTATTGTACTAAAACCACTTTTAAATCCAGCTTGTTCTCTTGGTTGGTGGAAATCCAAAGTTCTCTGTAGACGAGTTGTAATTATCTTGGTAAATTTTTTATATAAAACTGATAAAAGGCTGATAGGTCTGTAATTTCTAATATCTTCTTTATCACCTTTTTTAAATATTAATATTATTACTCCATTCTTCCAATCTTCCGGTACATCTTTATCATTTAGACATTTGGTATATAACTTTGCTAAAATTGTTTCTATTTCTTCACCTGCTTCTTTTAATATATCAATTATAATTCCATCATTTCCTGGAGCCTTTCCTTTCTTCATACACTTAATTGCATGTCTCACTTCTTCATTTAAAATTCTGGGCAATTCGGAAGATGTAATAGATATAGGAGGTACTTGTTCTTTATTACTATATAATTCTTGATAAAAATCTTCTACCAATTTCATGATGTCATCTCTCTTTTTATAATAATTCCATCTTTTTTTCTTATTGCAGATATAAATTTCCTACCAATACCAAAATGTTGTTTAACATTTTTGAGACTTTTATTTTCTTCTGCAGCTTTCCTTGCTATTTCACAGTTATACTTTCTTATATCATTTTCAACTCTTTTCTGTACCATTTTACAAAATTCGAGATATTCAATTCTTTTTAATACATCATTTTTGTATATCTTCATATTCCTTCTTTTCTTCATAAATTCTCTAGTCTCAGTAGAAATTTTATTAGTCAATTGCTGCTTTTTTCTACCAGCTATGTTTGTTGCAGTTTTTAAAAGTGTATCAGTTATTTTCATATTAATTTCATTCAAATCTGAATCATGTTCAAAATCTCCTAACACTTGAAACCTATTTGTAAGTTCTAATTTAAATTCATTAGAATATTTCTGAAGATTAGGAATATCAACTGTAAATATTGTTTTTCTTAATAATTTTTGTCTCTCTAGTTTTACATTAACACGTAACTTACACCTTACTAATCAATGATCACTTCCTGTGTTAAATTTATTAAGAACTTTACAATCTTGAAATATGTATTTTCTGTTAGTCAAAATATAATCCAATTCTGCTGTACCTTCATTTGGATGCTTCCATGTCCATTTCCTTTTAACATTTTTCTCAAAAAATGAATTCATAATATAAAGTTTTTCTTTTTCTGCAAACTCCACAAGTCTATGTCCTCTCTCATTTCTATTACCATAACCAAAATTACCTACAGCAATTTCATCTTTCATTTGTCTACCAATTCTAGCATTAAAGTCTCCCATAACAATTTTAAAATGTTGTTTTCTCTGATCAAAAGTACATCCATATAAAAATCTTCTACTACTTCATCACTATGAGAACTTGTTGGGGCATAAACCTGAATTATCTGCATTTGGTATCTGCTATTAAGTTGTATAACTAATCTTGCCACTCTGTCCGATACACCATCAATCTCCACAATATTGTTCTTCCACTTTTTATTTATAATGAATCCTACTCCACTTGTATTTCCAATATGTGTGCCTTTATAATAGAGTATATGTCCACTTTTTAAATCAATTGTTTCTTCTCCTTTTCTTCTAACTTCACAAAGTCCAATAATGTCCCATTTAATATAAGACAGTTCTTCTTCTAATTCTTGCAATCTTCTTTCACTTGAAAGTGATCTACAGTTGTAAGTACCTAAATAAAAAGTCGTCATCAAATGGCAGCCTGGGTCCACAATCAGGGGATTCTTAGCACCCTCCGCCTTCGGTCACCAACCGCTGCCTTGGTTGGTGACTTTACAGCCTCCTGGGAATAAGGGCCATGCTTTATTTTTGTCTGTCATAATAGTATATATGTATTGTAAAAATATTTATCATTTACACAAACATTCATTCTGCCTTATCAGGCACTGAGAAGAAAGACCATGGTGTTTCTTAATCTTAAACTCAGAGGTAAAAAGCCAATAAACTCACCACGCTGGCTAATGCAAGTTGGTGAGCAGCCCATCCATGTTCGTATACTATATGAATAATCACATAGTAATAACAACTGCAATGACAAGAACGTATGGAGTGGACATTAGGAATTTGCCCTGCTCGGTTCCTTTAAGGCCTCCAAGAGGAATCAAAGGGTCTCCTTTCAGTTAATAGCAAACTCCTTGTATGATTGATTAAATAAATAAAAATTGTTTATATTAATTAAAAATTTAAACTCTTATTATTTTGTTATTACAAACTTTTCTGCCAATCTACCACGGACCGGTAAAAAATTTCTGTGGTCCGGCATGGTCCACAAACCAAGGATTGAAGACCACTGGGTTAGGCAACATCATGTATACTAAAGTTTTTATGAATTTCATATTGATTTAATTTTTAAAATTTAAAACTAAATTTAAATCATTTTATCTTCTCATAAATAATTAATTTTTTTAAAGCTGTGTAAAGAAACATATTCATTTTTATGCCTACAGCAATGAAAAATACTGCCCAAGAATATGTAATAAGAAAAGATTCTCATTTGTGATTGGCTATATCTTATTAAAGTTTATATTGCATTAGAAATACTTATTATATATCTCGAAATTTTTTACTATGATTTAATCAAAACAAAAACGGGGAAAAAAGGTTCATTTTTTTACTAGCGATAAACAGTCGGGTTTTGTTATATTCACTTCGCATGCATCTTATATAAAAAAATATAGTACGCAGAAATGCTACAATTTTTTTAAGCTAAATTTTTTATTGAGTATATTCAAAGATTACATACTTTACATATAAGAAAATACATGTCTTTACAAATAGATAATATAAGCATATAAAATAGTTTATATGTTTTAATAAAAAAGTACATTTAACGCATAGAGAAGAAAACAACCGTTTACAAAGGGAAAGGAAAAGAAGCAAGAGTCCACGCAGCATGTATGATATCCGAAGAGGCTAATGCCCTGTTTCTATTTCTGATTTTAAGTACCTTATTGTAAAACGTGGACTGCAATTTACTAGATGTGGCATTAAACAAAAATGACATTTCAAGAACCAAAGGGTAAACATGATGAAAATAATGATCCTAATTGAGGGAACGAGATCTCGTTTCATACTGTCAATGAGAGTGTCGATAGATGGAGCACGTGATCTGGTGATTAATGTAATAATATTTCTATAGACACAAAGAGCAGGACAGTGTAGAAAAATATTATGTATTGTCTCTTCAGACTTGTGGCAGAGCGGACAAGTAGGGTCAATGTTAGCATTTACCGTTCTTTGTGATAAAAATAACTAAGTGGGCAGAACTTCTAAATTTAGTTTAATGAGGAAATTTTCCATTCCAATTAACAATAATTTAATATTTTAGATTAAATGAAAGTGTCTTAAGCATAAAAAATAGAACTTTAATGTAATTAATAAATATTAAATTTTTAAACCCAGAAGCAAATTCCTCCCTCCATTTAAAATATTAAAATTTATATATATGTTATATTTAAAAATTTCTTTACATTATAATATATATAATGTCACGACGTTTTAAAAATGCAGGAAATATCTTTTTTCTAGAATTATAGGTTAATCAATAAAATAAGACCAAAAGAACAATATAGGCGGAAGTTGTTAGTTTTCAAAATATTAAAAAACAAAACAACAGCCGCATATTATTATTATATTTAGAGAATATTTTGTATTACAGACATACCAACTAATTAGAAAATAGTTATTCGATATAGACGAAATATCTTAATTCTACATAAGGGTGATTATTTAGAATATTCTAATTGCATACAAACTGATATATTTTTCTCTTAAATTCTTTTATTAGTTGCTAAATATGTAAAGTATTACAGTTTAGTGTCAAATTCCATGCGCCCATAATTAAACATCAGCCTACCCAAATAAATAAAAAACCCAGAAAAAGACCACATGTGAGATGGATAAATAGATGAAATAAGAAAGTGTGCAGGGGTGATGTGGGGAAGAGAAGCTAAAGATCGGAGAAGATAGATTGGAGAGACCATCCTGCAGTGGATTGATAATGGTTGATGATGTAAAAGACCCAGAAAGAGACCACATGGGAGATGGATGGATGAAATAAGAAAGTGTGCAGGGGTGATATGGAGAAGAGAAGCTAAAGATCGGAGAAGATGGATTGAACTTGGAGAGACCTACATCCTGCAGTGGATTGATAATGGTTGATGATGATAATGACCCAAATAAATATCTTCATGATTATTTCCAATTATTTTAAATGCCTTTATCCATATGATTAAAGTGAAAATTATAGATTTATTGTAGCACACGGAAAAAAGGCGAATGGAGTGAATAAAGTATTCCATGTAATTGTGTTTAGTAATGAAAGATATATTTATGTTTAATTAAAATTTAAAGTTATTATATCTGAACTAAAAATAATATGATAGTTTCTAGTCTAAAATGTAATTAATAAATAATCATTAAGGTATTTATCTGAGAAAGATGGTGTCATAGTTATGGGTGCAGTAAATTTAGCACTTTCATAATAAAATGTAATAACTTGATATTGATAAATGCGTGCACAATAGTTAATACAAATAAAAGATTGTGACATTGTCCAACTGATGAGTATTGATTCAGCATGAAATGCATCTTGAGAATCACTTGCCTCTTTCTGGCATCATTAATAATTGGATTAAAGTGAATGGTGTCAAAGTTGTGGTAGGAGTGAATTTGCCATTTGTAAAGCAAAATGTAAGAATTTACTATTGATAAATACTTTTCATATAATATGTATATATACGGAAGATGGTGATCTGGGCTCACTGATAAGTATTGGGGATAATTTGTCTTTTATTATATCTTTATTCGTAAGATTTTAAAATAACATATGGTAGTGTGGAGTTATTTAATATATTTATAAACATATTACACGTGGGAAAGAGAAATGTGTCCTTATGTGTGCGCATTTAATTAAAAAATCAGATATTTAATCTTTGACTGAGGTTTAATGTTTATATCTGGGCTAGAGATAATCTTTACTTTAGTTAATGATTAGTGATAACCATAGCTGTATTTTTCTGAGTGGATGATGTCAAAGTTGTGGGAGGAGTGACTTTGACACTTATAAATCAAAATGTAAAAATTTACTATTGATAAGTAATCTTCATATAATAGTGATATGGGTCGACTGATGAGTATTGATTCAGCATGAAATGCATCTTTGTGGTCATTCATTGTATCTTCATTCATATGATTTTTAAATATGTGTGAAGGTTAGATGTGATATGTTGGACTATTTTCATCATCTAAGAGTTAAATGATGAATGTATAGAAAATTTTAAACTTTATGTAAACTTTTCAAATACAAACAACTTGTTAGTAATACCACCCAAATAGAGAACACAGGTTAGTAATTACACAACATTTCGAGTAGTAGTATTCTCTACTCTTCTTCAGGTGTTGTTGACCTAATATGTACAATGACAGTATTTACATAGAAATCAAACTCACACCTTTAGATTCTTGAATATTGAATTTAAGGCAAACACTTTGCCAACTGAGCTATTCTCTCAAAAGCAATAGAGAGTAGAACTTTGATATATTTATATATGATGGCTGGTTCAAATCCTCTTGAGTCCTTCAATTTTTTTTGTTCAAGAGCAATAATTAATTAGTTTTTATAAGTCAACCCAGTGTGGCAATACCCAATGTATGGAAACCTTTAATTAATTTTTCTCTTATGAAAAATTAATATTAAAAATAAACAAAAAACTAATTAATCTTGTTCTTGAAAAAAAAAATTGAAGGACTCAGGAGAATTTGAACTAACTCTCATATACAAATATATAAAATTTCTACTATCTATTGCCTTGACAGAATAACTCAGTTGGTTAGAGCATTTGTCTTAAATTCGATATTCAAAAATCTAAAGCTGTGAGTTCAATTTATATGAAAATATTGTCACTGCTTTTATCAGGCCAGCAAGACCTGAAGAAGAGTGGAGAATAATACTACTCGAAATGTTGTGTAATTACTAACCTGTATTGTCTATTTGTGTGTTATTACTAACAAGTTGTTTATATTCGAAAAGTTTAAATAAAGTTTAAAATTTTCTATACATTCAACATTCACTCTTAGATAATGGAAATAGACCAACATATCACATCTAATAATATACCATCATCACAAACCTTCAGGCAAAAATGTGTGAAGGTTATTTAATATATTTATTTATAAGGAATTAATTAAAATATATGAGGTGATATGAAAGTTTTAAATATGATTACATAAAGAAAATGTAGGAAGAAGTTAAATAAATTATTCTCTGTGATTAGTAATAATAGATATATTAGTCTTTATAAAATTCAAAGAGTATTTCTACCCTAATAATTGATTAATAATAACCATTAAGACATTTATTTAGGAAAAATGGTATGATAGTTAAGTGAGTTGTAAATTTGCACCATATTAATAGGTAGATACTAATTTGAACCAACTGATAAGTTCTGGTTCAACATGAAAACGTCTTGAGATCATTTTTTAAAGGTCCCTTTATTTATGAAATTATATGTAACATATATATATACACTACACATGTGCAAACAGTGCAACGTATAAAGATGTAAAAAAAACCCTAATATTTAAGTTGATTAGTAATTAAATTTAGCATAATGTTGTAAATAGCCATAATATTAGTAATTATTCGGTTTTGACAATTAACAATTTAAAACAAGTTAAGCCAAATCTTGTAATTTATCATATTATATGTGTGTGCACGCGCTAACAGTTGAAAACATGTTCAGAAATCTGTATTAGATGAAACTCAATTAAATTATGAAATCTTTCATAAATATGTTTTAATTATAAATTTATTTAAGCGCACATTGATTATGTAACTAATATTCATTAAGGCTGTAGCCTCAAGCACATGCGTATAAAATGCGATAGTAGGGACCTCTTTTCTTCCAAAGAGTAAGCTTGTGGTTTAAGACCTATAGAGGTCCCTACTATCGCATTTTATACGCATGTGCTTGAGGTTACAGCCTTAATGAATATTAAATATGTTTTATAAATGTATAGAACTGAACTCATAGTTAAGGCGGGCAACTACCTGTCACCAAAACGAAATAAGTGCTATATAATAAATATATTTATATTTATTTAATACATATTTTTTCCTATTACATTCAATGTTTTGTTCAGTACACCATTTTAAATAAGGCTTTTCAATAATTTTAAATATGCAGTTACTTTGTCTCAAGCACCAAAATTGATCAGCCAGACCATATCTGTAGATCTCCAATATCCATAAATTTGTTTTCTTTTTTTTTCATATGTCATAGCATCAGCCGGGGTGCAAACCCACACCCGTCTGCAACCAACTACTTGCTTGCAATGCGGGTGCGATTTTGATACCCGAAAAGGTGGATAATAACATAATCAATATAATTTACATGTTTAACATATATACATCTATCTGCATTATAACTTGATTATAATATTTCACCTATTAAGATAAAACAATTAACAACAAACTAGAATAATGTAGTTAAGAAAAAGGAAATATATTAAAAGAGAGAGGGGATGGTAAGAGAGAGGAGAGGGATGGAGGAGAGAGGGGAGAGAGAGACAGAAAAAGAACAGTAGTATGTCTGGGGAATGTGCAAGATGAATCAATGGCTGACTTGTGGATAACTTATGATAGTAAATCTGTAGGCAAATAAACACATAAAATGTATTTCAAACTTTACAATTCTATTTTTGGTTATTTAGTATATTTTCGAATTGTGGGCTGCTAAAGCCATGGATGATGAACCTTCAGGGAATGTTTAGAGGGGAAAAATAGAGAAATGAACAAAGTAAGGATTATAAAAACATACTTAAAACATGAACCAGTTTGAAAGGTTGTTTTTTATAAAAGTTTAATTAGACTAGATGATATTAAAAAAAGGTTGAGATTAATTTTATTATGCAGAGGATAAGATATAATTTTTTTTCAAGGCAATATGTAATTTGCTTATACCGAATGTTTCTTGTAAATGTAAGTAGAGGGATTTGAACTTAGGATTTTTCTGTCTACATTTGTTTTTCATTCCATCTCAAGCAACCAATACACATGACCACATATATGCAAAAGGATAGATAATCCCCAATATATATATTTCACGCAGAATCAGCACTTATCAGTGGGCCAGATTATAATCTCCCACACATATATAAATCAGTGCTCAGTTTATATTAAAATGACAATTCCTTAAACTTTACTGGACAGGCTGCAATCTTCTCATCCTTCCAACTATTCACTTATTTATTTCATTGAGAAACTAATAATAGAATGCTGAAAGTCCTTGTTGGATTTGATATTGAAGTTATACCCATGTAGACATTGTGTTAACCCAATCCCACATATTTTCAGTTATTATATATTCATATATATTCATAAGAGAGGGATGGGCTGTACTTGATTTATGATATAATCTATTTCCATGACAATATGTAATTCGCTTTTACTAAATGTTTCTTGTATATGAAATTATTCAAACAGAACTCAATCTTCGATAATGTTCTATTTCTTAAATATTATAAATCTCTGCACACTCATGCACTGGTAAGAGTTTAAAATCACTTAAGTTTAGAACATACATTCTATATACACCAACTCTTACAGACCATGCTTAAATCAGGGCTTGAGTCTATTATGTATGCTTTAAACTTAAGTGATTCATTTACCAGTGAATGAGTGTGCAGAGATTTATAATATTTAAGAAATAGTGCATTATCGGAGATTGACTTCCATTTGAATAATTTCAGATTTTTCAGCACTTTATAATAATAGGTTTCTTATATATGTAAATAATAAGTTGCAAGGAATTCATGTGTATTGAGTTTTCTGAATATAGAAAATTCATAAATGTATGGTAAAAAATATTAGAAAATAAAGACAAAGGAACATTTAGAAAAAAAGTAAGTACTAAAAAAATGCAACCAGGGACTCCGAGAGTTATTTAATTGGCTGGTAGATGTGTAGCTACCCTGGTTCCAGATTTGAACATCAAGTCCTTATGATAAAGACAAGAACCCTGGAATGGAGATTAAATTGCACTATTATCTGATATCCATTGGTTAATCAAGTTTGCAATATATGAAATTAGAATAGTAGAGAAATGAAACTATTCTTGTTTATATTATGGTATGCTAAAAAAAATCAAGGGATAATATATTGGTATTGTAAGTTTCTCAAATTTACAGTGGGTGGCTCTGCTGTAGAGGGAGAACTTTGCTTGTTTATAATACTGTAATGAGTTGAAAGAATCATGTGGTGTTGTGTTGGTATTGTTATAAATAATCACTTACTACTCAAAATTACTTATTACTCAAAATTACAGCAGATGGCACTAGTGTAGAGTAAGAAAAACTGCTTTTGTTTACATTGTTGTAATGAGGTAAAATAACCAAGATGTGTTCATATTCATTCAAAACATTAGTTTAGAAATAGCCAATAAGTTAAATGTTGGAGATGTTCTAATGGGAAAATGATTATAGTCAAAGTAATAAATAAACAATTAAATGGTTTTACTTTTCAGGAGTCCATAAGAAGTTTAAATACTGGAAGTCTATCATTATACCATATTATACTGAATTAAATCAAAGCAGTCATATCTTTTAATCATAAAAGTTGAGAATGAACAGATATAAGATAAGCTAAAGTAAATAAAATTAAGATCTTAGCTAACATTGTAAGAAGTATTTGAATGGAATTATATGTAAATATAAATCAATGCATAAAGGAATAAGAAGTGGAAAGATATACAGTTTTGAAAAAGGAAATGATAATTAGCAAGTGTATAGTGAAGATTGGTATAAAAATGTTAGGGGAGTAACTAATACATCTTTGTTTGGGGGAGGGGATAATAATAAATTTAAAAAAAGATAATTTAAGTAGTGTAAAAAAAAAAGACAAGTAGAAAATATATAAATGCAATAAAAAAAAAAATCCATATCATGTAATTTTAGGTTCAGGTGTTATTATAGTACACTAGAGCCATCTAAACACCAGATGTTAACACTATCCACACTTCCAGAGTACTTTCTGGCTTACAGTTTTTATCAGTCAGGAGTTTGAATCTCACATGTTTGCATATATAATATCAACAAATTATCAAACTTCCAATTTAAATAACATGATTATCAGGTTGATTTGAGTTCAGAAACGTGAATTGATTTTCCAATTGTTATTTTGGTCAATAAAAATTTGGAATTAAAAATCGATTGCTGAATGCATATATGCATTCCTTCTAACTTTAAACACTAAGTTTCATTGATATTAGCAGATGCCAGCAACTGGTCTAAGAATGGGGAATTAAAGAAATAATAAGGATAGGGATTTTGTAGGCATCTGGTAATCACTGATTACTCAAATTTATGCTAGGTGGCGCTAGATTAGCTCCTGTTATATTTATATATTTAATGACTATCTTTAATTATTCTTTATTTTCAAGATAGAAGCATAAAATTCAAATACATCCTAAGGGTTTGATCCCAAGCCATATTGATTGTATCATTGTAAAGATATGACAACAGATACACATTGCAATTAGAACAGAAATTGGGGTAATGGATGAAAAAAAGATTTTGTCAGGCCAGACAAACATAACTTCAACAAAAGTGCACAAAAGCAGAAATACCCATTACATCAATTTTTCTTTTATCATTTTGTCCTTCTTATATTTATGATATGGACTGTTTAATTACATAAGATTCTTATATATGTATGTGAGCGATTTGAACTTAAGATTTTTCCAACTATATTTGTCTTCTGCTCTATCTCAAACAACCCATGACCATATAATGTGAAAAAGATAAATAATCCCCATTATACATATTTCATGCAGAAATATTCCACACATATGAATTTTGGTTTATATTAAGATAGCAATTTTTTAAACTTTACTGGACAGGCTTCAATTTTCTTATCTTTCCAACTATTTACCAACCCTAAAAATTGATGATGGTATGGCCAAAGTATTTATTGTATTTGATATTGGAGTTATAACCATATAGATATTCCATTAATCTTACCTCTCATATTATCAGACCATTATGTATCCATATATAATAATATGAGAAGAATGAGATGAATTTATATTATGGCATTATTTCCAAGGCAATCTGTAATTTTCTTATAAGGGTGAGAAGATTGAAGTCTGTCCCATAAAGTATAAGGAATTGCTATCTTAATATAAGTCGAACATTAATTGTATATATGTGTGAGAGATTATGATCTTTCTCCAACTGATGAGTTCTGGTTCTGCATGAAATACATATACTGGGAACCATCTATCTTTTTCACATCTGTATGGTGATGTGTATCAGTTGCTTGAGATGGAATAGAGGATGAATATAGAATGAGAACTCCTAAGTTTGAACACCTCTATTTACATATATAAGAAAGATTCATTATATGCAAATTATACATAGCATAAGATTCTGCAAATTTTCATCATCAGATTTGAAGCAAGGTCGACAATAAATACTCAAAAAATGAAACAAAAATTAAACACAAATTTAGTTTCAAATCTTATCTAAAATGAAATAATTTTAGTTTCAAATCCATATTTTACTATCCAGTATGAGATCTCCTTGTTTCTTTTGGAATTCAAATTGATGTAATACAAAAATAAGTTATCCGTTTGCAATTTCACTTTGATCTTTCCAGTGTAAATAGACATGACACCAGAATGCCTATCATTTGAACATTTCTTTAGTACGTCAATATTCATTTAAAACACAAGAACAGCTCTCCACTCTAGCGCCATCTACTGTTATCTTGAGTAATCAGAGGCTAGCAGACCTTTCACTCCATTCAAATCCCGATCTCAGATCAGTTACTGGCCTTTGTCTTTGACAATGAGGCTTTGAGATTCAAAGTTGGAAGTAATGCAGACAAGCACCTTTAATGCCTTCTTATTATTCAAGCTAGAAACCTGAAAATTGAAATCAACCTAAGGTTTTGAATCCAAACCAACCCACTTGACCAGTTATATCAATCTGATTCCAGTTCAGTATTAAAATCTTTTAATATCTTCAGTTTTTTTTATTGACTGTAGGTTTTTTATTCCCATAGCTAAGACTGTTTACAGTAATGGAATACTACTTAATTATTTAGCGTATACAACATAATAAACCAAAAGGAGTTCCTAACTTTAATATGATTTACTGGCTTGAACTAGTAATAGGTGGCGCTGTGGCTGGGGAATTAAAGAATTCGGTGTTATTACCTTTCTTATAACTAATATAGCAAATCTTCTCAACATGATTCTTTCTCATCAGATTATAAAAATGATCTTCAGTTTTGCTTTCATTTTATCATTATATTAAATCATGTAGAGGAAATGATGATGAAAGGGTTCATTGCTCAGAGGTTCATATAGAGTTCAGTCCCTAGAAATGGCAAAGCAGAGTCATGATGCCTGTGTCTTCAGTTCCAGATTGTACTAAATCATACAGTCCATGTAATAACAATGATAAAATGCATTTCTGATATGAAGTAGCACTCTTCAGTTGGTCCAGTATGTCCCCATCATATCATTTGTTACAATATTCAATTTACAAGCATTACAGTTTTTCAAAAAATATATTGAATATAAAAATGTATTTCTTTATTTATTGCATTGTAAAGACATTTCTCTTTATGTTACACTAGCACCATCTGGTGCAATCCTGATTAATTAATAGAAATGAGATGATATCCCTATGAAAGTTTCTAGAGTATTTTTGTCAGTGAAAACTTGAAATTTAAACCTAGAACTTATGCATTGCTATATCATATACTTTTTTGTACTATTTATATGCTGAAATTAAAAAAACCCCATAAGTTTTAAATCCAAGCCATCTCATTTACATAGTTACATGGATATGACGCCAGATGAGTTTCTACATATTTTAGAGATTTCACTGTTTGTATGTCAATTGTATGTTCTTATTATCCTTTATATAGATAGATTAATATCAATAACATCACATGACTCTCAGCTTATTCATATGCTTCCTATATCTATTCATGCAAATCTAAAGGCCTCTATTGAAAATCTAGATAATCAATGGACATGGGGGGAGGTTATAATGCATAATACACTGATCCACACTACCATATACATAAGTATATTCATGCCAGATTTGAATTCTAGATTCCCATTGACAAAGACAAAAAACAAAAAAAGGTTTTGGGATGAAAATATCATATCAGTAAAATATCTGATATGCATTGATCACTTGGGCTGATGATAGTTACAGAGTTTTTTAAAAAAGTAAGTCAAACAGTCATGTGATACTGTTGTCAGTATTGCCAATGCCAAACACCACACTTCAAACATGTCATTTACATTTAGTTTTTCACTTAATATTGACTACCAAACATCTGATCTTACTCCTAAATCCAAAGTGACATAAACCAGGATCATTTGAGAATTATATAGAAAAGTTAAAACAAAAAACATCACATGATACCAACTTACACAATTAATTTAGGAGACAACTCTCTCTCTCTATATATATATTGGCCCAGTTATGCCATCTATTGTAAGCTTTAATAATTAATAGATGCCTGACAGTACATAATAAAATCATATCCTATATTGTCCTAATTATATTTTCAGACTAATTTCTGGCTTAAGGATTTTACAATTAAGGAATTTTAAATATGGATCTAGGGTAGTGAATAAAGAATTGTGATTGGATGAAAAAGATTGCCTCCATAATCACCATAAGTCATTTTTTAATAATTATAAATGGAATTTGAAATTTTAAAAATGAATTTCATCACTTCATGATATCTTAACAATAATTCATTTAAATTTTAAAAATGGTGTAAAAAGATCAACATTTGTTGGCCTAATGCCTCTTTCCCCAAATTTGGAGAACAAAGATTTTGTAACAGAGTGGCCTTCTCATAGATAAACTGCTTCTGCTATAACTAAACAACTTCATCATCACTGGTTGATCATTCACATGTGATATTCTGTTTCCCATCTATCTACCAATCTAACAAGACCAGTTAGGCCCTCCTTTACCTCCTTTTTGGGAAGCACCCTTTAGGGCTTACAAATTCCCTCAAAGGAAAAAAAAGAAAGAAGGGAAAAATAGATAAAGAAATTAGAAACAGAAAAGATTTATGGATTGATAGATAGGCATAGTGACTTGGAATTAGAAGACCATCATCATCACCATCATCATTTCCAACCACTATTGATCCAGTGTAGGATTAAGTTCTCTCCAAGTTCAATCTATCTTCTCTGATCTCTAACCTCTTTTCTCCACATGTGCATATCAGCACATTTTCTTATGTCAGCCATTCTGCTTACATGTGGTCTTTTTCTAGGGCTTTTACAATCTCTTGGAATCCAGTTTATTTCAAATGTCCATCTATTATCATCTATTATTAAGATGTTGTATAATATTATAGACTGATAAGAGGAATAAAAAAATATTTTTTGTTGATGCTATGTTTAGTTTTTATGGCAATATAGTAAAAGTAAAGAATCACTTTATTTCCACTTTCTTGCTTGAAAAATTGCCTTTTTTAATGCTGTGTTCTAACATTTTCTGGCTCATAATAAAAATATAAATAAAGCTTGTAAACAAACTTACGTTAAGAAAAAATACTTTCTCTTTTTTTTGCTTAAGATTATCTTTTTTTCTGACAGCATTAATGTGCTATTCTAATTATGTTTTTCAGAAGCTCTGAACATTTTGCAACATATGCATTTTAAATTAACCAATTGTATATGTTGTACATTTGCATTCCATATTAGTCAGCTGATTTCAAGATTATGATTAAAATTATTATATGTATTCAGCAGAATAATTAAAAATAAATAAATACAGTACATTCTCATTGCTAAAGGATAACTTAAATGAACTAAATTAGTAATATGTCTATGCCCCTATAGTAAACTTGCCTTTAAAAAATAACTCCATACAGTAGTGCCATCTAGTGCAATCCATAGTAATCAATGGATGCAAGAAGTTTGTGCATAAAATTCATATCTAGTACCTTTTCATCCAATATCCTTAAGCTATTTTCTAGCTTGTGGCTTTCATTAGTGAAGAGCCTTAGACCTGAGAGTGCTTCATCTAGATCATAGGATCTAATGCAACCCCTTTAGCAGCCATTTTTTACTGTTTAGTGAACTATTAAGCTATGAATCCAAAATTGAAAACAATAAGGTTTTCAATCAAAGCTCTTTTGCTTGTATATTCATACAGATCTGAACTCAGTTCAATATCTTTGGTTCTGATGGGTACTACTGTATGGAAAGTTTGCTATTGTTTTAACAGCTTACATAAGTTATAGGAAATGATGGTCATGTGATGTTTAGTAGTTTAAAATTGTCTTCTTGAATAAATCTTTAATTAGTCAGAAGTGTCTATTATACAATTTATTCACAGTGGAAGGCATCATTGTAGTGGATCTCATTACATATCAATATGTACAGACTAATGATTAATAAATTAATACATTATTGAACTATTTACTAATATTAGCAGCATATTATTGCATATTAATTATTAGTTGCATTTCATATTTGCCTGTTGAATGACTTTATTTAAAACTCCTAAAAAGATAAATCTGTTTCAGTCATATCTTTGTCTATTTAAAAAATCTTAGACTAGAATAAAGGTTGCCCTGGTAACAGATTGCAGACATTCTATTGGTTAGTTAAGTTGCAGCTATTGTGCTGTGAATTTCATTTAAAAACCGGTTAGTTCTGGCAAGTTTGGTTTGCTATATTTAAAGTATTGAGCAGGAGTTTATTTGAAAGATTGTAAAAATGATTATTTATGAATCTACTTTTAAGCAGTTTATCCTTTTTGTTGAATGAGTTTATTTAAAATTTATATGCAGATAATACATTTGGTATAATCATATATCAGCATTCTTTGTTTATTTAAATATCTTAGGCCAGAGTAAGGGGAGTCATCATCTTTTATCTATAGAGTCTTAACAACGGATTGTGGATATGCTATCAGTTTTTTTTAAGTTTGGCTTATGAAATATAATTGCATATTTGAAAAAGATTCCTTGATCAAGATTAATTAATAAAATGAGTTTCCGACTGTGTGTTAGATTAACATTTAATTATATTGAAATAAGCAATCAACTGCCATAGACTGCAGTATTAAGTATTTACTGTGGTATCAATACAAAATGAGTAAGTAGGTAATACTTTTTAATAGTCATTTATTGGACTAGTGATTATCCACTTAATAAATAATGTTGTTGTAATGTAATTTTTACTACATCACTCTGACACAAGATAGGAACTGATTGCAGTAAACATGCAGTTACCAGGTCACTATAAAATTCGAAATTTGTTTCAAATTTTTCTCACCAGAGTGTTTCTTGTCGAATTACTGTTTTCACTTATACAAAAGATAATAGAAAAGATAAAATTTGCAAAGCAAATTCCTATAGGTAGGATTGGAATAAAGTATTTCTGGTAGTGTGAAATTGGTACATTGTCTTGGGGCAATGAATCCTATAAATTGTAATGTAGTTGTAGTGCCAGAAATTACATGCTGCAGATAATCGTGTAGAAAATTGGACATTGTGGCTGTTGATGGATGAACTTCGAACTCCGGAGTTAGCAATGAAGTGATTAGACAGGAGGCACCTGCTTAAGAATAGTACCCTATGTCAGCATTGTGGCATGCAGTGCAGACGAATGGGCTGCATACAACAACTTAAGTACAATCCATGATGGTGTATATATGCACTTTGTCATCATATAACAGAACTTTGTAGATCCTCATGACCCTGATATCCACACACAAAATGTGGAAAATATGTGGATGAGATCTAAACACAAGCTCAAACGTCAGTGTGGTACCAGCAGTACTTTATTTGAATCCTATCTTCAGAAATTTGCTTTCAGGACTCTCTACATGACTGATGCAGTCTTTGCGAATGTTATCATTATTGTAAGCGAAAACTACAATGGACATTAATTATGAATGTTGGTAGGATATATTATTATTTTAATAAATTATTTTTTATAATATAATTATTTGTTATTTTTTATTTTTATATTATAATTTCGTGTATTTGATATTTCACAACAAATTTTTAAATAATTCTACAAGAAACTCTCTGGTGAAAAAAATTTGAACTACAAAATTTTGTCGTGACCTGGTAACTGCATGTTTACCCTGATTTCTATTCACTTTTAACACCTTGTGGAGGGGGGTAATCATAAACAATAACTGATGACAGACAGTTCCTGAAGTGGGTACACAGTATGGGGTAATTTGTCAATTTTTCTACATAGTACATTATTTGAATGAAATATGTTTTATATACTGTGATTAGGACGTTCATCTGGCCAGATTTACTTAGTTTGTTGATTAATTATTTGTAAAACTATTACACAAATTACAGATATTAGTATGAAATAACTAAAACGAAACTCAAAATTTCAAACTATTAATTCAAAATTTTCTAAATATTGCTTTAAAAGCAAAGCCGTTTATGGTAAATTTAGCTGTAATACTAGTGTCTTCTAAATATCGGATAATTTTAAGACATTAGTGCACAGAGGTTCCTAGATTTATTTCTATTTTGATTGAAATTTTTTTATTTTGGTACTTAAGAAATTATATATTTTACTTTTGTAATTGAAGTAAGTCATAGAGTTTGATGGAATAACAAATTTTGAGTTTTTAAATAACAAATATATCCAAGTTATATTTGTATATTTATGTTAGACTATTTCCATCATCTAATATTGAGTATTGAATGTTTTTAGAAAAAATGTAACTTTATTTAAATATTCTAAATACATTCAATTGTTAGTAATAGCACATCAGATTAGTATATGCACAATGTTTCAAGAGGTGTTATTCTGTCCTCTTCTTCAGGTGTTGATGGCCTGACCAGTGACAGTTCTAGCATGGGAATCAAACCTGAACCCTTACATTCTTTGAGTATTGAATTTTAAGGTAATGCTCTAACTAACAACCATTCTGGAAAAAGCAACTCAGTAGAAATTTCATATACTTATCTATGAGGTGCCTCGTGATTTCTCCATTTTTTCTTAAGAGGACTAGGAAAAAATAGAGAAAACAGGAGGAACCTCAGAGATAAATAAGTATATGAAATTTCTACTGACTGTTGCCTTTGGCGGATGGCTCAGTTGATTAAAGTGTTACCTTAAAATTCAATACTCAAGAACCTAAACATTCAGGTTCATTTCCCATGCTAGTACTGTCACTGGTTAGGCTAGCAATACCTAAAGAAGAGGGGAGAATAATAACTTTCAAAATGTTGTGCATATACTAACCTGAGTGCTATTACTAACAATTAAATGTATTTGGAATATTTAAATGAAGGTAAATTTTTTTAAAAACATTTAATACTCATATTAGATGATGGAAATAGTCCAACATATAAATCCAACTAAAACACCATCATCACAAACTTTCAGGAAAATACAACATCCAAGTTATAGTTTTTCTATTAAAATAAAAAAAACTTTTATAATCTAAAGTTCATTGTTTTTATGAATTTTTACTATATTTTCAAGATAGGAAAGTCTTTAAATTAAAATCAATAGAATAGAATAAATACTCAATCTGCCATCAGAGTTCTCAAGCTTCACATAATCTAACTTAGTTGTTGTTATTATTATTATTATCATCATCATCAATAACATCATATGAACTTCTCATGTGCTTACTCATTTGCTTTCAAAGAGTGTAATTTTTACCCTACACTAAAGACATCTGTTATAAGCTGGAGTAATTATGATTAATGAAAAATGTCAAAGTAATGAGTTGTAATCTAGATTAAACATTTTATCTTATAAAATACTATTTACTACGCTTAATTTCTTAATATATAATAATATCAAATAAGGATAGTTTAATGTATATTACATTTGAACCGATTGAAAGCTTATAAAATAGGTGGATTCATTTTATTCTTTATTATTTACTGATGTATGAATATTAATTATTCATACTTTATGGGGAAGTTGGGGAGTTGTTATCCCCATTTAAATTTCATACATGTTAAACTATGTGTATTTGATATTTACATTTATAAACTGATATTTCACTAAGTATTGGGTACTTAACAAAAGAGCAGTACAGAGAATTCAGACCACTCAATGAAGTATGGAGAGGTACATGCTAGGAGTAACAAGAAGAGATTGAAAAATAAAAGACATGGTTGAGAGAACAAACAGATATTACTGATGTCATTGAAAGAATTAAGAGCCTGAAGTGGAGCTGGGATGGATATATTTCTAGAAGAGGTAATAATAGATAGACAGTTAAAATCTTAAATGAGATTCCAAGAGTTGCAAAAGACCTAGAAAGAGACCATATGTGAGATGAATGAATGAAATAAAAAAGAGTGCTTTATTAAAAATTAGACTTTGTCTTTACCATCTGTTTGTTCAATTATAGTTTTAGAATAAGTTATGTCATAATGAAATCAGATTAATATATAATTTCTACTCTTTATTTCTAGAAAATGAAAGAAAAACTTAAAGAATAGGTGGATTCATTGTATCCTTTGTCATTTAGTGATGTAATAATATTATTTATCCATAACTTAGGAAGATTTGTTGAATCCATTTAAATTTTATATACAATAATATATTCTTTATAACAGGAAAAAATATAAACGTTTGTGAATACAAAATAAAAAAAAGAATTTATTCCAAATGTTTAAAAACACTGCCATTATTGGTATTTATTTCCTGAGTGGATGGTTCAAAGAAGTTAAAAATTGCATTTGAAATGAAATGGTAAAACAATTTCTTTATAAATAGTAGGGTAAAGGCTGTTTCAACAGCTTCCATAGAGGGTTAGGAAGATTTTCTATTCATACTTTACCATCTAAATGGATAAAAAATCAAGTCAGATGTCACATGACCTAATTTTAATAAAGGTCGTATTTTCAAATGTTATATATAGAGCCTGAAAAACAAGTTCTTAACAAGGTTTGATAATATCCTCAACCCCAGACTGGTTTCTGCATCTAGCATCATCAGTGAAGTGCCAGGATATTCATTGGATTAAAAATACTAGGACAAGCCCAACACTTTATCTAATGTATAACTGACAATGCAGAAACCAGCCTGGGGTTGAGGATAATCTCAAAGCTTGTTAAGAGCTTGTTTTACCATCTAATAGCTGAATATTCATTTACCAATCGATATTGGAGTTATGAACATGCTACCTGAAATAAAAATACTAAGGTTCTACAATTTCACACAACCTGGAATCCATGCATTGTGTTTCCTTTCAAGGTAGATAAATATGATTATCAGTTAAAAGACTTCAGAGAGCATGCAAAAGGATTATGAAAGAAATCCTAATCAGTTGTTATAACTGATTATGACTTTATTTCGTTCATGATTTTTGATTTAGCAACAAAAAAGATACATTTTTTTGATGGAACTGGAATATTTTTATTTTTACAATTTTAGTGAATACCATTTTTTATTTTTTATTTTTAAAAAAAAAGATTTAAATAAAGAATTAATGGAATAATTTAATAATTGCTTAGGAATTCATAGGAAGTTTAAGTGCTAGGAATGGCAATGGGAGATCATGATCTATAGATCTTGAGATACAAAGTCCTCGCAGATTCTCAAGGATGACTCATCCATATGCCCTTCCATCAATCTCTTTAGACAATAATCATTTTAAAAGGAACATATAGTATTTTTAATTTATTCGCTTATGTTGTCACATTCTTGAAAAAAACTGGTTTATACTGGTTTATGTACATATAGCTTTATAAATACCAGTGACAACAAAAAACCAATATCCAGCATACAATGGCAACAAGAACTAACACTTGCTGGTTCTAGTTTATTTTGTAGGAATATAGTATAATAATTTACTTTTCGTTGTGCACTGTACACCCCATATATGTTTAGCAATAAAGAGACATCAGAATATAAATATACAGAGAAATGTATTATAATATTAACTAGAAGGAATTATAAGGGAGATACGTTGTTAAGAGGATAAACAAATACCATTGACATCATTGAACAAATTAATAAATTGGAATGTGATTGATATATTGCTAGAAAAGAATATATCAGATGAACAGCTGAAAGTTTTAAGCGGAATCCTGACAGATTGTAAAATACATATTAAGAGAGACTGCATGTGAGATGAATGAGTGCAAAGGTTTTTTGTCTGATGCAGAGAAAAGAAGCTATGATTGCAGAAACTAGATTATATTTGGAGTGACCTATACCTGATGAAGATCGATAGTGCTTGAAAATGATGTTTATAAAGAAATAATTTATTTGTTTTTAGTACCACACAAAAATTAGTGCAAAACATTTTAAATTAAATATCAGTTTCCATTACCTTTGTTATAGTTCTGTGAATAATTAACAATGGAAGTTTGTGTTTTTTTAACTTCAGCGAATTTCTATTGTACTTTATAAAATTTATTTATAAAATATAGACTCATAACTCTTTTATTATATTGTTAATTATAGTACAGTTTGTGTTTATATGTGATTGTAATAAATGTGGACTCGTACACAATTAAATATTTATTAACTTATACATAATATGTACTTAACATTCGACGTACTGTTTACCTGATATCATTGTCTATGTATAACATGTAATCGCATGCAACTATTAAAGCACAGGACTTCAGGTGCCCTTCTATGTTTCCCTACTATAGCACTTTGCCTCTTGTATAAGTATAATGGCGTTTCCAGCTATACTGTATTAGCTTACATATTGTCATGTTTATATTTTAGCAGCTTCCAGTTCAATGTGAACTTGTTTATTGCTTAACAATATTGTGGAGAAGGTGCATAGCTCTGATGGTAATGTAGTTGTTATCTAACTTTACCTCTAAATGAGCTGCCAATTTATAGGCAGATCCCCTTCCTAAATGGGAGTAATAGGTTTCATTAAGTATCTTCACTTATTGTCTTGTTTCTTCCATTGAATTATATTTTGTTTCTGCATATAACCATTGACCTGTATTAATGAACGCTGAATTTGATCAAGATAAAATTGAATAAGGCAAGTCCATTAGTTGAAGATAAGTTGAGCCACAATACACTTTATGCGCAATTTTACATCTATCAAATTTGCAGGCTATATTGTACTTAAAAGTGGCCTGTTTAGTGCATTTACCAGGTTTAAATTAAGTCTATGAACCGTTGCATACGTTATGGCCTTAGAAACACCACCTTATATGAATTAAATATTATATTAAAAACATATCAAACTATCTAATTAATAAGTTTCGGCTGTTTATATTATAAACGTGATTAAACACGAAAAAGTTTCGGCTGTTTATATTATAAACGTAATTAAACACGAAAAGATTTCATACGTGCCCTTTCTTAAACTTAAATATTTATTCAGCTGTTGATTTTTCTTTTTTTCCGAATTAATTTATTTAATTTTTTTTAATATAAATCATATTTGTGTATTTTTGCATATAGATGTTGTACATACATATAATCGCAGATAAAAGAATAGTTTCAAAGTTGTGAGGTCAGAAACTTTGACACTCGTAAATCAAACTGTAATAATTAAATAAATAATCATTTAGTTGCTTAGTATTCTAGTTGAGAGATAGTGAATCATTTAATTTGAGTAATGTCTTGTTTTTAATTTTTTATTTTTGTTCATTCTTCAAATTTATTATTGATTAATAAGTTTTTTTGTTAAAAAAAAAGTGATCTTTGTTGATATATATCTATAATAACCATAAATTAAATATAATATAAAAACCTTCTGGATAAACATTAAACAATGTAAGAGAAAATATTAAATTAGTTGGTCAAATAATTTTTTTTTTTTTTTACTTTTGGGAAATATATATATTCTAGCACGTGTGCGTGTGTGACGCAACTGTTCCTAAAAGCTATAAAGTGTTAATATAAAATAGATAACTAAAAACAAATGAGCTGAGCGCTTTAAAAGGATCTTGCCTTCATAATCATAGCTTGCTACTACGTTTAATGATATGCAAATATGCTAATTCCATTTCTTCGATAAAGCATAGCACTTGTCCTTCCTATTTATGGCATCCAAGGCCTCTTTGATTTTTCTTTTAAGGTCATGTCTCTCTCTACACACGATTGTGGGATTGTCTGGAATGCACTCGTAGTGACTTGTGCTCTGGTGCTGATAGAAAACTGAATAGATGGAAGGATCATTGAGAGCTCTATTGTATGAATATTTATGTTGTGCTATAGCTTTTGGGAACAGTTGCGTCACACACGCACACTTGCTAGAATAAATTAGTTTGTGTAATTATTTAACATGAAATTCTTTTCATGTACTAATGAAATACTCCGGAAAAATTTGAGCTGAGTCAAGCCACTATGAAAAGGTATAACCGTATAGATATATTTTCACTTGATAACATGAGTTAACTTTTAGTGAATTCTCACCAGAATCATAGTGCAAAATTAATTAACTAACTGTGACAAAAGCAGGATGAATATATAGTTTATAAAATATGCAAATTATTGCAGCGAGAAATGTAAATTTATAAAAGTCAGATGTTCCTTTTTTTTTACAAAGGGACTCAAGACTCCTTCCTGTTGAATTCAATGTGGGTCTCTCACAATAATCCATGCCTTCTTGAACTTTCACTTACGATTATTCCTCTCTATGCAGATGTTCTTAATGTTATAAGGGGGAAATATATGTTCTGTATCACGCTTGTGATTCAGGAAAATTGATTTACGTTGCCGGTCTTGTTTAGTCTTTTTAAAAAGATAGGAGGACTGGGCAATTCTCGTAGATCTATTAGCTCGAGACTTCCTAGAGGACACTGCTCTACAAGCTGGAGATGGGTATGAAATTTTATAGACTATGTGAGAAGCATGTTATTGTATAATCAAAAAATTAGAATATATCAAAATAAAACCGTTTATTTTTGAGGGTTCATGAAAAATTCAAATACCCAAAATGACAAAACTGAAATTGTTATTCATAGACTTTGAGCTCCAGAATCTACCAGTCTATCACTGTATTATACTACATTGGACAAACAATTGAATGGTTTATGTTGTATTTTGTAAAAATTGAATATAAGTTTGTGCACTCCAGAAAAACTGGTATTTATTCGAGAGGTTGATTTTAGATCGTGCACTGATAACTGAGGAATTTAATTACGGCATTAATGTAATGACGAACAATAATTCCAAGAAGTATTTGCTGATTGCAAATATTTCTAGATAAGAGACCTTACCTTATTGGACAATGTCATTAATTGCTGCAGTTATCAGACATCTATAAAAAGACTGTAACAACCACTTCAGGCAGTATTTGAGTGCATCTCCAGTAGACATTCCTGTTCAATTCCAGTAGGAGAGATCTCACATCAGTGCTTCGGTTAATGTACAACACTCAGTCAAAATGTAGTCCATGGGTATAGCTGAAAGATCCCACAGAGATGGGAGACCATAGCCTGAGGAAACCATCCGGATAGCAGCTGAATAAAGAGTTGAGTTTCCGGCAGTTTTCAAGTGAAGTATCTGATAGACTGTAGACAGAAGCTGTAAGGAGCTAAGGTCAGTCGCAGTGCTATACTATAAAGGGTTTGTGTGCAGCCAAACCAGCAGTCAGCCTGAATGTACATCAAGAGAAATTGAACATTAGCAAACTGTAGAAATAGAGTTGTTGCAGACTATTTGCTATTCTAATTATTTAAAAACATTGTATCTTAATGTATATAGTCATAATTGCAGATGCATCAGTTTATTGTTTGGAATTCATAAGTTCAAGCATCAGAATAATTTGAGTTGGAATGACTTCTTGCGATCTAAGGTCTGCCATGCATGCAAGACAAAATTAGTTATAACCATGAATAATCAAATAGCTTATTGCCAAAGGCATGTTTTCATTGAGCAACATGGGTATTTTCCTGGGTAATAGGATACCCCAAACTATAAAGTCAGCAGAAAGGGCCCAAACCTTTCTGGAATGAGTAAAAGAAATGGCATTTTTGAATAAGATTCACGCATAATGAAACATTTTGAATTTCGGAATTGTATTTGGATGATTTAAAGTATAAGAACTAGGATTAATACCATTGTTCAGACTTGCATTTTATCAATCGTTTTTCAGATTTTTAAAAATAAACCCCTTCTCTTCCTGGAGAAAAATGACTGTATGCAGACTGTATACGGGATCCAAATCTGAATTAACCAGAATCTCATGAAGGTAAAACATGCCTCCTCTTAGTGCTTACAATTTATGAGAATTCAAGCCCCAGAATCTACCATTGCACTACTATATCATGCAGGTGGACATACTTTGCATGGTTTGATGACAGAGCTTCCAAATTGGGATAGGGAGGTTCCAGCATTGTGGGGGCCCACTCTAAGCAAATTGAAGCAACATTATAATTTCTTGAAGGTGTATGATGATAGTGTTTTAGTTGTATTTATATGTTGGACTCACCTTAAAATTCAATATTCAAGAATCTAAGGGTCCAGGTTCAAATCCCATGCTGATACTATCACTGGTCAGGCCAGCAACAACTGAAGAAAAGAGGAGAATAATACCTCTAGAAAACTTGCATGCTATTACTAACAGTTGAATGTATTTGGAATATTTAAATAAAGTTAACTTTTTTTAAAGACATTCAATAATCATATTAAATGGTGGAAATAGTCAAATGTTTAAATACAATATTATAATTTATTTTCTGTTATCTGACTGATTTTTATTTTGGACTACGAGTTCCAGAGAAATGACATGATAGCAAACAGGATCTGAAAATTCAAGAATTGTGACTCCAAATCTATCAGGTTCCTTGAAATTTTTCGATGATCCCAACAATAAATCATTCAATTGTTACTACTTATTATTTAAACAGGAAAACTCTCCATATAGTAGTGCCACCCTGTGCCAACTAGAGTAATCAATGGATGCCAGAAGGCATTTATTTATTTTGAAAGATTCCAATTATTTCTTATTACATATAAATTGTACTTGTATATATATAGAATAAACATATTTATAACATATACATGTTAAAATGTTTAAAACATTTGTTTATTTTTAATAGAATGGAAGAAAAATTGAAAGCAATTATTGTTTTGGTTTACTTGATCTCGAACTATTCATTGGTAAGTAAAAATAATTTTTTTAAAATTTTATTATTAAACTTGGAATAAAAATTATTCATAAAATTTCTAGTATTTTAGGTATGGGTAACTTTAACATCTGAACCCTAAACAAATCACAAGCAAGAGCAGATTCTATTCTAGCGCCACCTATTGTAATCTTAGAGTAATCAATGATTGTCAGATGCATGTAAATCTGCATTTCCAGATCAGTTCCTAGATTTTTGCGTTTACCAATGGGATATTAGAACTTAAAGCTGGAATTTATGCAGTTTTATATATAGTAATCATCATTAACTTCTATTTTACTGTCAAGATGAAAGCTTAAAATTTATAAAAGTCTAAAGTATTGAACTAAAGCCAATCTGTTTGAATAGATATATACATCTGATACCAAATTGGTAACTAGATATTTTAGTAATCTTTTTTTTTTTTATAAGTATAACACCTTTTTTTCCTGGCTAGGAATGTTGATATTGTTTAACATTGGAACAATAACACTAGATTCTTTAACCTAAAATAATAAATTACAACAAGAGAAATTATCTACTCTAGAACTATCCATCCCCTGTTAACTTGAATTATCCGTAACTATCAGGTGGTAGTTCATTTAAATTCTCACCCTACATCAGTTTTTGTCTTTTGTCTTTGTCAAAAGTTTGGGATTCAAAGCTGAAATTAATACAATTATGTATTTTACAGCCATATTTAACTTTGATTTTGGGGGTATAAATATAATAATCCAATATCATCTTGTGTCTATTAGTCATTCAATCGGAGTTGTAATCAGTTAAACATTGATTTTATAATGAAACTGTTACATATGGTACTTACATACCCACTAACTATTGCTAATTAAGACTTCTAACAACTTTTAAATACAGAATTAATAAAAAGAATCAGTTTTCAATCACTTTGGATTCCAGATGTACCCAGAGTTCAGTGAAAAGATGACTGATTTTCACTCCAAGCTGACTGTAATGCCATATCAGAATCAAACTTCCTATTATGTAATGGCATATTTGAACTACTAAAATTTTTTAAGATGCTGGCATGTCTGAATTGCAAATTATGATATGAAATACCAGTGTGTTTGTACTTTAACCTATAATAGAACAAAAAGCTAATAAAAATTTGGTTTTAAATTATTTGAAACTACTATTGAAACATAGGTATGGCAGTGGAAACTGCACTGTAAAAATGTTTTCACATAGTATGTAGTATACTGTGATGTCAGGAAGACTATTGAAGGCAATTAAACACACACACAATTTCATGTCACAGCTCACAATTCAGACACATTAATGTCTTATGGTTGTTGTGGTAAATCATTATATAAGTGATGAGTGCTGGTTCAGCATGAAAAGTGAATTTTAGGGATCATACATTTTTTTAACATCTCTTTGGTCATATGTTTATAATTACACCCCTTCACAAGATTTTAAAAGTGGGTAGAAACCAGAACCTACCCTACCTTGCATGAGAGTAGTATAGTGAGCATTGCATTACAGTATTATTATTTACTATTGTATAATCTATAGTCTAATGAATGACTACTAAAAATTATTAATATACTTCCATTAAGTGATTTGTGTCAAAGCTTTCAGCACAATAAATTTGACACTTGTCAATTAAACAATTGTAATTGATTATCTATATATACTGAACAATGATATATATATATATATATATATGTAAAAGATTGTGATCTGATCTAACTGATGAGTACTGGTTCAACATGACATGTGCATCTTGGTATCATATATTTTTTTCACATGTCTTTGGTATATGTTTAGGTTTATACTCCATCATAAGATGTTAAAAGTGGATAGAAACCAGTCGCGCGTTGCGTGAGAGGGGTGTAGTGAAAATTACACTAATAAAATATTATTCATTAAGAAGATAATCTCTAGTCTAATGAATAATTAATAAAAATTATTAAAATACTTTTATCAAGTGATTTGTGTCAAAGTTGTGAGGGCAATAAATTTGATACTTATGAATTAAACTTTAATAATTAGCTATCTATAGTTATACTATATATATATATATAAGATCTGTTCTCTCTACATAATAGTAATAATAATGATAATAATTTAAAGACTGCAATAAAAATAAATCTTAAGAGTATAGATTAGATGAGTTTGACATAAATTCTACTCATAGTCAATTGTGGGAAATAATAGTTAATTTATTATTAGAATAAATTCATTTAATTTCAGTATTTTTTTATATTTTTGTTTGGATTATGATTTTTATGAATTCTTATTTATCATATAGGTTTTTTTACTCGCAAATATAATATTTTCATTATTATTAGGTGCTATGCGGGCCATTACCACTAAAAACAGCAAGAGCGTTACCAAGAGGTATTTCATATTCCAAATTTTTAATTGTTTTAATTAAAATAATTACGATCATAATTTTACATATAATATTGAAATGGCATAGTGGCGGACTCAAGAGACAGTTCTAGAATTGACTATTAGTTGAATAATGACAACAACAACAACTACTACTACTTCTCTGTTTTGATTATTTAAATGAAACTATTGAGCGCTCATTTTGCCACCAGGGCGCTCAAAAAGCTAGATGACTTCTGGAACAACTTAAATCGTACGATTATTTAGTTACTTCAAAAATTAAGAAAACAATTTAAACTGAAAAAAGCAACAGAATTTAAAATAAACTTGTAGATCTAAACAAAGGTTTGTGAAATAGATAAATAGAAAATCGTAGAAGTTTATTTTGCCAATTTAAATTGTAATAATTAGATAAAGGTGCCAAACTTTTGCACTCACAACTATGACATCCTTCTCTCTAGATAAATCATCATCATCTTCTTCTTTTTCTTTTTTTACCTCCTCATCCTCCTTCTTCTTCCTCATCCTCCTCCTTCTTCTTCTTCCTTTTCTTCTCTTCCTCTTCCTCTTCTTCTTCTTCATCCTCCTTCTTCATCATCATCATCATTATTATTAGAAATTACAATATTGTTAGCCCAAATGTAATGAAGATGTTGGAGGTTGTGATCTAGGCCGGCTAAAAAGTGCTGTTTCAGTATGAATTGCACCTTGGACATCATTGATTTGTGTTTATTCATGTGATTAAAAAGTATATGTTATTAAAGGAAAAATAAATATATTTACATGAACTATTTTATTGAAGATTAAACACAATTTCGAAGTGATTTGAAATGTTAGTTTTGATTTTTATATATGCAATCCATATCAAATCTAAAACATTTTCAGTAGTTATTAATTTAATAAATAATTAGGAAAATGGAATACATTTAAAATTTACAGTGTTTTTAATTAAATACGGTACTGTTTTATTAGCGTGTTGAAACCGCTTGCTGACATTGTTTCTATGGAAATGCACATAAATATAATGTTACCGGACCCATCACCTTAATTATCACAAAGTCATCAGCAGATTGATATGAATGTCAAAAGGTATTAGAACTGTGACATTAACAATGACTCTTGGAATGATGATTGACACTCAATGTTCACAATGACTCTTGGAATGATGATTGGCACTGGGAGTCTAAGACCAACACCTTAATTGTGAAAGACTAATACTGTGGTATTAGAGCTGCGATGTTGACAATGATGCTCGATGTTCACAATGACTCATGGAACGATGATCAATGCTAAGAGACCCTAATGTATGTAAAGTGTGTAAGCATAGAAAATGGTGATCAGGTGAATTCTTATTTTACATACAAGTTTCTTGAATCTGCAAAAAACACTAGTACACATAAAAATTAAATATATTTTACTTTATTTACAAGAATATGAATGAAATAAACAAAAAATATATTTATCAATGCAGAAATGAACTTTACAATTAAACTAAATTTTATATTTCTTTTTGTTAAACACAAAGTGAATAATCTCCACGGTTATATGTAAATAGGGAATGCAGTCACATGATTGCATATTGTCTGATAAAACTGTGATCTAATCATAAAATGTAAATATAAATTAATTATTTTTATAAATAAACTGTCAATTGGGAGAAAATGAGACTGAATGAAGAACTTTTATTAAAATGAGACTGAATGAAGAACTTTTATTAAAATGAGACTGAATGAAGAACTTTTATTAAAATGAGACTGAATGAAGAACTTTTATTAAAATGAGACTGAATGAAGAACTTTTATTAAAATGAGACTGAATGAAGAACTTTTATTAAAATGAGACTGAATGAAGAACTTTTATTAAAATGAGACTGAATGAAGAACTTTTATTAAAGCATCACCAGTGTGGAACAGTTTCCAGAATGAACACAATAAAGCAGATAGTTCCATTCTGTTTAGTATTCAGAACCATTAAAGAAAAAGTTAATATTTTTACTATATAGTATGCCTAAGCTGCATGGTATATCACTAAAAGATGCTTATAATTTGATAAGGTAAAATAAGAGCTGCTGTACTTTAATATGCAAAATTATGCAAATACAAAATGATCAACTAAACAATTATACACCTGGGTCTTGTTTTATGCAGTAGATAGGTTCCTCAGAAAATGCACACAAAAGAAATTGCACAAAAATAGACTTAACGTACCTTGAAAAATGGGGGATAGGTGCTGTGATTTTCCAAAAATCGCATAATAGCAAAGCAACAACGTAAAATTACTTTAAAATTTGCACAAAAAAAAATAAGGAAGTAAAATATGACTAATAAAAAATTTCAAATTTGAAAAAAATTGGTACAAGACAAACTTTTTTTACTTATTTATTAACTACAGCATTTAATTTTATTCAAAACAATATATTTTTATGCGTAATTTACATTATTTTTCATTTTTTCATACATGTACAGTATTTTAATTATTATCACTATTTGCCGATAAGTAAGTTCATTTGTAAACTACTAAGACATCAGATTTGTCACAAGAGGAAATACAACTAGCGCCAACTTCATTTTTTTAATTGCTCTTATCGTGGACTTGCCTAAACTAAATGTTTTCCAATCTCTGTTGATCCTTCCGATTGCGCTAAGCAATCTAAAATTGAAATTTTTGTTTCCAAAGAAATTCATTTTGTTGGGTGTTTTTTCTTCTCCATTAGAATAAACTAAAAGTTTAAAATAAAAATAAGAACTTAGACTTACGATAATAAAAAGACACCGACTCACCACTGTTGGGCAAAATTTAATTAAAACTAACAATTAAAAATTAAATTCTTATTTTAGTCTTTAATTTTCAATTCCGTTTAAAAATCAAATTTCATTGTTTAGCGTCACATTATTTTCAGATTACATTACGTAATTTTTAAATTGTTAATTATAATTAAAAATCAGATTTTAATTGTCAAATTTTATTGTGCCCACCGCTATAACTAACCTTTTAAAAATAAACTTGTGGACACTAAATGATTAATTGATTACGTACTCTTTTTTAAAAAAGCAAAAATAGAATGTGATTTAAAATGCAAAAAAAAAAACAACAACATGCATAATATAGGCATCTATAACATTTGAACAGATTTACATTATAATCTTGTAAAATTTAATGTGTGTATATAAAATAGGGAAATCCTGATTTTAAGTGAATTATGAACTTCTTTATTGCATAAAATCTATTACAGTACTATTATAAAGCACTGAACAGATTGAAATTATTAGAGAAAAGTCAAACTCCAATAAGCGTTATTACTTTAAATATGATGTGTGAATGTGTGAAATTTATAATATTTAAAGTAATCTGCATTATCGGAGTTCGACTTCTGATCTAATAATTTTTAGCGCATAAAAGAAAACCGCATACAAAGATATTAAGAAGAAACATGAACCACATAACTTCAAAATTGCATTAAATAAATCCGCATAAAATGAGACCCGGGTGTATTCAATTAAATGTCCTGAGATCAACAACCTAATGCATATATATACCTAAAACTCACATTCTATTACTTATATATAATTGAAGATAATATCCTGCAGTAATAAAAATTGTTTGAATTTATCTCACTTGTTAGCGACATATGAGATGCCTAAATCACTAAACATCACATGAACACCAATTCCTATATTTATGCAAGCTGTTAAAACAGTGACAAACTTTAAATACCATAGCATCACCCACTGGGTGACACTACTGTATGGAGATTTTGTCACTTATAGCTTGTGCAAGCATAGGAATTGGTGATCATATGATCTTCAGAGGTTTAATATCATTCCTGCCCATGGAATGATACTGACTATAATTATTAAACAATCAGAGACATCAAAATGTATCAATACTGAACTGGATTCAGATCTATATAAATATACAAGCATTTTGAATTCATAGTTTTATATTAACTAAAAACGTAAAAGGTGACTGCTAGAGGGTTGCATTAGATCTTAAGATCTAGATGCAGTGCATTCAGACCAAAAGCTGCTCACTGATCAAAACCATAAGCTCTGTGGATATTGAATGTGTATGTGCAATATAAGCATTTTATGCATAAACTTTCTTGCATTAATTGATTCGTAAGGCTTGCACTTGGTGGTGCTACTGTAAGGAAAGTTTCTCTGGGTATAATTGCTAAGAGACTCCTGACTCCATTTAAGGAGAAGCCACAGTACATCACATCACATTATTTTGTGATACATAAAGTGCATTAATTTCAGCTTTAAATCTCTTCATTATCCAATACCCATTAAGTACTCAAGTTTACAATGAATGATCCAGAAGTAGAGAATTGAGAACAACTAATTGATTCCAGATTCTCAAGCCATTCATCACCCAAATCAAATATCCCAAAATATTTTTCTTTCAATTCTAGCTGTTAAAGCATTTAAGCTTTGTGACCATTAATTAGTAAATACAGGTACACTAAAAATGTTAACATTCTATAAATCATCTTTTGAATTTGAAAGCATAGCACAAACATCAGCATATTGTAAATCTAAATGCCACAAAGATGTGCTCTTGTTTTTAAATATTTGCATCTTGGTACCTGCTTTATAAAAAAATTAAAAGACCATCATCGTGACTGGGTCTAGTATATATCTCTGTTTAACATCATTTTTTAAAATCTTAAATTATATTTTTATTAATACTATTAATACTTCACTTTTATACCATCATATAGCAGCTGTTTATTATGAACCAACTTTCACAAGCAATCAGATGTTTTCAAAATCTGCCGCTGATATTCTCTGTTAACAGGGTCAAATGCCTTAAAGAAATCAATGAAGATAATAATTTTCTTGAATGTGCTTTCTAAAAAAAGCTTCACATGTATAGTGTGTTTCATTTTATAAAAATGACTTATCTAAGTCCAGAAGCAATTATTTAAACAATTTCTTAAAAGTAATTTTACTATACTTAATAACATTGATATTTCACAATAATTACTTTGGTTTTTTTATTTGAATTTGTTTCTATAAGTTAGAACAATAAAGGAATTTTTAAAATAAACTAGCATAAATTAATAGGATTAGGAATTCCTAATAAATTCCAGTAGTTTTAAAACTAATCACCTAATCAAATCCTCTAGTGCCCTCTAGTGATGATCAGCTACTTTACTGTAGTTAAATCTTTCAATGTTGATTACTGGATTTTAGCTTTATAAATGAGGCTTTATGATTCCTAGTTAAAAACAATGCAAACAAGCATCCAGAAAAAAAATCCCTATAAATTTATTTAGTATTCAAATGAAAAACTCGAAATTTAAATCTAATGTTTGAACCCAAATAGTTATACAGACCTGGTTCCAGTTCTGCATCTATATATTTTTGTACATTCACTTCTTTATTAATTGAAGATAACCTATTTCCCTGACTAGGAATAATCGCAATATCAAACCATTTAATTATCACCAGTTTTATGATAAACCAATACTAGCTTTCCATGACAGCGCCATCTATTGTAAGTTTTAGTAATCAGTGATTATCAGGTACCTTTATATATTTAAATACCAGAGCCATCTATTGTAAGTTTGAGGAGTAATCAGTGACTAGCAGACACTTTACCCTATTTAAATACTAGCACCATCTACTGTAAGTTTGAACGATCATTTTTGATTACTAGACAACTTTCTATATTTAAATATCCATGTTCAGACCCGTTTCTGACTTTTCCCTTTTTGGATAAGAATTTGACTGTCTCATGACTGTGATCCAATTGTTTTAAGCGGCTGCTTTCATTTATATAAAGTTGTAATAATACTGATTACAGTAGCAGCTGTAACTAATAATTTTAATGTTGGGTATCATTATATTAAATTGTGCCACATAATTATTATAATGTTTTTTTTTTTTAATTTATTATTTGTATAAAATATAGTTATTTTCATTGTTTGTTTCAGTCAAATTTTTAGTTTTCTTCAGAACACCACTCATCTCAGCTCTATTGTATCTCAATGATTTATTAATGCAGATATTCAGACGATTCTCTCTCGCTATGCATACATTTCATGGCTAGCTTCGTTCATCAGGTAAAGTTAGAGAAATTAAATGCTTGCATCTCCTAGACCATGGTGACAGTTTGGTACACTTTCCAAAAATTGTTAGAATGTACAGAAATTATTCTTATCTTGCATAAGAGGGTAACGGAGAAACATGGGTGTGGAGATTCAAGCTTTTGTTGTGTCTAACTCACCTGATGTGTGCAGGTTGTTTGCAAAATGCATGCATAGTAGTAAGGATGAGCTGAGTTTTTGTGTTGGTGGTTAGTTGTAATATATATATATATATATGGTAGAGTTGAGGCAAGAAGAGTACCGAGGAAAACCAAAAGTTTGAATTTTTTTTTTGTTACTTATTTTTATTTCTAATTTATAGGATTCCAAGCTAGTTCATATAATTCTTTTAATCAAGCCACGGAAATGGTAGACAAACCTGTCGCTCCACCCTCTCTATATACTGGACCTTTAGCTTCAAGCTCTTATTTTGAAGCTCCACAGTCACCGGAATCTTCACCATCAGTTCCTAATGGTCCTCCATCACCATCTTCTAATGATCCTCAAGTAACTTATGAAAAAATACATCTTGCCTCAGCAAACGAACAGTGGCTTCCAGTAATTTCTTCAGCAAACAATCAGCAGACATTTATGAGTGGGCCAAGTAATCAGTACCCTCCAAAAAGTCCTGACATTTATTTTGATGGTCATAGTCAAAATCATGATAGCACTTACATTTCAATAAAAACTTCAATGCCATCTTCTACGAGTCAACAGAATTCAAATGATGATGGAAAGATTGATAACAGTAACGACTCTCCAAAATCACCTGACAAATATAGTAGTAATAATAATAAAAACAATAATAATCGACATTATGAGCCAAGACCCAAACAGAAACCTTCATCATCAAATGAAGATAATCACTCTATGAGTCAGAATAAATACAGTTCTTCTAACAACTTAAATACTGAAGATAAATCCAAATCATCAGACCATCAATATAGCAACTCTAATTACAACCCTGATATGTCTCAGTCTGAACCCAAATCTTCCACTAATGAAAACAAGCCAAAACCAGAGCCTTCCAATGGTAATGATAAAAATAATCCTGAACCAGAATCATCAAACAAAAAATCAGAATCACCACCGGGTAACTACCCTTATCAATCACCCAATGAAAACAAGCCAAATCCAGAGCCTTCCAATGGTAAATACAAATCTGAATCATCACATGATAAAAATAATCCTGAACCAGAATCATCAAGCAAAAAATCAGAATCATCATCGGGTAACTACCCTTATCAATTGCCCAGCAGTAAAGGTATGTCAACCTCTGAACCTGAGCCAACAAATGGTCAGAGTAAATATTCTTCTTCATCCTCTAACAAAGAAGCAGTCAAATATGAGTCTAAGCAAAGTTATTCAGCATCTAATAATAAAGATGGGTCAAACTCCGAATCCATTAGTCTCAAAAAACCTAACTATCCTCGACCTAATACTCAAGCTATGGCAAAACCTGAACCAAAAACATCAGATAATTCTAAACCTTCCACTTATTCTAAATTAGAATCATCACATAATTCAAATAATCCTGATTATTCACATTCTGGAACAAATAGTGAGGGAAACAATCATGAGGAAAATGGACAAACCACTCATGGTTCTGGTGGAAATGGTCAAACTATTTACAGTCATGGGGAAAATGGTCAAGCATCTTATAGTCAGAGAGGCAGTGGTCATGACAGAAATGATCAAATCTCTCATGATCATGAAGAAAATGGTCAAACCTCTAATGGTCATGAGGGAAATGGTCAAACCTCTTATAATCACAATGGAAATAGTCAAACATCTTCTAATCATGAGGGAAATGGTCAAACCTCTTATAGTCATGAGGGAAATGGACAAACCTCTTATAATCATGGTAATGATCAATACTCTAACAGTCAGTCTTCTCCTAATAACAATGCTATAGAGGTAAATCAAATACCAGAGGATACTGATCAAAATAAATATGATAGTAATAATAATGGAAAAGGCAATAAATATGATAATTCAAATCATCATTAAAATATACACCAATCAGAGAGTGAACAATCAACTCACGGAAATTTTGAATCAGAACCCAAATCACAATCTAAAAATTACTCTTCTTCATCTTCCACAGGAAGTCATTCTAATGATTCTTAAAAAAGAATATCCATAGTCATATTTAGGTTTTTATGGTAATTATCAACGGTCATCTCAAAACAACAAAAATGATCACAATTCATTAAGGATTGAATATCAAGATAGATCAGGAGTACAATAATTTGCATATGCACATATATATCAAACATGTTCTTCCAATAAAGACACTATGACATAATGTATACTTTTTAATGTATTTTTGTATCTGATTAGGATATACTTTCAAGAACTAGCTTCATAATCATGCTTATTGACATTAAACCAAATCATCAATTAAATAACATTTAAAAAAAAAATCAATTGGACATTTATTTATGCTGTTGACTCTTTGATTTACAATGTGAACATTTTGAGCAGACAACTAAGCTGCTTGGATTTTTAGTAACTGGACATCTTTGAGCCCACCTACTTCAATATCATTTGCCCAGAGCACAATAATGTCAAATGCAAAAGCATGGCACATATCAAGGAACAAACATGCCATTAACAAAAGGGAGTCCTGTGTCCCCCTTTCCAAAAAATGACCTATCCACCCTACATAACCTTAAATGCAAATATTATGTAAATTAGCTGGCATACAATATATATATACACACACACATACCCACATTCCTATCACAATTATTGCTACATTTATGACTTTTCTGAGTCAAAGCATGCTAAGCACATCATTCTTAATTGATGTTATTAAAATGTTGCTCTATATGTCCTACACATTTGTTTATTACATTTTTTTAGAGATAAAACACCAAAATTTATAATTATTTTTTGCAAATCACTTCAATTGGACCCAAGACTATTATGCTAATGCAATGAATGTAGGGTACTGAAATATTAAATAATATACTATGTTTTAATGTTTTTATATGGATATAACACTGACAGAGGTTCAGCCTATTATTTATATATACATGTGTGTGTGATATAATATTTTTAAGTGATGTTCTAGATTGAAATATTTAAGTGTGGAATATACATTTGTAATTACTTAATTAGAAAGCATTTTATCTAGAATAGTAGCTAATGAAAACCAACTGTCCCAGGCCAAAAATTAAAGCATAACAGATTTGGGACAGTTGGCTTTCATTAGCTACAATTTTGGTAAAGTGCTTTCTAATTAAGAAATTATAAATGGATAACTTCATACATTATATATATATATATAATTTTCCAATTCATACATTATATATATATATATAATTTTCCAATTTATCAATGTACTCATCATGATTTGAAGTCCATTCCTTCTCAATATGCATATAATTTATAAATCAACCTCAATTTTTCATGTGATATAAAGGATCGAAACAATTGGAACTTCACACAAAATATTTGATGGAATTCTAAACTGATACTTTGTCTCAGTTCAGGATTTAAACACTTCTGCTACAGCTAATTGTGGCCATGTATAAGAAAGACCATGGTTTCAGCCCATAATGTTTTGATGCTTCATTTTTTTCAGTCAGCCTCCACTTGAGATGTTGTCATTTCTTCATTTTACACATAAGTCAAACCTGACTTTAGGCCACATGCTTTTTTTGTGCTGGTTCTCTATCCTGATTTATTTCCTACAAGCTGGGATAATTATCATATACATTGTGTAGTCAAAACATGATTAAATGATTTATTGCACAGGATTTTGTAAGAAGTTTGAACTTGAGAAAGGACAGGGTGGATTCCAGACTCAATGTATCTCTACCACTGCCTTAAATCTCATGTAGAGAATTTTATTTTTTGTTTTATATATATATATATGTGTAATTGTGAATAATAAAATTCATATATATATATATGTGTAATTGTGAATAATAAAATTCAAGCTTTGAAGTCACAATTTGTTTTATATATTTATATATACTTCAACAAAAACCTCCACCAAAAGCTATTATAGGTTAATGGAGAAACTTGTTTAGCCCCAGAGACTGCCAGTGAGTAGTAATTGATAATCAAAAGTTAAAAGTTATCTATTTTTACATAGATATTATTTCCTCATTTTGTATTATAATAATATATGGAAATATATAATTCAATATATATATATATATGGGAAGACCGTATTTGGTGCAGTGTGTCAGATGTTTCAGGACTGAAGATAATAAGGGTTGATATATGAAACATTATCATGTTTTGAAGGACTTGAAAATCTGAATTAGTATTTCAAGAAATTTGATTAGTCACACATGTTTCTGGGGCAAAGCTGGCTTTTAAAAATATCATATAAAACTGTATGATGGCATATAGAATTTCAGTGAAGAGTATTTTTTTGTCTGTGGGCCACCACTTGAAACAGCCTTCTCCATTTTCTTTCAAACATGAGAATTCTTTTCATCTTTGCACTAAAGAGTGTTAATCAAAACGCGTTTTAGTTTCTTCTTTTAATTATAAAAACCTTCACTACAACACACACATATAATAAAAAGGTGATTTTTCACATAGTGTATTATAATACATCAAACTATATTTTTTAAAAAAGAATTATAGCAAGTTTATTAAAAATTAGATAAAATATTTCCTAAATTATACTTTGTGACGAATTTCAACACGTGGTTGTAACACATGCTTTGAAATGAAGTTTATTGTATTTAAATTTTTGTATAAAATCCTGCAATCACTACTATACTGAATCTTTTGATATAAATTTAATATTTATTCAGTATACAAAAGAATAGGTATGCATAATATTCAATCCCTTTTGTAGTTTTAATGAGCGTGTAAATAATTTTACGCTTATCAAATATGTGACACTAAGAATATAAATCCATTCATGTAAAAAACAGGTCCCAATATATTACTAAGATAATTCATGGCAAGATTCCTAAAGAATCCATTTTAATGAACTTGCAAACAGCGCCACCTTTTGTTAGATTAATGCTCACATTATTTTGTCAGATAAATTATGACTACTTTTACTTGTTTGTTTCATGAATAGATTTTTATCTCCTTTATATTCATTTCTAATTATGTTTTACTAAATTATATATATATATATAAAACAGAAGCAGTCACAAATACGTGTCTTATATACTTTTAGTAATATATATTTAAAGATAGACCCAGTGCATATCGCTAGCTGAAAATTCAAGTATAAAATGTCAATCCCTCCTTCCAATGTTATGTTTTTTTTACAATGCTTTTGTTGATAAGGAAGTCCGAATTTCATCAGTGCAACCAAGAGATACCTCTTCACAGGGCTGTTTGAAATTCAGACTATTTTTATTGACAAGGTTGCATTGCTGAAAATCATAACATTGCGAGGAATGATCAACATATATATAAACTAAATAGAGATACTGTATATCCATATATTTTCAAATCGTTGATTTCAAAATTTTTTTATTATATAATCCATTCATTCTAGAACACACTGAATTCCATACATTTAGGAACAATTGACTGCCGACCCTCAACCAAAAACAAAATTGCCATCCAACACAACTATTTACACAGAAAAAATCTAATATACAAAATCTCTGCTTTTATTTTTCTAATTGACTTTCGACTTATATACCTATCTTTCTAAATATCTATTTGTCTATATATTTACATATTTATCTATCTAACTAGTTATTGCACAATGTTTATTATTACAGAAGTATTTACAATAGCCGACTTCACTATATTTTAAAACAGTAATACCTTTCTGCTTGTATTTTTTCTCACTACTATCATTCCATTTGCCTTTTAGCTATATGTCTAGTTATCTATTTATTTGCTTATTTATTTATCTAACCAACTATATATATATATATATATAAATTTACTTTAGGACATTTTACTTTTACTTTAGGACATTTTACTTTTGCTATTCCCCTTCAGTTACACAAATAAAGACATTTGGGGGAAAAGGGTAATGCCCCTCACCTCAAATGCATATTTGGTTATACCAACACATTATAATTATTTATTTGTATATTTATTTATCTATCTATTTATAGATATGTTTAAGATGTTTATTTTAACTATTCCTCTTCAAACAAAGATTTGGGGAAAAAGCTACTGACCCCTTCCCCTCAATGCAACATTTTATGACGACTCAAGTACTATCTCCTTACATGTCCTCTTCCTCTCAGTATAACACTTTATAATGACCCAGGTCATACCTTTTTACATGTCTTCACCATTACTGTTTGATATTTATTCACAGTGAAATACTATGATTATCAAGTAATGCATTTATTAAAACAGGCAAAACTCTCCATACAGTAGTGCCACTCAGTGCAAGCCACAGTAATCAATGGATGTCAGAAGGCTTGTGCATAAAATCCCCATCTAGTGCCTATTCATCCAATAACCCCAGACTAGTTTCTGGCTTGTAGCCTTCATCAATGAGTGGTGATCATGTGATGTTTATTGGCTTAAGTAATGCATTTCTTATGCATACTCATTCAGTGACATCATCATTAGGTAAATATGCAAATGATTATTATTAGTAATTTATTAGGCTAAAGATTATACATTCAATTTATTACAGAAAAAAACTTTAAATTTAAAGATTAATATAAGCATTCTTAAGTATAATTTTTTTTCCAGGATCCATTTTTTTCATACCTAAATTATATCTCAGATATATTTTAAAACTGGTATTTTATCACCCCACATCAAATTCTCGAATAAAGTGATCTGAAGAGCAAATGATTCTCAAAAAGTATTTTTTCCATATTTAAATAACATAATATACAGGTTCATCCATGTATAATTCATAGTATTATCATACCAACATTTCAGCTAGATTGCTTTGGCCCTCAACTAAGTTAATGCCTGTTATTATTAAAAAACCACTGTAGAGGCACTGCAAGCATTGATATATAATAGATTAAAGGTCAACCAATGAAAAAAAAGAACAGAAAAATTTAATATATAAATATGAAAGTGAAATAATTGTAGATGAGAAAAAACAATATAAAATAGCAGCTATTTGAATTAAATTATTAGGCTTTAAAAATATCCAAATGAGTTAATTTACATATTTCAATAATGTGTGATTTTTCTTTGGTGAAAAATATCACATCTGGATAGGATCCTGGTGTTTGGAAAGTGCAGCTTTACTATCATTCTCCCCTCCCCCCATTTTCCATTGAAATTATTCCCTTTCTGTTTTGTATTGGATGAACATTTAATCATTTTATAAACCAATATTATAGTGCCTCTACTTTGACTTCATTATTCATTTGATAATAGGTCTAAAACAGTCAAGATATGAGAACATTAATACTATGAATTATACATAGATGAACCTGGATAATATATCATTTATATATGTTGCCTTTGAAAATCTTTCTTTTAACACCCAAACACACATAAAGCTGTTTAATTTGAAGTCAAAAGAAGCAATCTTTTTCTTTTAATTTAAATAGTAGATTTAACTTTTCTTTAAAAAAAAAAAAATTGAAAAAATACTAATTTTTAATAATTTGAATTTTGTAATTAAATAAATAAAACTGAACATTTTATATAATAAATATTATTGTTATATAATATTTTATACAAAAAAGCTGCTTTCAAACACATTATGCTGCCCTCCTCAGTTTAACACATATTAACCAGAACAGTTACAAAGCATTGTATAAAGTGACATCTAGAGTTTGTTTTCTGAACTACATCTTTTTTTAATTTTTATCTTTCTCATTTTTTAATGTAACTATTATGCACATTATATATCAAGGAATATATATATATTGTAATATAATATTTTATACAAAAAGCTTCTTTCACATTATGCTGCTCTCCTCAGTATAACATATTCAGAACAGTGATGTGATGTGATGCACTGTGACTTCTTATACAAAGTCAGGAATCTCTCAGCAACTATGCCCAGAGAAACCTGTTAGCCACTTTACCTTCCCTTTCCTTTCTCCACTCTAAGTTTTCCCATAATCTGCTCCATCCCATTTCCACAACAATCTTTGTCAACTCCATGACCTTCATATCTAAATCCCTCTTATCTTTTCCCAAACCTAGCATAAAAACCAATAACTCACTTTCTGTATAATTACTTTGTTCATATTTAATCTTCCATAACTTCATTATTTGTACCCTTTCTGCTTCCAAGCATTTACATTGAAGTAACAGATGCCTAATATTTTCTATGCCTTCCTTACACAACTTGCAGTCTAAATCACTCATATATTTCCATTTACGTGTATATTCCCTTGTTGCTAAAGATTCCATTCGAGCCTTAAACAATAAACCACTTTCCTTACTAGTTCTCCATCTCTCCAACTCCCTATTCTTTATTAATGCATCTATTCTTCTATCCCACTCCTTACCACTATAACATTCAACAATCCTCCTAACACAATCATCCCACCTTTTGTACAGGTATACTGACATAAATTCTTTATCTAAATCTTTTGCATACCACATTACCCTTCTCACCCATCTTGTTGCCTGCCCTTTATTTGTAACCCATTTGTATAAAGTGACATCTAGATTTTGTTTTCTGAATTACATCTTTTTTTTATATTTTTCTTGGTTTTTAATGTAACTATTATACACATTATATGTCAAGGAATATATATATATATTATTATTATTATTATTATTATTATTATTATTATTATTATTATTATTATTATTATTATTATTATTATTATTATTATTATTATTATTATTATTATTATTATTATTATTATTATTATTATTATTATTATTATTATTATTATTATTATTATTATTATTATTATTATTATGTTTTGGAAAAAAAATTTTTTTTTTTTTTGTTTTTTATATTATTTCCCCAAATTTAAAACAAATACATCTAAAAAATTTATGATATTAAAATACCAATATATAAAAAAATAAATAATAGTTATAGACTAAGAATGGCAGACAAGTTATTATTATTATTATTATTATTGGTTGTTGTGCTCGATGGCATTGTTGCTTACAAAAATAATGAAATGAAACATTACCGGGCCAATACTTTTTTGCTTTCTGTTCTCTGACAATTTTTCAAAATATTTTTTAAAAAATTACGAACCAACATTATTTTATAAATTACATTTTAAATTACATTATACATTTCAGCCATACTGCAATTTACAAAGCAACATTATTTTCTAAATTACAATTTATAATTACGTTATACATTTCAGCGCATAGTGCTGGCATATACAGAAAGGGGGTCTGATGATTTTCCAATCCAAAGGATCAGACAATACATGCACTCATATGAGCAAACCAAGATTTCAGATGTAGCACTGGAATGTGCATGGGGGGAACCAATGGTTTTGCTGACCCAAAGGATCAGCCAATACACTAATCTGAGCAAACAAACCGTTCAGCACAAAGTGCTGTGAAGGGGTGAGGATGGGAAATGATGGTTTTGCTACAAACACAGACATTTTATTACTCTTATAGCTGTTCTCCTGCAAACGTGGCTTTTCATGGGACTTATGGGAAATGGTTCTGAGACCTACTCTTTTGCAATTTTTTACACCTTAAAAGATGTGTAGGGAAACATGGCAATGGGTTTACAATTATTAATATGTAATAATATGTCAGGTAAGTTTTAAGATTGTTACTTTGAATGCACATACACTCTCACATCATATGGTAGCGATCTGTGAAGTGTGTGCAATTTCCATAGTGACAATAAGCACTATCATATTTGTGTGCAACGCCATCTAGGCCAGCTAATGGCTAATATGAACAGAACTTGTTCTATAGGCTGTAACTTGGGCCGCATAAACGGCAAATTTCTGTGCTTTTCCAGAGAAACAATGCCATTGAGTGGTCACATTGGACAAAGTGCACAACTACCTCCTCCTCCTCCTTCTCCTTCTTTTTCTTCTTCTTCTTCTTTTTCTTCTTCTTCTTCTTATTATTATTATTGTTGTTGTTGTTGTTGTTATTGTTGTTATTATTATTCCTTTCCTTCTTCATTGATATTGTGAATATTGTAGAATTTATTTGAGTTTTTTGTTTACTATATTTATTTTATCTGATAATATATATATTATATTTTAAATGCCTTATAACTATGTTACTTTCAACTACATTCCACCTTTAAATAAAGAAATGCTTGAATTTTGCAGCTTTTTTAAAAGATATTCTTCACGAATGGGCTGCAAAATCAAGCTTTTCCTTATTTAAAATGGAATGTGGCTGAAAGTAATATCGCTATGGAGTGTTGAAAATATTTTATAGAGCTTTCAGTTAGTGTTATGCATGGTTTCTCTTTATATATATTAAATGTAATTACATAAGTAATATATATATGTTGTTAAGAAGAGATTACCTTGACAGCAGTTTGAAATTGTTGGTTGTTTTTGATATTGTCTAAGTGTTGACTGGTTTTAATGATGTATATATAAATTATTGTTTTTTTTTGGCTAAACCATGTATTATTTTTCATTACATACCGATATTTCAATGAACTAGCATCTGCCATTGTCAAAGTTAACTTGTGACAGAAAAATCGTTAGATCTCAAGTTGAATCTCATTTTGCACTCAGTCACATTACTCATTGAAATCTAATGATTTTTCTTTCAAAAGTTAACCTTGTCAATGGCGGATGCCAGTTCGTTGAAATATTGGTATGCAATGGAAAATAACGTGGTTTAGCCCAAAAAACAATAATTTATCTATATCATATAACCGTGAAAACATTTAATATATATATATGTATTCATGTCTATGTATAAGTGAAATATAATGATTAAAATATACATATATATGTATATTTTTTCTGTAAAATATATAATATTAAGCAAATCTATATACATGCACATCCACACATTATATCATTTTCTATTTATTATAAATGATCATTTATTAGTTAACTGTTTAGATGTTTTTTATATATTTATACTTATTCTTTATTATATTTAATAACATAATATTTATTTAATTGAATGATACAACATTTGTTGTTTATAGAATCTTTTTGGATTTTATTTGTTTATTTATTTATATGCAAAAAACAAACAAACAAACAATCCATAAAGTATTATATTTATTTTCTTTTTATAATAATAATAAAGTAATAAAAAACTTTTTGTCTGTCTGGTTTTTTTATATTTTAAATGTATTTTCTTTGTTTTTACTATGATTTTTAATAATATAAAACTCATAAATTATATTTTATGGAAATATTCTCAATATTGTTATGTTAGAGTAAATTGTGTTAAGAAAGTAGTCATGGCAACCTTTAAGAAAGTAGTCATGGCAACCTTTAAGAAAGTAGTCATGGCAACCTTTAAAAAGTAGTCATGGCAACCTTTAAGAAAGTAGTCATGGCAACCTTTAAGAAAGTAGTCATGGCAATCTTTAAGAAAGTAGTCATGGCAACCTTTAAAAAAATAATTATGGCAACTTTTAAAAAAGTAGTCATGGCAACCTTTAAAAAAGTAGTCATGGCAACCTTTACAGATGATTAATGCTATAATAGAAAATGAAACATAATGATGTCATGGCTTAAAATTTAAAATGAATGTTAATTTTCAGTCTAAATAATGTGTGTTGCAATAATTTTCTAATAAAATTATTATTTTTTTCTAAATTGCTAAAATAAATGAAAGTTTCAAAATCTTCAGGTATTAGTCTTGCACAAATACTTTCATTTAAGTATTCCTGAATGATGTATTGAATATTTTTTGTGTTTTATAGCATATAGTGATTTTAACTTTCAAGATATTTATTAACCCTTCATAAAAAAATTCCAGGTTCTCTCAGGATGATGATTCACCATTTTGTTTGCTATAAGTACCTTGGGCAGCATTTGAATAAACTTATATGCTAATAGTTTTATGGCAATTTTATTTTGAATAGTTCCAACAAAGAAATAATAAATCTATATTTTTGATTTTGTACCTAGATATCAGCTATTATCAACAAAGATCATTTAAAACTACAATGGTAAAATTGCAGAAATCAAGTTGAACATAATGGCAGCAATTGTTTATATTTTATTTGTAAAGAAGGAAGGATTTTAAACATTTTTTGTTTCAGGGTTGTTTTGATTACTTTAAACATTATTTTTATTTAATAAATCTAAAATATATTTTACTTTTATAATTATATTGTCTGTAAAAGGGGAAGCAAGAGGAAAATACATTACTCAAATTAGTGTAGAAAAAAATGCTTTTATATATATATTTAAATAAATTTACTGTTTTTAATGTTTTATTGTTATTTGAGTTATGTTTAAAATTAATTTTATTAATAATTATGATAAAAATAGTTTGTATTTTTCACAAACTCCATTCAGATAGAAAACTATATGTAAATAATTCAACTTTGCAAAATTAATCTCTTTTTAAACATAGTTTAAGTTTTTTATCATTGAAGTAAATAAAATTATATTTCAAATTATAAACAAATTTTGAAAATACTAAAAACTTTCTTTTATTTTGCTTATTAAAATGCAAACAAAAAAATTATTCTACATTTATCAGTAAGGGATCAAAACTAGAGTTGTTTTTATCCTTTGTTAGACCTGCCATCTAGATGCAAAAATGAAGACTACATTATAGATGCATTATCATTAAAAATAAACCATTAAATGGAACTAAACCAAACTAAACAATTAATTAATACAAAGTATCATCATTTCAAACAGAATAATTATAGGCAAAATAATACAGATAAAACCTGCTTGACCAAGATCCAAAATAGATTTAGGAAAGGTTATGTTTTGCCACATGTTTATAATAACTATTTCTTAATTATTCCATTGGCCAAAAGACTTAACATGCACTTAATCTAATTTTTTGTATGTGTGTATATTAACTGGGATGCTTGCTGTGTTGAAAAAGATGAACTCTTATATTCTGCTATTTTCTTCTCTTTAATACTCAGCTTGAAATTAAAACAAAAAGGTTTACAAGGATGTATTTCAAAAGTAGCCTAATCAGTTTTAAAATGTATTTTTATAAAGTAATTATGAAATATAACACAATCTTTGAAAACACTCAGTCCATCACTCATCATTCATCATCATGTTTTAATTACTTTTTCTGAAGAATGTTAAAACAGTTTTACTTTCTAAATGTCATCAGTTTTCAATGTTCACTTTGAAATTTTTAATATGGAAGTGCTTGGAAAATCATTAATTTCAGATCACTGCATAGTTACACCAATTATATAAAACACTCCTTTATGTGTTACTTAGTAATGAAGTTGATAGGTTTATATAGTTGATTTTTGAATATTTAAAGCCAAAATTTGTATACAGATGTATATCTAAAGTTTTCTTATTAGTTTTCAAAGATATTAGCAATACATTTGGTTAAAATTAAAATAAATATATCTGTTCTATTTATTAATAACTTTTCTTTCTAATTAAAAGAAACTTTGTGAACATAAATACAACCTGCTCCTCATGCAACAGTGAAGAAGAGATTTAGACCATGTTGATCTAAATTCCAGGGTATAATTTAAATTTGATTTCTCAAAAAACATTCTTGATAATTCTAACAACATAATTCTAACAGTATACATAAAGGACCACTAAACATCACATGATCACTATTTCTTATGCTTGCTCATAACAGTTATTAAAACAAGCAAAACTCTTCATACAGTAGTGCCATTCAGTGTAAGCCAAGTAGTTAGTGGATGCCAGAAGGCTTGTGCATATAATCCCTATCTAGTGCCTACTCATCCAATATCCCCAGATTAGTTTCTGGCTTATGGTCTTTGTCAACAAGGAGCCTTAATTCTGATGAAGGCCACAGACCAGACACTACTATGGGAAGTATTGGATAAGTAGGCACTAGATAGGGATTTTACACACAAGCCTTCTGGCATTCATTGATTACTCTGGCTTGCACTGAGTGTTACTACTGTATGAAGAGTTTTGCTTGTTTTTATACATAAAGGACTTTTTCTACTTTTGGCTTTTTTGATGTCATTTTTGTTATAATTTGATACCTCTGACATTACAATCACTATTTCCATAATAAATGCAATAAAATAAAAAATTAGAGATCAGACTCATGTACCTTATGATATCCATGAATAACAGAGAGATTATTGTCATTACAAATACCATTATAGTTTTCGCTTAAAACATTTCCTGTTGTTAAATGAATTTTTATTATTTTTGTATACATCTCTCCCTTTTTATACATATAATAATGTAAAATAATACTTATACAGAGTTTAAATATAAAATTTTTGAATATACTTTTTGACATTTTAATGTCATATTCATGGTCAGTCTGCTGAGAATATATATATATAAACATAACTTTAATGTATATGTAATCAAGCACTTTAAATGTTGAACAAAGGATTGAAAATAGAATGAATCCATCTATTTTTGGAGCTCTGATGTTTATAAGTGTATCTTTGTTATCATTGTTGGTAATTCAGTATGAAATATAGCTTTTTGTTTGAATTGTTTTTGATATGTAAACATACAAATGATATGTATTAATTCTTTTATATGCTACAATAGCCCTTACAACCATACATATTTTAAATCTTGGTATTGTAACATAATAATTCTTTATACGATTTGTTTTTTTTTTTTTGGTATAATCAATAAACACGATTTTAAAACTATTACAGTGAATCTATAATATCTCTATATTTTGTTCCAAGCTCCTTACCATGTATTGCATATAGTAAATAATTGCTCACATTTTGTTTATAAATTTTGTTAATAATACACTATATAGTTTATTGTACTGTATTGTAGGAGTACAGTAATGGTTCAACACATACACACATAGGAAGCAAATATGGTTTTACATGTGTAGAATCCATACACAAATTAATATTGTAATAAATAGAGAGATTTGAACTACGGAATTTCTGTCTATATTCATTATCTTCTTCATTTCAAACAACTGATATAAATGACCACACACATGCAAAAAAGATAAATGATCCTCAATATATGTATTTCATACAGAACCAGCACTCATCAGTTGGATCAGATCAGAATCTCCCACACATATATTTAATCAGTGATCATCTTATATTAAGATAGCAATTCCTTAAACTTTAATGAACAGGCTTCAGTTTTCTCACCCTTCCAACAATTAAACCATCCCTTTCATTGAAAAACCAATGATAGACTGCTCAAAGTCCTTGGGGGATTTGATATTGTAATCATACTCATGTAGACATTATGTCAATCTAATCTCTCATATTATTGAGTCATTCCATATCCATTTATATTAATAGAAGAAATATGGGCTGGACTTAGATGCAACCTATTTTCAAGGCCATATTTAACTAACCTATTTATTCAGTATACTGAATGTTTACTATGTAGTATGTAGAGGGATTTGAACTTAGGATTTTTAGTGTATAAGCTGAGCAATGATTGTATATATGTGATATATTGTGATTTGGCACAACTGATGAGTACTGGTTCTGTATGAAATATATATATATCAGGTATCATTTATCTTTTTCATATGCAGTTGCCTGTGATAGAGAAGAGAAAGAATGTAGACTGAAAATCCTAAGTTCAAATCCCTCTATTTATTATAGTAAACATAAATATACTGCATGAATAGGTTATTTAGTTATTGCCTTGAAAATAGGTTATTATAGTATAAGTCCAGCCCATCCCTCTTTCATTAATACAAATAGATATGTAATGGTCTGATAATATGAGGGGTTAGATTGATATAATCTCTATATGAGTGTAACTACAGCATTAAATCCATTAAGAGGTTTGAGCATTCCATCTTTGATTTTTCAATGAAATGAATGGTTGAATTGTTGGAAGAGTGAGAAGATTGAAGCATGTCCATTAAAGTTTAAGGAATTGCTATCTTAATATAAGCTGTGCACTGATTGTATATACATGTGGGAGATTATGACATGGACCAAATGATGAGTGTTAGTTCTGAATAAAATACATATATCGGGAATCATTTTTTTTCACATGAACATCATGTGATCACTATTTCTTATGCTTCCTTTTAACTGTTATTAAAACAGGCAAAACTCTCTACATGTATTTCCACTCAGTGCAAGCCAGAGTAATCAATAGATGCCAGAAGACTTGTGCATAAAATCCCCATCTAGTGCCTACTCATCCAATATCCCCAGACTAGTTTCTGGCTTGTGGTATTCATCAGTAAGGAGCTTTGGGTCTGAGAGCACCACACCTAGATTTTAGGATCTAATTCAACCCTCCAGCAGCCACCTTTTATCTCCACTTAACTACAAAACTATGAGACTTAAATTGAAAATGCTATAATATTTTCAATTCAATATATATAGAGAGTTTTGCCTCTTTTTATTACAGTTAAGAGCAAGCATAAGAAATAGTGATCACATGATGTTTATTGGCTTAAAACCAATCCTGCCTAATAGGATAGTGGTGGCTATGGTTATTAAAGAACCAAAAACACCAAAATGTATAGGTACTGAACTGAGTTCAGACCTATATGACTATATAAGCTGATGAGCCTGGATTGAAAATATTATAGTGTTTCAATTTAAGTCTCATAGTTTTGTAGTTAAGTGGAGAAAAAAGGTGGCTGCTGGAGGGTTGCATTAGATCCTAAGATCTAGGTGTGGTACTCTCAGATCCAAGGCTCCTCACTGATGAAGGCTACAAACCAGAAACTAGTCTGGGGATATTGGATGAGTAGGCCCTAGATGGGGATTTTATGCACAAGCTTTCTGTATCCAATGATTACTCTGGCTTGCCTGAGTGGCGATACGTATAGAGAGTTTTGCCTGTTTTTTTTCACATGTGTGTGGTCATGTGTATTGGATGTTTGAAATGGTGTACAGAATGAATATAGACTGAAAGTCCTAACTTCAAATCTCTTCTATTTACTATAGTAAACATTCAGTATACTGAATGAATAGGTAATGAATAGGTTAAATTAATGTTATAGTAATAACAAAATTTAAAAAAAAATATAATTATTAATAATAAATTAAAAAAGTTTATTCACATATATATTTACTGTATGTGTTTACTTATTGACATTCATTCATAATAACTTACCAAGATTCTTCTTTATATTTTTTAAAATAAATAGTACAGCAAAGCATCAAACTTTGATTTCAGACGCTAATAATGTATCAGAACAACCCAGTTTCATCACAATTGAACTCTTAGTCAAAATAATATTCTTTATCTTTAATAATTTTTTGCCTTTGAAAATATAATATATATAACTTTTTCATCTTCAAGAAGTATAATAACGACTTTTATAATACTAAATTGTCCATGCCCTTTACTACTGTTACACAGTGCTTTATTTACCATGCTTTTTTACAGTTTACAGTTTCGACTGCCCCAGCAATCTTCTTCAGAACTTTATATCTCCTACCTTTAACTGCTAAATTCAGATTCTGAAGAAGTTTTCTAGGGCAATCAAAACTGTAAACTGTAAAAAAAAAAGGTAAATAAAGCATTGTGTAACAGTAGTAAAGTGCATAGACGATTTAGTATTATATAGCATAACTTTTTCAATTATTTAAATGTATTTAACTTCCATACTATTTCAAAATTTCAGCCAAATTCTTAAATGTAATCTTCAACATTTCTGGTTCAATACAATAACGTTTTACTGCTTCCTTTTTGCTAGTACTAAATTGGAAACTTTCATCTTATTACTTAAGGAAAGTACTTTATTTAGACACATACATTAAAAATGTACAAAACCTAGGATATAATATTAATAAAATATTCAACACAATTGATAGAGTTTATAATAAACAAAAAACAACCTTCACAGTCTCAATCCATGGAGACTAAAAAATGGATAAGCTGGCCATACATTTTGAAAATCTCTCAAAATTAAAAAGAATATGCTCTGAAAAATGTAAGATTTCCTACTACCCCTTCACTAACCAACTGCTTAATTATTCAAAAGACAAACCATCCATAGAATCAGCTCATCAAATCGTCCACAAAATAAAATGCAACTAAGCTATGTGTAAGTTTGCATATTATGGGGAATTGAGGGCTAATCTCTTAACAAGACTAGCCATGCATAGATATTTGCACAACAGAACAAAGAAAAGCAATGAATATTCCTCACTATTTATAAACCATGAACAAAATTCTGGCCATAAATTCAATTTGTCTAGAGGTGAATTGTATGCACCGAGAAAAAAGATAGAATATGAAAAATTAAAGATGCTTGGAAAGTAGCTGAAGATCGAGTTGCTATAAAGAAAAAAGACATAAGCAACCCATTCTCGAAGAAGTAGGCTCTTTGAAGGTATTTAAATATATTTGAATATTAAACAAACAAATTTAAATAAATTTAAATATACTTATCAAGTATGCATATAGACTCTCAACACTAAGCATGAATAAGAGCTGAATTTAAAATATATACAATATCTTTTCTGTATAAATGTCCAGAACATTTATGTGAATATCTTAAATTTCATAGAGCTACTGTCTTTACACTGGAAAGACATTATGTTCTATGAAATAATGTATCATATCAAAACACTGTATGCTTTTAATATAATCCGAAAATGTGATTAATAAATCCGATCATATATATCTAGATTAAAATTCCATATCAAGTATGGAAAACCAATGACAATTTACAATAGCATTGCATATCTGCAAAAGTATCACAAAGATACAAGGAAGGGTAACATTCCTGAATAAACTACCAAGTATTTCCAAAACTTATCACATAGATTTGAACAGATCAATCCACCAATGTGAGAAAGCAACAATATACATGAAAACCCAGCTGCTAAAATATATAATACAAGAATGCAGAAAAAGCTTAACAAATATAATACACAATAAAGAAGATAAACACATTACTATGAAATCCTTCAAGAGGTAACAACATGCTGTAAAACTTTAGAGAAAAACCTCAGTAATAAGTACACCAAAAACTAGAATTCCTCATAAGAAAACAGAATCCAAATAAATATCAGCTCAGACAAAAGCATTATCGACTTAACAGTAACAACTAATATGCATGACAAAATAAAAACACTACTGGTATATGTTCAGAAAGTACATAGATAGATCATGGGAAAACCCACATCTCAAAGCCATTATAGAGTTTGAAGCAACATATAAAAGCACCAAAGACAAAGAGATATATTCAAAAGAATGATGCAAATGTTGCTAAGATTTGTATCCAATAAACCTCCAAATAGTAGCTGGAAGAAAAGCATTAAAAGCTTTAGTTTGAAAGTGAGAACAATGTTATTTGCCTAAAAGAGGTCAAAGGCAACAGATTTGTATTAATGAACAAAATTTAGCACATACAAAAATGATACAGCAAATCGAGAGATTAAATTATGGGAAAGTAACAATATTCAACATAAAATCTAAAGAAGGTAAATTCATAAATTTTGTTCTTAAGAAAAAACACTGCAATAAAGCTTATGGCAGAGTTGAGTACTTAAAGATGTTTCCTTCAGCAGCAATACCCCCAAAGATGTTCTCAAACACCAAACTGCATGTGGGTGGAAACTAAAAAGCCACTAGACAGGATTTAGAAAATGCAATGTCAAATCATCTTTTGTGCTGGTGTGATCAATAAAGTGCACATATCAAGGATGAGTTCAGACTCATATTGCTGGACATAAATGAGCTATATGGACCAATGCCTTGGAAAATCATCAATCAATGGCATCAAAAATCTACTGAAAAGATGGATATAATCAACAAAAAAGACAATTCATTATCAAGGCATTAAAATGGATTGACAATGGCAGCAGAGGCAAATCTAATAATGAATATTTTAAAATAAAAAAACGAATATCCAATGGAGCTGCTTATCAATTGAATAATATGCAGCCTAACCCTGGTCAAAACAAAAGAAAAAATGTCACAAATTTCTTAAAGAAATATCAGTACACAATTTACAAAAGATACATCAATGGTGTACTAGTATGAACACTTGATAAGACTGTCACAGAAATACAAAGCTCATTGACCACTGAATCATCATTGCAACAGATAATCAAAAAAGGAAATGCGACCAAAAAGCATCAAACATCTATATAATTCAGAAGAATAATAGCAACCTGGATTCTAGAAGGTTTATAAAATAATTAACAATAAGAGTGGCAATCCACCCACAATCAAACGTCCCAAGGTCTCACAAACTTGCCAGATTCAAATCATTCCTCTACAGAAACCAGATTCTCTGCAAATATGAAGCATAGAGGAAACAAATTGTCCACAAAATACATAAAAGAACTAAGCAGCCTAAGATATAACAAAGAAACCTAAGAAATCAAAAAAATTAATACAAAAATGTGGCAAAATATAAGACCACAAAATGATAATAATAAATTGTGGATCAGCATGTTTTATATACAAAAACCAGTTGATAAAATAAAAAAGATCTGCAAGTAAAAAGATAATGTGAACTTCGAACCCCAGGTAGCCTCAGTTCAAAAATATAGCTGAGAGGAGCTTGAAAGTTTGTGTTCAAGTCCCTTATAAATTACCATCTAAAATTCCAAGCACATAAAAAATTGTACTTGTGTTCAATCAAATATCAAAGACATATTAATAAAGATAACATCCCACAAATAATTTATTAACTTCAGTGCAATCATCCAGGATGCACATTGGTATATTATAGTGAATCCAAACCTGATGTTACCACCAGAATAGCATGGTGTATTACAGTGAATCCAAGCCCAATGTTACCACCAGAATAGCACTGCATAAATAGCTATACAAAAGAACTAAAGAAAACTTTGAATATAGGTCCACTTTTTTGGGATCACGAAAGAGAACATAGTCACACCTTCAATCCACAAAGCATTATTTTAGTATGCCTAGAGCTTGGTGCCAAAAAAAGAAAATGAAGGAGGCATTGTTTATAGATAATCATGAAAACAAAATTATCAGGAGAGAAAACAATATCAATTATATCACCCACGGAATATAGAGGAAAATGAAGGAGGCAGTTGATAGCTAATCATAAAAACAACAATAACAGGAGAGAAAACAATATCCAATTATATCACATACAGAATATGTAAATGAGCTTATTTGCATAATTATAATAACAAAAAAGATTATATAGGAAGCAACAGTGCAACAGAATAAGAATGCTACAATTATGGTATTTAGCATTGGAGACACACGGAGCAGAAATGGAAATATATCCAACTATATCCACATATGTATGCCTAAGGATTATATATCTATATTGTAACATAACATTTGAAAAGTTATATTTAGAGAGGGGGCCAACGAAAGAACAACAAAGGCTTCTGCCATATTGTATGTTATACTAAGGCTTAAAATTTGTCAAACTTTTAATGTTTTGATTTTTTATTTACTTGCATTTTCAGGATAATCTAGAAGATAAAGTAGTGTATATTGATACATCATATACCATGATTATTTTATAATCCTTCATATGGTAGCTTTTGTTTTTGACCCTTTTTGCTTTAAAATATTTGAAACGTATCCCCCTACTGCTAAGGTTTTACCACAATAATTTTTTTTGGAAATTTTAGTAGACATTTTAAAATGAAATGGAACATAATAAGATAGTAAAAATGAGCTGTCAAACCAAAACAAATTACAAAAACAAGAATTAACTTCTGGAGGCATAGCTGATATGAGAGACACTAATAAACTCTTTTCTTAAATATTGCTACATATACCAAGAGCGTAGGTTTAAGGTCATGTCTAATTGTAAATTTGGACATGTCTAATGTTAAGCTGTAATGTATAAACAAGTATGTTGTTTCTAATATGTTTCATAAGGATGTATTTGATAGTAAATTGTACCTGGAAAATACCACACACTCTGATACTAGTGTTGATATAATTGTAAAAATAATTTTAAAATTGTAACTCAAAATAAATGAAAATTATATTTTTTAATTATATAAATAAAAGAAAAGCAAGTTTGCGGTGAATTTTAAGTTCATTTTTGTATTTCAGCATATGGTAGTAAGGAATATATCTCTGGGATACAAGCAATCTAATAAATATGACTTACAGGATAATATTATTAAATTGATAATAAATATTCAATTTAATCTATTGAGTCTAGAATTTGATTTATTAATTGTTACAACATCCAGAGTATCATTATAAACAACAGACATGTCTTATTTCAAAGAGTCTGATAATACTCTGTACTCAAATGGACATATGAAAATATTGGTAAATGGTTGCTGAGCCCATAAGTTTATAGTTGGATATCTTAAACAGTAATCTTAAATTTCTTATAGGAACCTATATATGGAGCATCTTTAGGGGCCTCATTGTTTTAAATAATATAAATAAGAAACTACAAATTATAATAAATAATAAAAAGAAATTATATACATCCACAAAGTAAAACTTTGATGAAGACTGCTGTACAGTCAAAACTGTCAGGAAAATAAAGAAGTTGTATTACATTTTTTTTTTGCATTAAAGTGTATATGAAAGAAGTTATTATAAGCAATATATATGAATATATGAAGAAATGCAAAGAAAGTAAAAGAGAAGAATAAGAGTATATACTTCTAATACATATATATATATGTATATATTAATAATAATGGTACATAAGCCTTTTTCTATGCATGGTTTATGCTCTTTTCAAATGTTAAGCATCTATTTTAATATTAACCAATTATTACAGATAAAATTTCTAGTACTCTATAATGAAAGTAAAATCACAACAATCTATATATATAATCTTCATTTTCTCTGTTGCCTGATTGGTTAACGTAATTCATTCCAATTTCCTTCATCAATTGATGCTACCAACAAATTTCAAAAGCCACTTGAACTCCCCAATGTAGGCCAGAGAGCTATTTCTTTTTCACACCCACAAGAATTAAAACTTTATCAATTGACCTACCTTATTGCAAATATTCTATTCCAGTAGAATTACTAAATTCCCTGTGCAGGCCAACTTCTGTAGATGGCAGTTGGACCGATTTTGAGTTTATCAGCCATTTTATTTGTCATGGATGTGTTCTTGTGAAAACATGACTATTTGTGTGAGCTTGTCGAAATCTTGCTTGGACCTACCCTTTCCGAATTGATTTGAAGGTTTCACATTGAGTAGGGAAGTGTGGTGACAGATGGACAATTGGTAGGAGGTAATAGTATGTCAAATGACTTGAAAGCTAATTCCTTTGACATGCATATTTGAAGAGTTGTGGCAGGCTAATGTCCAGACATTCCTCAGACAATACTGTAGCTAACATTGAACTGTGAACATTGGGATAAAGTGTGTAACATTAAAACAGGCTGGCCACTGCTAAACGGCATCTTTTCTCTGCTTTATAGCATAGAAATGAATGCCATCATATGTGGCTGCCAATATTAAACACTCTTTCTGTGATTTTTGGTATAGATATATAGGCCTAGAAGGTGGTGACCACATAAATGACATATTTATGTGCTTTTACATATAAACAGTGCCATCAAGTGGCTGACACGATAGAATAGAAAACTACCAAAAATATTTATAAAGAAAGTTGGCTAATCAGAATAGAATCTCCTTGAAGTCTATTATCAAATAGAGGTCAAATATGAATTATGTGGGAATATCAACTATAGAAATAGAATATGATGATTTGTAAAAATAATTCCATAATTGATTAACTTGGAGCATTTAACGAAATAGAAGAAACTGTCCATTATATTCTAAATGGACTCAAGAGATAAAAGCCCCTGTATTAAGACTCAGGCTACTATTTCTGATGCTTAAACATTACATGATGTGTTCAGTGACAAACAAGTTATAATAGTACTACTAATAATTGTAATTATACTTTAAACTTGCTTCTGCCTGGATGATAGTAAAGTACATTTCTCCCCCCCCCACTCATTTACAGACTCACCATCCATGGTTTTAATAACTCAAAGTTAAAAGCTATATTAAATTTTAAAATAATTAGCAATTCAAAATTTTACACCTTTCTGTTAGTAAAAGGAGTATTTGGAACCATCTTTTATACTGCCTATTTTAATTTTCCATCTGTACCATGTTGAGTCAATTCACATGATCACTTTCTCCCTCTTTATTTATTACTATGCTCTTCTTTTTTGAAGAACATTATTTTATTCTTTTATTAATGTTTTAACATTATATATTTCAAAACAAAATTGTATAATAAACACATATATTAGATTTGCTGCTATCCATATCTTCAAGTATTCCTTTAATGATGGCTAACGAAAAGGTTTATTCTGTCTCTTTATTTATAAACAATAGCTAAACATACTTTCAGCTCGAGAAACCAGATTCATAGCACCCATAATGTGGCTGATATGTTGCAATATTTATAAGTAAATGTTAATTATTTAAATTACGTGAATCTAGGGCAAATGTAGCCACTAGGGTCTCCCAACATATATACTTATATAAATAAGGATATAGTACAAACTGATAAGTTGTCCTAGGTTCAAAATCTTTGAATATTCAAATATGTCCAAGTCTTACTTTGAACACTTTTTAGCAAAAACTTTCTATTGTACATACATGCATACACAATCTGATGTTTCGACTGTCCTGCAGTCTTCTTCAGAAAGACTTTTACATTAATTTTTACATTATAATTTTTTACTTTTAAAAAATTAATGTAAAAGTGTTTCTGAAGAAGACTGCAGGGCAATCAAAACGTAAGATTGTGTATGCATATATGTACAATAAAAGGTTTTTGCTAAAAAATGTCCAAAATAAAGTTGATACATTGCATTTAGATATTACAGCAAAATAAAGGAAGTGGTGAATTTGCTTACATTCAAATCATTAGATTGAGCAAAAAATTAGACATAACAGTGACTAAATGGATATTAACAAATCAATATTTTTTACTAATGAAACTTAATAAGAAATCAGTTTGAGGATTTTAACTAAGGATGCTGATGATAATGCTTACGTAGATGGCGCTGGATAAAGTGATGTAAATGTTTTATTGTTTTCAAAATAGATATTAAATGCATGCCATAGAAATCTTTTAATTCGTTGCAGTTGAATTTAAAAAATGATTCGATAATAAGCAAACTATTAAGTATGAACTTTATACTATAAATACTTAAGTCTTTCATGGGTAAATATATATATACATACATTTACAGGCATAAAGATAAAGTTCTTTTCGTTTTTTAACAACTAGCCCATTTCAGGGCAAAAATCTTTTCATCCGCTCTCATAGAGAATTTGTGAAAGAGAAAATAGTACTCATTAGGGTTATAATTTATTGGGCTGAGGACGTGAACATTTTTTCTATATTTTGCTTTCTAGCCAAAAATTGCTAGACATTCATTGACCAACCAATGATGGATAGTCAGCTGCTTGCTATGGGATAGCTATCTAAAAAAAAGTAATCCTTTAAAATAATGTTCATTTTGTTTAGATTCGTAACCTAGATCCTAGTTATGGCAGACGATCACAAAATCATCATCGCGCATGCGCCGATACCTATGATAATTTAAATAAGAAGCTATCGTAACCTCTTTTTAATAATTACATATATACTGACTTAGTCAAATAAAACCTCTTAACATTTTTAAAATTTTTGAATAATTATAAAAAATTGTAACATGAATTAACCTAAAATGCTTTTATTTTTTTAAAAAAGGAAAATAGCATATTAATAACTAAAATTATAATAAGCACGATTGCTGGAAGTCAGTACTTAGCCAGCAAATACTATTCCCGATAAATGGGTTATTTTGATTGATCGCGAACTGATAAAAAGATTACAAACTCAGATTTGGAACTTAACAGGCACGATTTTAATTTAAAGTTTAAAAAAAAAAGGTCCACATTGATGTGTTAATTATTCATATTATTATTGTCTCTTCCCGTTTTATTGTCTTTTTACTTTTCCTCGTTAAAATAAATAAATGTATTAAAATAGGTAACATTTATTTTTTAAAAAAAATTATATAATGGATCTAGACGTAAGAAACTTATACAAATTGTATATAAATATTACTAATAAACTTATTAAATATTACAGATGTTAACTACATAAAAAATAAAATAAACAGCCACTCGTAAACGAATTGGGCCATTCTAACCCAAAAGAAACAAATAACGAAAGAAAAACAAATGAAGAAAGAAAAAACAAAGAAACAAAGAAAGAAAGAAAGGAAAGAAAGAAAGGAATGAAAAAAATGAGGAAAGGAAAGAAAGAAAAAAGAAGGAATAAAACGAAAGAAAGAAAGAGGAATAGAGAAAAAAGAAAGAAAGCAAGGAAAGCAGTGAAAAAAGAAAGAGAGAAGCAGAGAAAGAAATAGAGAAAAAAGAAAGGAAGAAAATGAAGAAAGAAAGGAAGAAAGAAAAAAGGAAAGAAAGAAAAAAGGAAGGCAAAAAATGAAGACAAAAATGAAATAAAGAAAGGAGAAAGAAAAAAATATGCTCTAATGATGAGTTTTGTGATGAAAATGCAAACCGATCTGTCAAACACAAATATATCCAAATGTAGAACAAGGTAGGTTATTTTTCTATTTACTTGACATTTTATGATGTTGTTTTAATTTCTTCAGCAGAAATCTTTTATTTCTAGTATACTCTAACACCATGACTAGTGATAGCTCTCCTATGTAGTTTATTCTCTGCTATATCTTCCCAATGGAAAATAATTGACATTGCACTTTTTATAATGTCTTTGATATAATTCTCATATTGTAGTCAGGGTCTGCCTCTCCCACAAAACCCAGATTCAATTTTACCACAAAATATCTTTAAAGGAAGTCTCGCATTGTTCATTCATTTTACATGCCCAATTCAATGGTCTGATTTTACAATAATTGACTCAATAGTATCATGTTTAGCAAGTTGACAAACATACTGATTGATTTTACAATCTTGCCATTGTATTTTAAAAATTTTCTGAATCATTCTTAAATAAAACTTCTCTAATGCCCTTATATTATGTCAATAAGTTGTCCAAGTTTCACATCCATACAATAATTTAGGTTAAATAGCAGTTTTATGTGCAGCTTCTTTTAACTTGTTAAAAGCATCAGTAACACATTGAAGTCTGTGTTGATCTCAACTTCTAAGTTCACCTTTCTACTTATAAAATTAAGGTATTTAAAGGATTAAAAATCTCAGGTTGATAACCATCACTGAAGAGTTTTCTCCTGTCACTATCTAATAAATATTTTTACTTTTTTGAACATGAATTAATTAATTAATTACATTATGTTTCAGTTATTTATAGTAACAATTTTAATATCAGATATTTATTACTAAAGTTTTATAGATTATCACTGAATAGACATTTGTGAAATAAATTGTTTTGAAAAAATTATCTAGCTAAAATTACAATTAATCCAACGACTTTATTACTCAAGAGTTCATAAGAAGTTCAAGTATCATAAGTAACAAAACTGGGCTGTGATCCATGGACCTTGAGCTCCAGAGTCTGGTACTGCAATAAAGCATGCTGGGACATCAGAAAAAATACAGTAATTGAATGGCTTATTACTCTGGAATTCATCAGAAGTGATAGAGCTGGACTGCAATCCATGGGCACTGAGCTCCAGTGGCTGTCACTCTACCACTGCAGTAAAGCATGCTGGGACATGAGAAAGAATCCAGTAATTGAATGACTGATTATTCTGGAATTCATCTGAAGTGACAGAGCTGGGCTGCGACCCAGGAGCATTGAGTGCCACTCTACCACTGCAGCAAAGCATGCTGGGAACTCAGAAAGAATATAGCAATTGAATTGCTTATTATTCCAGAGTTCAACAGGTGACAGAGCTAGGCTGCAATCCATGGACCTTGAGCTTCAGAGTCTGCCACTGCAATAAGGCATGCTGGGAACTCAGAAAGAATATAGCAATTGAATGGTTTATTATTCAGGAGTTCACAAGAAGTTTAAGCATCAGAAGTGACAGGAGCTGGCCTGCAATCCATAGATCTTGAGTTCCAGAGTCTGCCACTGCAGCAAAGCATGCTGGGACATCAGAAACAATACAGTAATTGAATGGCTTATTACTCTGGAGTTCATCAGAAGTGATAGAGCTGGGCTGCAATCCATGGGCACTGAGCTCCAGTGGCTGTCACTCTACCACTGCAGCAAAGCATGCTGGAACATCAGAAAGAATCCAGTAATTGAATGGCTGATTATTCTGGAATTCATCTGAAGTGACAGAGCTGGGCTGCGACCCAGGATTATTGAGTGCCACTCTACCACTGCAGAAAAGCATGCTGGGAACTCAGAAAGAATATAGCAATTGAATGGCTTATTATTCCAGAGTTCAACAGAAGTGATAGAGCTAGGCTGCAATCCATGGACCTTGAGCTCCAGAGTCTGCCACTGCAACGAAGCATGCTGGGAACTAAGAAAGAATACAGTATTTGAATGGTTTATTATTCAGGAGTTCACAAGAAGTTTAAGCATCAGTAAGTTACAGGAGCTGGCCTGCGATCCATAGATCTTGAGCTCCAGAGTCTGCCACTGCAGCAAAGCATGCTGGGGCATCAGAAAGTATACAGTAATTGAATGGCTTATTACTCCGGAGTTCATTAGAAGTAACAGAGCTTGTTTGCAACCTGTAAGCCTTGAGTGCCACTCTATTTAGCAAAGCATGCTGGGACATCAGAAAGAATATAGTAATTGAAAGGTTTATTATTCAGGAGTTCATAAGAAGTTCAAGCATCAGAAGTGACAGAGCTGGGTTGCAATCTATGGACCTCGATTAATGCTGTTTAAGCAAAATATATTTGGCAAAATAAATAAATAATCAAATAGCTTTATTACAGGAAGACTATATAAAAGCCGGTGGTGGCAAATCCATCATGGTCTGTGAACTTTGATTAAAGTGTCGATTACGTGAAACTGTTCAGTAAAATTAATAAATAATCAAGTATCTTATTGCTATGAAGTTTATAAAAAGTTTAGTGGTAGTTTGACTGCCAGGAGTGACAGAGCTGGCTGCAATGCAGGGACCTCGTGTCCCAGAGAGCCCCACTCTACCATCACCCCAAACTATACAGGCCAATTGTTCATTTATATATAATTATAAAATATGCTTAAACTTATAAAAAAAAATGTACTTTTTCATGATTTAATCGATCCTTTCCAGACAAAGATCATCTCAAAAAAAAATATGTAAACATAATTTGTTTAATAAATAGAGGAATTTGAACTTAGGACTTTCAGTCAATCTTCATACTCCATTCCATTTCAAACAATCTATACACATAACAACACATATGTAAAAAAAGGTCAATGATTCACACTATATGTATTTTATGCAGAACCAGCATTCACCAGTTGGGCCAGATCATAGTCTCCCACATATGTATACAATCAGTGCTCAGCTTATATTAAGACAGCAATTTTTTAAACTTTAATGGACATGCTTCAATCTACTCACCCTTCCAACTATTTAGCCATCCATTTCATTGAAAAACCAATGATGGAATGCTCAAAGCCCTGGTAGTTTTGATTTTTTTTGGCAAAGTATAATTAAAACAGTATGTAAATAAATTAAATGGTTAATTGCTTAAGAGATTGTTTTAGCACCAATTGAGATTGGTACAAGCCTCAGTATAGAAAACTGCAGCTCTCAAAACTATGACTACCTCTGAGCTAAAACATTTAGAGTACAAAAACAGTATATATATATATCACTGATAATGTGTGTTTTTTGTCCAATTACTTTTCAGAAATTTTTACTGCATCCACTTATTACAGTCACTTCAGAATTAAATATATTTTTTTACATATATATACAATCCAATTAATTCTTCAACAATGATCAGGAAATTACTGTCCTACATGGTTTGGTGAAGTGGTAGAGTGAATTCTGAAGGTCAAGACTCTGAATCATGATCCTAATCCTATTCTTCTTATGCTTGAACTCCTTACGAACTCCTGAGCATTTGAGCATTAATAAATTAATATGTACCTGTTTAAAAGTGGAAAAGATAATAAAAACTACCCAATTTCCAGAACTTGGCAAGTGGCAAGTCTGAAGAGCAATCCCCTTTTCATTACGGTTTGTTTATATGAGGCTATTAGAAATACCTTTGATCTATGTAGGCTATTTAAATATTTTTTCTATTTTCATTATAACTTCATTGATATCACTTAGCATTTGAGTAAGTAAGTCTTCACTATATCTAAATGTTATGTGTTCATTAGGTTTGATACAATGAGTCTTTCCAAATATTAAGTAATCAAATGGCTTATTGTTTGGGAGTATTATAATGTTTGAGCACCAGAGATAATAGTCAGCCACAAGTTGTAGACTTTGGCTTTAAATTACTCACTCTAACATTACATTTAATCATAAAGTTTTTAATCTTTATTTTTCGATAAAGTAAAAAAAAACCTTTTAAATTTTGAACATACTTTTCACATATTTAAATAGTTATTTTTCTTTAAAAATCAATATATTTTCTTTTCTTCTCCATTCCCATCTCACCAAAAATAGATGTCAATTAGTGCCACTTTTTTCTATAACTGGAATTGAAATGAGATGAAATAGAATGAAAATGCCACATCATATTTTACTCAATTAATCTTTTCTGAGTATGGATCATATCCTTGTATTGTTCATGCATTTATGGATTTAACATATTCTCTAACTGCTATTTTTAACATTATTTCAGTGATTTTCTGAGAAAAAACTGTATCGAACAATGCTACCACCTTCAGAATTTTTTGCAACTAATAAAGCAATAATATTTAAATTTAATGCTATAGCAATAAAAAAAGATTATACCTTCCAAAGCAATGATTAATTGTTTCTTGTTCTTCCACACATATTTATTACTTTTTTACAAAATATTTGTGAAAATTATTTTAGAAAAATAATTCAGATTTTAGTTAAAAATATTTACTTTTACATAAAAGCAAATTGACAAAGAAATCAATAATGTATGGCTACTATTTATAATAGGAGGGCAAACATATATTCTATGTTTACCACTATAAATTATTTTTGTCAGTTATAAATAGAAATTGATTTTTTTAAAACTTTCATTTACTTTAAAAATCTAGCAAATTATTAATTTGCATTTTAGAAAGTAAACTAAAACAAATATATTTTTAGAAGATGAATATATTTTTATTGCTATTCTATAATTGACCAGTCAAAAATTTGAAACTTTAATTTACTCTGTGTTCATAGGGATTTTTACAAAACAAAATTTAGGATAATTTTCAAAATTAAAATGCATAAGAATAACGTAATAGCTATCTGAAAGTTTGTGATTTATTTGTAATTATGTTGGGCTATAAATCTACTCATGGAACAATCATCTATCTATGATAATTACCAAATAATTTCAATAAATTTGCATATAATATCAATATCAATGCTAATCTATTTTTCAGATAAAAATGACTACTTCTATAGTTTAGAATATATTCAACTGTTAATAATATCATGCAGATTAATATGTATATTGTTATATTTTGAATCACAAGGGTCAAATTTACTCCACCCACATCTTTGACATCAGTCACTCCAGATAAATACAGTAATGATTATCACTAATTACTTACTAAACTAGAGATTGTCTCTAGCCCAGATACAAACTTTAAACCTCAGTTAAAAATTAGCATATCTGTTTTTTTAATTAAACACACACATATAGCATTATTCACATTTTTCTATCTCATGTGTAATGTTTTCATAAATGTATTAAACAAACTCTATATAAGTGTCTTTATTATTATTATGATTTGAAAAGAATGTGTGGTGATGTGAAGTTTTGCATTTATAAATATATTAATATGTAACGCAATATTATGAATGATATTATCTTCTTCTCTTCTTCAAGAGAATTGAATGTAGGAACTTTAGATCCATGAATATTGAAATTAAGCAATTTCTATAACCAACTAGGTCAACAGTGAGTAGAAATTTTATATAATTATTTATGAGAATCCTTCTAATATCTCCATTTTTCCTAGATCAAAAAAATAGTTTTAATATATAATTATAAGATTATTAAAAACCAGTCAACACTTAGACAAATCCAATACCAATAAACTGTGCAACCTCCTTTTAACCATAAAGATGAAATCCCACTTTTATTAATGGTTCAATTTATTTATAAATTTGAAAAATTATTGAAACAATAAAGTTTATTTAAACCTCTTTGTATCAATAATTTCAATCTCTGTGGTTACGTTGCAATCTTTAGTATATATATATATGAATATATTGGACCATTAATAAAGGTGGATTCCACCTTTCTTGTTAAAAGGAGGTTACTTTGACAACAGTTTGAAATTGTTGATTGTTATTGGGATTGTCTAAGTATTGACTGGTTTTAATGATTACCTACAAACCCATTTAGTCTTGAACATTATTATATTTATTATTTAAATTATAAGATTAATTATTTTTTTAACATAGCATTATTATAACTATAATCTCCAATTGAAAGTAAATAAAAACATTTTATTAATAGAAATTAAATATATTGTTGGTCATATGTTTTTATTTATTTATTATTGATTTATCTTTATGCGGTTATTTATCCCAATGTGTTTGAAAAACCTAATATATATAAAAATAACTATTAACTTAAGAGTTTGAAATTTTGACATCACATTTGAAAAAATAATTACAATTAAAATTTAAAACATGTCCTTGTTTTGTGTTTTCCTGAAGGTTTGTGATGGTGGGGTTTTTAGATGTATTTATATGTTGGACTATTTCCATCATCTAATATGAGTATTGAATGTCTTTAAAAAAATTAACTTTACTTACATATTCCAAATATATTCAACTGTTAGTAATACCATGCAGGTTAGTATATGCACAATGTTTTGGGAGGTATTATTTCCCCCTCTCCTTCAGGTGTTGCTGGCCTAATGAGTGACAATAATAAAATGAGAATAGAACTAAGACCTTTAGATTCTTGAAATATTGAATTTTAAGGCAACATTCTAATCAACTGAGCCATGTTGGTTAGAGTGTTGCCTTAAAATTCAATACTCAAAGAATCTAAGAGTCCCAGTTTGATTCTCATTTTAGTACTGTCACTGGTCAGGCCAACAACGCAGAAGGGAAAATAATATCTCCTGAAATGTTGTGCATATATTAAGCTATGTGCTATTACTAACAGTTGAATGTATTGGGAATATTTAAATAAAGTTAAATATATTTAAAAGACATTCAATACTCATATTAGATGGTAGAAATAGTCCAATACATAAAGACAAATATACTTGTTTATCTCATTTTATTATTGTTTGATGTGTTCATTTTGTTAAAAGAAATAAAATCTCTATAATGGAATAAATGTTGAAAGGGTTTAATCTGTTTATTATTAATGTTTTTTTATAATAATATTTAGAAATATAGTGACATTATTATTATTTGGAAAAAACATTAATAATAGACAGATATAATTCTTTCAACATTTACTTTATCATAGAGCATTTATTTTTTTTAACAAAATAAACACATTCAAACAATAAAAAAAAATTAGATAAATAAATACTTTTTAAAAAAAAATTAATTGTAATTACCGTTATAAAATCAAATGCTGCAATAAGTGTCTGATTTTAAAAATAATATAAATAAAAAATATTTTATAAAAAATACTTCTATTTATAAACAATGAGGATTGCCAGTTCCTCTACAAGCTTCATGATAAATGTTTAGCCAGAGCCAGCACTTAAAATATCTCCGTCAGGAACCCCCCACCCCTGACCATGGTTCCACTTTGGCACTCCTCAGAGAGGTGTCAGGGTAGGTTCAGACACTAGATCTAAAAATACCAACCCAAAGCCAAGCACTTATCTAAAAGTTATCTATTGAGTGGAAAATCTGAAATTTTCAGACATCTACGTCTTCAAACCCAGCTATCCAACTCAAATAGCTATATGGGGCTGATAGATCTTCAGCCATACCATATAACTTACAAGCTTAAGAGATAGGGTCATGTGATCTATGATTCGTATTTTGACTATTTATAGTCTCTGCCAGAAGTCTTATGCAATTTTATATTGCTAAGACTACTAATATATGATTTTCCACTCAATAGATAACTTTTAGATAAGTGCTTGGCTTTGGGTTGGTATTTTTAGATCTAGTGTCTGAACCTACCCTGACACCTCTCTGAGGAGTGCCAAAGCACGAAACCATGATCAGGGATTTGGGGGGGGTTCCTGACAGAGATATTTTAAGTGCTGGCTCTGGCTAAGCATTTATCATAAAGCTTGTAGAGGAATTGGCAATCCTCATTGTTTATAACTTACAAGCTTAAGAGATAGGGTCATGTGATCTATGGCTCTTATTTTGAATACTTCTATTTAATTTGACAAATAATGTATTAAAAATCACAAAATATTTTTTTCTTCAACCACAATTTTGATTGGCAGTAAAAGTGAGAAGCATTCATAAATTTATTAATTCAATCACTAATTGTTAGAATAGTGATTGGATTAATTTATGGATGCTGCCTGCTTTTTTAAATATAAAAATCCTGGATGCTCCCTGCTTTTATTTCAAGTTAGAATACAAATCCAAATTGCTACATATATATTATTTGCATATTATGTATACTAAACTTAATATAATTATAAGGGACTTGAACTCGAATTTTTAAGATTTCTACATCTATCCAATCTATTTTATATGACTGATTCACATAACCGCATACATATGTCAAAGATAAATGATCTCCAATATACATATTTTGTGCTGAACCAGCAGTCATCAGTTGAACCAGATTGCCATCTGCCATGCATATATACACACAATGCTCAGTTTATATTAAGATAGCAAATCTTTAAACTTTAATGGACAAGCTTCAGTTTTTTCCATCCATTTCATTAAAAAATCTGAGGATGGAATGCTTAAAGCCCTTGTTAATGCCGATGTTATTGTGTGTGTGTGTATATATATATATATATATATATATATATATATATAATAGAATATTTTTAATGGATGTTTCTGCTGGAAATTTTGAATGTGTGGAGTTATCCATGTTAATAATCAACTTAATTAGAAAGTGCTTAACTTAAAACAACTGCCCCAGGTCAAGAGTCAAAGTAAGCTGATAGACTAATGTATCCAAAAGGAATATATATATATATATTGGTTTTTACTGCATTATTCATCAAAATACATAAAATCATTTTTTTATAATATTTCTTAATATACATTATTTTGTTCAATTTTAGTATTCAGATATTTTACAATAGACTTTTTTTAAATATTCATATTCAATGTTTTCTGAAGGTTTATGATGATGGTGCTTTAGATATTTATATGTTGGGCTATTTTAAGTATTCCAAGTACATTCAACTGTTAGTAATAGTCAAGCATTGTTGGTCGAGAGTTCAGTGACAGCAGCTTTAGAAGCAGTTGTCACAGTTTAACGGATTCAGTTCTCGGCTGATGCTATGACACATGATAAAAAAACTGTTAGTAATAGCACACATGTTAGTATTTGCACAACATTTTGAAAAGTATTTTCTCCCCTCTTCCTCAGTTATTGCTGGCCTGACTAATGACAGTACTAGCATGGGAATTAAACATGGACCCTTAGGTTCTTAAGTGTTGAATTTTAAGGTAATGTCTTATTAAACAGAGCCTGGGGGTTAGAATGGCTCAGCTGGTTAGAATGTTATCCTGAAACTCAATACTCAAAGAATCTAAGGATCCAGGTTTGATTCCCATGCTAGTACTTTCATTGGCCAGGCAACCAACACCTGTAAAGAGAGGAAAATAACACCTTCTGAAATATGCAAATACTAACTTGTGTGCTATTACTAACAATTGAATGTATTTGGAATAGTTAACTAAAGTTAAATTTTTCTAGTGCAATCAATACTCATATTACATGATGGAAATAGTCCAATATAAAAATACAACTATTCATATTCAAATATAGAAACTACTAATACAAATATTGTTACCATATTTTCAGTTTTTGAAATAAAATTGACACTTGTTAAAAATTATTTAAAAGTTTTGATTTTGTTTAGGAAGATAACATTTTTAAAAAAGGCAAGTTTTAATTAAAGAATCAAGAAAAATTAAGATGGCATCCTTCATTTGTTTTTCATTTTATTTTAAATAATTGTAATTTCTCTTTCCTGAATATTTAATGAAAGTTTCCTTTTTGTAACAAAAAAAAAAATCACCCATCTTGTGTGCATCCTTAAAAATTTGGCCCAACAAAATTTCTAGGCTGGGGAATCCTGAAGGTACTGTAGGGTCATATTGCATTGTCATTGATATCTAGCATGTGTACAAAATTTGAAGGAAATCCATTCAATAGAAGTGTATTAAAAACCAGCCACAAGATTTAATCAAAACAATCAAATAAATAGAATTTTTAAGTTAAATAAAAGTGTTTAATAAAAAGCTGTACTATGAATATCCTAGGCTACATATTAGAAAAAAATATTTGTGGAAAGTTGGTCATTTATCTCTGATTGTAAAATTAAATGTTAAACTTTGCACTATGTGGTTTGTTGCAGTGGTAAAAGTGGCAGACACTGGTGCTTAAGGTACCTAAATCATGTCCAGCTCTGGAACTCCCACAGCTCAATTTTTTTGGCATTCACTTATTAATACTATTTTGAAGGCACTACCTCATGTATTATAGTGTGACAGTAGAATGGCAGTTTCTAGAGTGCAACATAGATCACAACTCTGATGTTCAAATTTTGTATAAACTCATGACTGTTTATTTTATTATGAATGATCATTCGCTATTATTTCTTCATGACATCCAAACCTTGGATTGGCACCGATGGGTAAAAAATATCAATCTAAACCTCTTTATTGATCATCTTCATCCCTAAATGTAATTAATGCTACAATTTTTAATATACTAAATAAAAAACAGTTTCCAGAATACACCAAGTTTAATCGAGTTCTAGTGGTGTGAGTTATTTACCTGGCAGTTAGAAACATATGATTTTCTTTCCATAAGGAAAACACTGCTAGAAAGATTTGATATTTATTCTGTTATCTTTAAACCAACTTATGATTGCCATACTTTAGCACAGGGATATATCAGTAGATTATAATGCTCAAGTTTTCATGGGTTATGACTCAGTCTCTGCTACATCTATTGCTTAAAAACCTTATAAACCACCAGACAAAATAGGCATTCAACCTTATAGGTATTTTAAACTTGAGTAATCAATGCTCAACAGATGGGTATTGCTCAAACTTTTTATAAACCCCTTGACAAAAGTTATTTTCTCTCTACCCTAGAGATATTTTAAGTTTGAATAATAAAATGGCCACCAGATGGTGTAAAACTCCTATTTTTGGGCCAATCTTTGGGTTTTGCCTTCGTATATGAAGACCAGGATTCAAAGTCGATTTAATGCATTTGTGCATTTAGAAATCATTTTACTATTATACAAGCTAATATCTCAAAATTAAAAGCAACTATAAGATTTAAATTTAGGCTAATTCACTCATGTGGCTTTATAGCTCTAATACCAGATCAGCTTTAACATATTTTTGAGGCCTCAATTTTGTAATGTCTATAAACTTTTTTAAGTTTTTGTCTAAGAAAGTTAATTCCAACAATATCATATAATTCCTCATTTGATATCATAGAGCCATCTATTCTAATCTCAGGCAATCAACAGACATTAAAAGTATAGTTATTTTAGACCAACTGGTCTCTGGATTTTGCCTTCATCACTGAAGGCAGCTTTTATTCTTCAATGATAAAGACAAAAGCCAGAAACCAGTCAGTCTGATAAGGGATTTTATGGCAGTACACTATCTGGTATCTCTTGATAGATGGATCTAAAATAAAATAAATACAATTGCTCTTGGAATCATATAATTAATCATGTAGGAGATCATGTGATATTAAAGAAATCACATGATGTTATTTGTGAGTATTAACTTTGCTAATCAAAGTGTTGAGAATAGTTAAATAAAAGGTTGTCATCAAATGACAGCGCTGGTCATAATTAGTATCTTCTGTCTTTGATTACCAACTTCCCTGTCTCAACTAATAATTTTGCAGCCTCCAGAAAATGGATTGACAATTTATTTTTTATATGAAAGTTTGTGATGATGTTGTTTCAGTAGTAATTATATGTAAGACTATTTCCATCACCTAATATTAATTGTTAAATGTCCTTATAAAAATTCAAACATTATTTAAACTTTATAAATTACTGGCATGGCCAATAATAGTATTAGCATGGGAATCGAACGTGGCCCTTTAAACTCATGTTATATTTCTTTAACCAAATATGCTATTTTGTTATATACTAGTAATCTGTATTCCATAATTAACAGTTGAATGTATTTGAAAAGCATAAAAAAGTTTGAATTTCTCTAAACCATTAAACAATTAATATTAAATGATGGAATTAGTTCAATATATAAGTACTACTAAAATAACGTCACCACAAACTTTCAGACAAACGTTTATTTTTGTCTGACATCATATTAAATGCCAACTGGAATCAAAATTCAAGCAGATATGTTTCAAAATTACTATGTTTTTACGAAACTACCCAATGCTTAAGAACAAAGAATACAACGTACTTGCAGATAAAAGACTGAAAACTTACCGTAGTTGATTACGTAAATTACCATGGAAACAATCACGTAATAATAATAGTTGCATTAGGGAAAAACATATAAATAAGAAGTAAAATTTTGCCTCCTTATTCATAATTAACTTGCAGATATATATTATATTATCTAGAACAAGTGTGTTGAAATATATATATATTTAATTTAACCTATGAATATAATTCATTTTTCTCTTATTTTCTTTTTTAAAAATAGTATTTTTATAAGTAGACTGTTTACAGTTACGTGCTAAATTATTATGAAAATACGTTTTAGCTTTTTAGATATTCAGTAACTTGCTAATCTCATTTATTTTAAAAATCCTGAAGCCATAAATAATTTCTCAGAGTAATAGTATTTTAATATTTGTTTATTAAATTATCACATTTTATTTGAACAACAACAACAACAAAAAAAAAAAAAACCAACGGGTTTCAATGTCAAAATTTTACAAAGAAATATTTTAAAATAAGTAAATAACTCAGATTATATGTAATTGAACAGAAAGTAATTCAACTTCATATATATTTCTAGAGAAACCCTAACCTAACATTAGAGCTTCAATATATGTGTTAAGTCGCAATCTTTAGTGCATATACAAGTATATTAGACCATAAATAAAGGTGGGGATTCCACTTTCATTGTTAAATGGTTGCCTTGACAACAGTTTGACATTGTTGATTGTTATTGATATTAGGATTGTGTAAGCTGATTAGTTTTAATGATTACTTCTAAACCCATTTAGACTTTAGCATTACTACGTTTATTATTAAAATAATATCTTGGATACAATTTGAAAATTATAATTGCAGTTTATAATGTTATAATTGACTATTGATTAGTCTGCATTCAGAACAGGTTATTTCCTGTTTAAGGAAGTTTGTTTAAACTTCTTTGTATCAATAATTTCAATCTCTGTAATCAATTTCCAATCTTTAGTGTTTATATAAGTATATTAGACCATTAATAAGGGTGAGGTTGCCTTGACAACAGATTGTTATTGATATTGGGATTGGAAGTGTTGACTGGCTTTTAATGATTAAAAATAATGTGTATATAAAGTTGAAATGTCACATGTGTTATATGAATTGCTTGACAAACTGTATGTTTCTAATTTATCTATGGTTTGAGAGGTTGATCTGACATCTGGGCTGATGGACGATTGGGTTGCAAGCATGATATAATTTATCAGAAGCTTCATGGAAAATAAAATTTGACACAAGGATAAAAAATTGAAATATTAGTAAAAGTTTATTAATGTATTAATTATCATACCATTTACATTTTTCTTAAACAGTTTCAACTGCCCTGCAGTCATCATCAGAGCTACAATATTCAAATATATAATTCTATAATTAATTATATATTTGAATATTATAGCTCTGATGATGACTGCAGGACAGTCGAAACTGTTTTGGTATAAATAAAGAGTATTGAGGAAGAGTTTAAGTGGGTGTAAATGGTATGATATGTTAAAGTAGAAATCAATACATAGGAAAAGGAAGAAGAAGAAGAAAATTAATATAATAATTACAGAATTTTATGGTTAATTGGTTACATAAAAAGAACATGTTAATTGAGTTCATGAAGCATTTTTTTCCTGTTGAATATTGTGCACCTGCTGGGGAAATTCTCACACTAATCTTCTGGATATTCAATTAAATAGTATGATGAAAAATATTACTGGTACACTACTCTTTGCAGTGACTTTCTGTTATTTTACTTATTCCTCTACCAGTTATCAGAAGAGAAATTGTCTCACAGAAAATTTATAAAAAAACTGTTAAGCAAATCAGACTTGCCAATAACTCAAGATATAGTTTCACCCACCTAAAGCTCAACTCAAATTAAAATACCTATTTTGGATGTGAAATAATGTATCTACATTTGAAGGCTTATGATATAAAACATGGAATTCTTATGAGGTTCAAAATAAATTTCTTTTTCCAGATCCAACAATAAATTCATCTGGATTTGATCTTCCTAGATACAACTGGAGTCTCATTAACGGATTCAGGGTCTCCCATGGCTATTATGCACATCTGCTTTGTAAATGAAATCTGTCAGCCATTGATCTTTGTAAATGTGGGAAAATACAAACCATGAAGTATATTATTAATGAATATTGGATTTATGGTTGCAATACCAATGGAGGTCACAAGCTAGAAACTAATCTGGGGATATTAGACTTTATGCACAATTCTTCTTGTGTCCATTAGTTACCAAGTCTTGCATAACCAGAGGTAGTCTCAACAATCATTGGAATTCAGTTTTGTCAGTGCATGCTACCATTATTCCAGTTTTGTCATTATGCAAGTATAGTGACAGAGTCATGTAAAATTAAACCTATCATCTAATTTATGGTAGAAGTATCAAGTGTGAGTGATAGTTTGGGCTTTTGCTGGAATATGCTGTGACATCCACTATCTACTTGATGTCACTATTAGTACTATCATTTCCCCACCAGAATAAGTATTCTAGACAAAACATTTTATAAAAACAACTTTAATGCATAGCAGTTAAGAGCAGTCAGTCATGGTCAATGCATAGCAGTTAAAAGCAGTCAGTAATGGTCAAGAGCTGAACATGATACTGTAATGGGCACACAAACTGTTACATTATTTATTTTAAAAATTTAGTCATTAAAAAGAAAAATTCACATATAAAAACTTTTTTAAGAAAAAAAATTGAAAGTTAAAAGTCATTTAAACTTTATATATATAAAATCACACAGATCATCGCAGCCGCCATGCAAGCAAGTAGTTAGTTGCAGACGGTTGTGGGTTCGCATCCCGGCCGATGCTATGATATTTGGAAAAAAAAAAAAAAACCTTATTAAAAAAAAAAGAAAAAGTTTAAAAACTAAATATTAAGAAAAAAACTTGAAAGATTTAAAGATAAAAAGAATGTACAATAAATTAATTAATGCTATTGTAAAATGGAAATGATTATTTTAATTAGTTAAAAATAAGCTAGCCCTTGAGCATTTCAAAATGTATAAGTAAAGGTCATAGAGGAGAGAAAAAACAATAGAAACTAATAGCCAATAAGAGAAATCCCTCAGGAAATGGACCTCAATGAAAAGACCATCACCATCATCATGACGTAATGTCCACTCAACCCAAAATTCTAATATAAAAGAAAAAGTTTGGAAATAAATTTTAGTTGAAGAAAGAGCTGGGGAAAAAAGATAGAGATGTGAAAGCAGAGGTGTGCTATATGTGTTAGTGTGGAGAGAGTTGAAGGAGAAGGGATTGGAAAGATGCACTCTTCAATCCCATCAGTTTTGCTAAAAAAGAAGAGAAAAAGAAATGATCAATCGTTTTCCTATATTGTGGACCACAGGACATCGGGGGAATTAATGCTGGAACCCAAGTTGCAAGCAACTGTTGAGGATGAACCCTTTCTAAAACAGTAAGAACTTTATGAGCTCTAATGAACATTAATTTGAAAACAAAAAGAACTCTAAATGCTAAACTTCTCAATATTCTAAATAGAAGTAGAATTTCCTATCTGACTAAATTATTTATTATTTTATTGCATGTATTTTTTTAAAAAAATCATTTCCATTAATATTTTTTTTTTGTTCTTTTAAGTTTTTATTATGATTTTTTTTCTTCTGCTAAATTAAACTTAATAAATGTTAAATTTAAGTCTGGCATGAATGGCTGTGTAGATTTGTAAAGTTATATTAGTTTAATTAAGGGAGGGCAAATCTTAGGTTATTTGTTTTGTAGTTAAATTGGGTTAATCGATTGGATATATTGGTGTAATTAATAAATGTAGCATGAGATTCGCTAAGTGCAGGATCCTATTATACACTGCACTTGGGCAAAATAAGTCCCATATCTCACCCCTTTTTAGCCTATGGAATGGGATGGTAAGATGAAAAATACAGTCCTTTCCTATGGAGTTTTTTTTATTGTTCTTCTTGCCAGACAGATGTAGTATTCCTGTACTGGACAAGAGTCAATGTCTTCTATAACCATGCTGTTCAGATGTACATTCCTGACAGTATGATATTTGTGCTGTCGTATTCATGCTGCATTGAATACATCAATGTATGAGATGGATTGACATTGGATGGACGTTGGCTTGACTGCGAATGTTTGGCCTAAGATTAAATAAGGGATAGAATATTTTTTTTTCAAATGCAATCTATGTAGTCTATTCATACTTGACCCTTGAATAAAATATTAAATTCATCTGTGCAAACTTTAAAAAAAAATAATAAAAAAATAAATTAAATGTTAAAATTAAAGTAAAAGCATACTAAAATAATTAAAAATATATATGTTTAATAAATGTTCGTGTGTGTTATTACTGGAAGTGTCTTCTTTTATTTTTGTAAATATTGAAAAAAATATTTTAAGAATTTCATGGGCTGATGGACAGAATAAACCATATATATGTAAAGTTAGATCTTAACAGCACATATCTGCCTACTCTAAAAATTTTCCAGGTTCAAATAACCTGATGGTGCCCTGTAGTGCAGATACAGTAAGACTTTCTAGCTTCAAATTCCATCTGACCATTATAATTATTTATAACAGTCGGGAATGAAGTGAAATTTGCAGTTTTACCGTATCTTCCATACAGGGCACCACTAGGCCATTTGAACCTAGAAAATTTATAGAGTAGGCAGATACGCACTATTAAAGATCCAACTTCTACATAGATATTTTTCACAACTGCCAGCCCTAGTCACTAGTTCATGGAGTAGCAGAGGTTTTAAACTATATTTATTCAAATATATTTCAATAAAGATTAAAAATAAATAAATTATTAGATCACTATCAGTATTAATAACACAAAATCTTTTATTTACATATATAAAAGTAATAACACACAAACTTTAAAAATAATTACTATAAAAAAATTACATTTTATTTTGTTTCATTATTATTATTTTTTATTTGTTTGTAACTTTAAATTTTAATCTTAGAATGTTGAGCATAGATAGTCCACCTAGATGACGCATTTAAAAGATTTGCAAAACATTTGATTCAAGGTTAAAAGTCCGCAGCCACACCAATGCTCACTTTCAGATATATATCTGCAACCAATGCAATGTGAATATGTTAGCATCAAACCACGCTGACAGGAATGTGCATTTGAACAGCATGAACAGCGTGATATTATTTGAAGAAACATGACCTTTGTCCAGCACAGGAATATACGTCTTTCTGGCAAAGGAATCATGCATGTAATATAATAAAAAGAATAACGCCCTGTATGGATGGGAGAGCGGTCTATCTTGCCGGCGTATCGTCCCAATCCATAGAGCCGGAATGGGTCAATGGTGCAGGAAATACATCTGCGTCCATTGCAACGGTATGACTACCTCTTTGGGGTCATGCATTCAGTTGGACTCATCACCCTTATGTGCTAACACACTTCACATTACATTGATGTAAACATCCATATATCTATCCACCAGCATTGACACAACTATGAAACAAATAGTCCGAAATCAAATCCCCTTTAAACTAACATATACTTAAATGAATCAAAGCAACTATCCATACCCAATTTACATTTAAGTCAATTTAATAATTTTTTTTTTTTAAAAAATTTAGTTTATAATATTTAACTTATTTTAAAATTACATTGTATTCAACTTATTTTTTTTCTTTTTTACACAAATAATATTTTAATCTATTTTTAAAATTTAATAATGCACAAATAACGATGTGTTTTTATTTTTAAATTTAAGTTCGCAATCGCAAAACCCTACCCTATTACAAACAGATCTTATTAAGAATGAATAAAAACAAAAAAAAAAAAACAATACATATTTTAAGAGATTACATTTTAACTTTAGATCAGAGTTTAAAATTGCAAAGTTTATAAAAAAATAAAGTTCAGCTTTGCTTAAGAGAGAAAGTCTATTGTTCATTTTAAAGACAGGTAAAGTTCGAAGATTTTAAATTTAAGAGAGTTTATATTTTATTGTATCATTTATAAATTTATACCTCCTTTTGTCCATGCTCATTTCTTCATGATAAAGATCTAAGTTTTGCAAGGGCCTTGTTCTTGCGGACGATGACTATTTATGAAGCTTGAAAAGTATTTCTGCATACAGCACCAGTAGTTCGATCCTGGGATCCGTGAAAATGAAAGCTGCCTTCAGCCGGCCAAACCAAAGAAAGCACGATGAAGCTGATTACATTTTTTGGTGACGGCAATAACTTTTAAAATTTTTATTTTTACTTTCAGCAAATACAAATGAATTCAAAACTTTAATTTTCTGATTCTCTCTAATTAATTATTTCTTTTGGATTTTCTTTTTATAGTCATGAGGCATCTTATCTCTGGAATGCATAGATCCATCAAACATATTCCATACCTGTATTTTATTGGTTCATTGAGTTTGTGGCCAAATAGATTTTGGGTTTATGGCTAAGTAAATTTTTTTCACTGAGGTCTGTGTCTATCTTGGGTGAGAAAAACAAGCCTTTTGTTTCTATTTCTTGACTCTTATCTATTACATAATCATCTTGTTAATGGTCATTTTGCCCTAAGGATCTGTATGTAAGTTTTATTTTTAAGATTAAAACTATCTTTGTTATTTTTAAAATTAAAAGGTTTTTATTATATTTTATTTCAAGATTAGAATCTTTGCTTCAATTCTAGTTTTTTTTTAAAGCTTATATTTAAATTAAACTTATTAATAAATTAATAATTCATTATTTGTGCATTTTGAATGTTTGTGCTTGTAATTTAGTCTTAGATATTTACAAAAAAATTAAGTGTTAAAATTTAAATGTAACGCATAGATATATATATCCCGTTACAATACATATATTATTCATTTTCAAATTTGTGGAGAAATGATATGGATTATGCATGTGTGAGTTATACAATTCTTTTCATTTTTTTTTTTTTTATCTATGAGAAGGTATGTATCATGTCTTAAAATGAATTTTTACTTAAATAACTTTATTTATCATTTTTCCAAAAATTTAAAATGAATACAAATAAATTTGTTATAGAAATTTGCTAAAGACTTTAATTAATTAATTTTAATATTACATAAATAGCAACCTTATCTATCTATTATATATATGAATTTGAAAGTTTGTTGGTTTCTTACTCAATAACTCCCCGAATATCACGTCACTATTTCCTATGCTAGCACATTACTGTATGGAGAGTTTTGCCTGTTTTAACTTCCCAAATATTTTATCAATCTCTATCAGGATAATTATGCTTTGGTTGAAATGATACAAATCTTTATTACTCTGGACTTGTTTTGGGATGGACTACCATTGATGATGATGATGATTATTGTCTATTTTTCGTGTCAAAATTACTATTGGATACTTCCAATCATCTGATACATTTTTATCTTTTCCTTATACTAATATCATTTGATGATAAATATATTCAATACTGTAATTTATAAATTTCTCTTTGTTGCATGTTTTTGTCATTTTAATATTTTTATTTTTCCAGATAATTATGTATAATCCATGATAATGAATGATCATTAAAAAAATTAACAAAATGTATGGCAAAAATTATAAAATTTATGTAGTGTCTGAACCTAGCCTGACACCTCTCTGAGGAGTGCCAAAGCACGAAACCATGGTCAGAGGTTTGGGAAGGGGTTCCTGACAGAGATATTTTAAGTGCTGGCTCTGGCTAAGCATTTATCATAAAGCTTGTAGAGGAATTGGCAATCCTCATTGTTTATAACTTACAAGCTTAAGAGATAGGGTCATGTGATCTATGACTCTTATTTTGACTATTTATAGTCTCTGCCACAAGTCTTATGAAATTTTATATTGCTAAGACTACTACTATATGGTATGGCTGAAGATCTATCAGTCCCACATAGCTATTTGAGTTGGATAGCTGGGTTTGAAGACATGTAGATGTCTGAAAATTTCAGATTATTCACTCAATAGATAACTTTTAAATAAGTGCTTGGCTTTGGCTTGGCATTTTTAGATCTAGTGTCTGAACCTAGCCTGACACCTCTATGAGGAGTGCCAAAGCACAAAACCATGGTCAGAGGTTTGGGAAGGAGTTCCTGACAGAGATATTTTAAGTGCTGGCTCTGGCTAAGTATTTATCATAAAGCTTGTAGAGGAATTGGCAATCCTCATTGTTTATAACCTACAAGCTTAAGAGATAGGGTCATGTGATCTATGACTCTTATTTTGACTATTTAAAATTCATGTATATAAAAACAGGTTTTTTATATACATAAAGTAGGCTGTGAAAAAAAGATTTTAAGTTTATCATTTTCAATTTTACTGCTCCTCAAATAATGATCTCTATGTTCCACATATGTATTCCACACTGGAAGGAAAATCATTCAAGTTATAAATGGGAACTGCCATTTTTCTTTTTCACTTTTTTCCCACAAAAATGTACAAGTATGCTTTTTTAACTTACCTTGTCCATGCAAATTCTTCTTAAAAACACATCTGAACCATCTATCATATCCACAGGGAGACAATCTCAGCTGTGTAGGCAAAAATAAATAATACACACACAATTTGAATATATATATATATATCAACAAGTTTATTATTCAAAGAGGTGTATAATAAAGTATAAAGCTCCTAATTGCATCATACAAACCTTATTTAGCCCTCTAGCACATTAACAGATTTTTTTTGTTTTCACAAGATTTAAGTTTTTAACTTTCACTTCATCTTTTCATTTTTTCAATTTGCCCGAAAAGGATCATCCACCATTGATGCAGTTTAGCACTTTCTTTTACTAACTGAACATGTCAGGCAAACCAATAAGTCAAAGCCATTGGTCATACAACTGGACTTCTCCTCAGCATTTGACTCGGTAATACCATCTGTACTGTTCCAGACGATGCAGGAGTATCAGGTGCTGATGTGTACATCAGAATAATAACAAACCTTTTACTAAATCGCTCCATATTTACTTCTTTAGATGGAAGGTTGTCTACAGGTTTTAGACCTCATATCTCGATTCCACAGGGTTCTCCCCTAGCATCACTATGTTTTATAACTTACATCAACCCCATGCCCAAGGACATTGAGAATATCTTGCCAGGCATTTATTTCCCACCATCAAAAAACAAATCAACCATATCTCCTATGTGGATGATGTTACCATTTTTCTTCCCAGCGAAGCTCATCTTCCAACACTCTTCACAATTATTGACAAGCATGCCAAAATATTAAACTTCCAAATTAACAATAGTAAATCTTCCATCTGGAGAATTAAAACAGGAACAACAATTCAATCCAAGTTCACAGCCAAGCCACAGCTGTTCTTAGGGTTCCCCGTGGCAAAAGCAAAAACTATCATGACTAGAGAAATTCAAAAATTCAATCCTTCAAAAAACCAATAAAACAATCAATGCTCTCTCTCATATTTCGCTTTCAATTCCTAGTAAAATCACACTCTTCAACATGCTAGTGTTTTCAAGACTCAATTACTATCTACCAATCATCAAGCCTACTAAATTCTTCAGTAAACAAATAGGTTCATTATGTACTAAGCTATTGTGGAAAAGAAAGTTGTGGCCATAAGTTTGGCAAAAGCCCAAATACCTAGAGAACTGAACGGTCTTGGTCTACACTCGGTTGCTATGTTATTCTTGCAAAAATCACTAAATCTGCTACACAACTATTCATTGGACATGGACTATACCAATTTAATCCAAGAATTTCAACATACTGACATGCCACTTCCCCATAGTAAAGGATGGTTGACTGACATCTGGACACATGTCAATGGCTGTATAAATTTAACTAAAAGCATCTTCAATGAAAAAAAGTCATACTGGGAAACATATAGGCTAAAGAAAGATTGTCCCTCAGCTCTCCATAATGCTCTTGGATTAAACAACAAATTATTGATCAAAAAAGCCAAGCACTGGTTTCTGGAACCCAAATTTATTGACTTTCTTCTGAAATTAAACCTCTCATCACTACCCACTAATCAGTTCCTCGTAATGAAAAGGGGTTTTAACAAAATTAGCTCTCAATGTCAACTGTCAGAGGAATGAGGAAACAATTCAACACATTTTCCTAGATTGTCCATCTCTCAGAATTCTTAGGTCTTTCATTGATGAAAAGGTAAAATGCTGTTCTACAGACACATTCTTAATCCAGCAAACAATTAAAGCTGGCAATTTTGCTAACATTAGATTAGCAATTTACCTATCCTTTGCCATCTGGCTAATGAGATGCAGTTTGGTTCTGGGAAATGCAAACACCAGCATCCTTCAAGCATTTAAAATCCTCATCAGGGTTTAATATCATCAGAAATAAAATGCTTGCTCTGGATTGGCTGCATCAACAATCCTGGGCTAGCACCTCCATGTTGGTTTGCTGATTATTGCAAAAATAACAATGATCAAACTTGAGTCTCACCTCATCAATGCAATACTAAAATGAGCTCAGTTATACATGAAAACTCTACCAGAATATCTAATGACTACCAATTAGTGGATTGATTACAACATCTACCTCAACAATAAAGTTAACATATTTAATCATGATCTAAATGGCTTGACTTATAAGAAAGTAATGGACAGATCTCAGGATGCTTGGGCTCAGACTGATGGATTGGGAGTGAATCACTGACCTTTCCAGTGTTCTCCCAGCCCACTTGGTCTCCGCTTCACATCTTAATTTTAAACTAACACTTATTATAGATTTTGATGTGCCTTTCAATGCTCAAAGAGGCATGCATAATTATTCAACTGGGACAAAATATGGTCCAATCTAGAATTCTACTAAATCATGTATGTATTCACTTTTCATTTAACTTTGGACATTGTTTGGTATTCATGTAATCATTACTGTATAAAGTTGTATCAATTGTTTAAATAAATTGTTATTTTTTATAAAAAAAAAACTTTCACTTAAGTCATTATTATTTATCAGAATATAATAAATTTGACCTCCTAGTTATCATATTCATTTTGTTGTGAGATCATTTTTATTCAGTTAATGACTTCATGAATTTCTGAGAATGTTGTATGTTTGACTAATCTGATTCAGCAGGGTTATGGAATAGATTTGGAATTGCTGAACATATTGCTTCTAAATATATAATTCAACTGATGCAGTGCTTAGTTATTTTTTTAAGATTTCTTATCATATAGTCTCAAATGTTTTGAGAATTCTCATATATACATAGTCTTCTCAAAAAACAAACAAACATTAAGTTGTTTTCTTTTAACTATTATTCTTGTTATTATTTCTTTCCCACAGTTATAGAAAAAGTGAATTAGATGGTAAAACAATTATTTCTATTTATGAAGCCTCAGGTATTAAATATCTGTACTAAGCTTTCATTGATTTATGATTTTGTTTAGATTCTTTCTTTTGAAGCCCTGATTCCAGTTTGTTTGAGGAGTCTGGACATTGCAATTTCACTTGCTGTAAGCGTTCAACTTTCATTTTGGTATTAAACCATTATTATATATCAGAATATGATAAGTTTGACTTCATTTGATAGTCGTTTTTGTTTAACATTAAGTAAATTCTACCAAATCACATTTGAATTGTGAAATTATTTTAAAAATTAGATTTTAATCAAAACAAAGCACCATTTCATCATTCAACTGCCAGTAAAAAAAGATTGATTTGGGAAAATGAATGACATCTTCTTTGTTTGCCATATATATTTAAAATGAATAAAGTTTAATTTGTTTTAGTAATTTTTATGATAGTACTATCATTTTAACAGACTGTGAGTGATGGTGTGTTATTAAACAGAATGTAACTAGCATACCAAAAGTTTCCATTGTGGCATTACTTAGAAAAAAAATAACTATTTATATTTAAAAATAAATATTTATATAGAAAATAAACATGTAATGATCACTTAATTAATCGAATTATAAATAAATTGAAATAACAGACAACTTGTTTGTATTCAACTTAATTTGATATCATCAAATCAATTTTCATTCACATAAACATTTTCAAGCTGCCATTTTTAAAATCAATCATGTGATAATAAATGTTCTATAATTTTATACATTCTCTAGTGGTTATCATTAAAAATAACCAAGAAAAATAAAAAATATTTTATCACCATCATCATCAATTATTATCAATCCATTGCAGGATGAAGGTCTCTCCAAGCTCAATCCATCTCCAATTTTTAGCTTCTCTTTTCCATATAACCCCTGCACACTTTCTTATTTCATCCATTCATCTCACATGTGATCTCTTATATAAACGTTTATTTTATATTCTCTTATTCATCTTTTTTATCTTATAACTACTATCTATCATTAAACAAACAATTAATTCTCCATCGTATACTACCACGACACACACACACACATATATATATATATTCATTCATATATATTACAGCTTCCAATTTTCTAACATTGACAACTTCCCTCCCAATTTTATCAATCCACTGACCCTATTAATATATATACATCAATTATACATTATCATTCCTCTTTTTTCTACCTAATAATTACTATCTATTATCAAACAAACAATTAATTCCTATCTTAAACTATCAATACATACACATATTATAACGATCGGGGTTTGAAGATCAATTGAGTCTTACCGTATCTACACTACAGAGCACCACTAGGCTATTTGAACCTAGAAAATTTATAGAGTAGGCAGATACGCAATGTTAACGATCCATCTTTTACACATATATTTTATCCTGACCATTAGCCCAATGCCACTAGCTCAGTGAGATGCAGAGATTTATAAAATATGATTTCTTATCTAATAATATTTCATTTAAAAAATAAATGAAAGAAGCCACTGCCAGTAATTAACACACAAACATTTATTTATGCACATATAAATTTTGAATCATTTTAGAATTACTTTTACTTTAAAATTTTCATTTTATAAAACATCAGAACTTTACTTTAAAATTTAACTTGCATTTTAGCTTTGCTTTTAGAATTTAATTTACGTTTAAACTTTTATTTTCTAAGTTCACACAGATGAATTTAATATTTTATTAAGTGTCGAGTATGAATAGACTACATAGATTGCATTTGGTAAAGAAAATATTCCATGCCTAATTTAACCTTAGGCCAAAAGTTCGCAGCCAAACCAACGTCAATCCATCTGATATATCGATGCATTCAATGCAGTATGAATACGACAGCACAAAATACCATATTGTCAGAAATGTACATTTGAACAGCATAGTTAGAAGACAGTGACTCTCGTCCAGAGACAGGAATGCTACATCTGTCTGGCAAGAAGAACAATGAAAAAACTCCATAGGAGGGGACTGCAGTCCTTTTTGCCAACTTATGATCCCATTCCATAGGCAAAAAGGAGGTGTGCGGTGTATGATACGATCTTGCAAATAGCGAATCTCATACTACATCTACTAATTACACCAATATATCCAATCCATTGACCCAATTTAACTACAAAACAAATAACCTAAGATTACCCTCCCTTAAACTAAACATAAATAATTTTTACAAATCTATGCAGACATTCACGCCCGACTTAAATTTAGCATTTATTACAAGTTGTTTAATAAAAAAAAAAAATCATAAAAACTTAAAAGAATGTAAAATAAATTAATGGAAATGATTTAACAAACTAATAATACATTCCATAAAAATAATTATTAAATAATTTAGTTTGGTCAGATAGGCAATACTATTGCTATCATTTAAATACTGGGAAAGTTTTATATTTAATGTTTATGAATTATCTAAAGTTCTTATGGTTTTAAAAGATCCATATTTTGTAGTTGTTTGTAATTTTGAATGTGAAATCCCATGCCATCCTGAAGATATTGATATCCAGTTAGCCACTGGTCCTTTATGGTAGCTGGTATTTTATTGCCGGGCCCAGATGTCCTATATACTGCAATGTCAGGAAAATGATGTTTCATTTCTTTTTTTATAACAACTGAAGGAATTGAAAGTGCGTCCTTCAATCCCTTCACCTCCAACTCTCCGACTTAACACATCTCTGTCTTCTCTTAATTCTCCTTCACTAAAATTTATTTCCAAACTTTTTCTTTTATATTAGAATTTTGGGTTGAGTGGACATTACGTCATGATGATGGTCTTTTCATTCTGGTCCATTTCCTGAGAGATTTCTTTTATTGGCTATTAGTTTCTATTGTTTTTTTCTCTCCTATCTGACCGTTGCTTATACATTTGTGCAATGCCGAAGGGCTAGCTTACATTTAACTAGTTAAAACAATCATTTCCATTTTACAATAGCATTAATTAATTTATATACATTCTTGAAGATATATTTTTATCTATAATTAAATCTTTTAAGTTCTTTTTTCTGAAAATTTCGTTTTAAAATATCTTTTTTATTCCTTAATAAAGTTTTCTTTTAATAATTTTTTTCATCTGTGCGATTTTATATATATATATACGAGTTTAAGATAGAATTAATTTTCAATTTTTATGTCTTAAAAAAAAAAGAAGTTTTTAAATGCGAACTTTTCAATGTCTCAATTTTTAAAAAAAAAAATAATATAATGGTCTATGTGCTCATTACAATATATACACACCTATACCTTCATATATATTTCATATATATAAGAGAATTAATAGGGCTAATGGATTGATAAAATTGGGAGGGAAATTGTCAATGTTAAACAATTGGAAGCTGAAATATATATTAATGTATACGTACACATTTGTTATGATAGTATAAGATGGGAATTAATTGTTGGTTTGAATAACAGAATGTATATTGGATGTATATATATATGTGTGTAAATTTATATGAAAAATATTTATTTTTCCATGAGTTTATTTCTAATGATAACCATTAGAGGGGGGGGGGGAGACTAAAGCTGTAGAATGTTTATTCACATGATTAATTTTAAAAATAGCATCTTGAAAAGGTTCATGTGTGAATGAAAATCAATTTGATGATATTAAATTAAGTTGAATACAAACAAATTTTATGGTCATATAATTTACTGAAACATGACTATAAAAATGATATATAATGATATGTATTCTTGAGTTGTAATAATTATTAAATAATTATTGTGCAAAAATAATCATAAACACTCCAAAAAGTCAAGTTTTAATCACTCAAAATATTTTCTCAAAGAAATGGTTTAGCATGAAATACATATATTGGTGATTATTTACTTTTTCAACATATATGTGTTCAAGTGTATCACTGTTATAAAATAGTGTGGAGAGTGGTGAGTCATGTGAAAGTCTGTGCTCATATACCCTATATATTACATATATAGACACAGGTATATAATAAGCCTGTGTGTTTCAGTTATTACATAAGTAGAGATGTCTGTCCATCCCTTGTATATGTATTAAATGGATTATGTCCTGTACATGAGGGGTCAGATTGACCTTAGGTCAACATAGGTGTGAGAAGAATCTTGGCCTCAGGGTGACCTTCAAGCATTCCATCATCAGAATTTCAATTGGATGGATGGTTGAAGAGTTGGAGTGTGGGGTAGATTGAAGCCTGTCCATTAAAGTATCAGGTTTGGCTATCTTTATCTGAGCATTTGTGGCTTATATGTGTAGAGATGATAATCTGGACCAACTGATGATTGCTGGTCTAGCATGAAATATGTATATTGGTGATTTTTTATCTTTTCAACATATATGTGTTCAAGTGTATCAGTGTTATGAGATAGTATGGAGAGTGGTGGGTCATGTGAAAGTCTGTGCTCATATACCCCATATATTTCAAAGTAATATTGCAAAATTCGAAACTTCCAAAAGAATAATTATAACTCATCAATTTAGAGTCTAGCAGACTTTGAATTTCTCATATTTTAGATATTTTGACATCTTTAGAATTCTTTTAATATTAAATTATTGGGATGAAATATATCTGATTTGTAAACTTGGAAAAAAGATGGTGAAATATTTCACTAAGGGGCCATACATGCCAAATTGAATTTCTTGATTTTTCAAATGAAAGTCTTGTCAGGAAGAGAAGTAAACTTAACCCATTAAAATATCATATGAACACCATTTCTTATGCTTACAGAAACTGATAGATAAATTACATCTCTCTCCATACAATAGTACCACTCACTGTAAGTCTTCTAGCATCCATTAATTACTACAACTAGCACTAGGTGGCACTACTGTATTGAGAGAGTTGCAACTGTTTTAAAAATAGTATTTCTAGGTAAACATAAATGAGTACATATCATGAAGTTTTTCAATCCTTATTAGCACATTTCAACTCCACATCACAACTATCCATTAATGATAAAACTCAGTTCTCACTAAATTTGTATGCATTTTGCAGACTATCTTTGCACATAAAGTGAACTAGAAATATTAACCATTCAAATCTCCACACAGACACTGGCACATTGATATACATATATTGAATCACTCTCATACAAGGAAGTGACAAATTCTTTTCATTTTTAACACTTTGTGGAAGTGTAAATAATTATCCAGTGCAGAAATGTTTTCAATTTTTTATCTTCATCACTACATAACTCTCCTCAACTTCATTGTAGCATCATTATTTCCCAGCACAGACATTTAGACCAACTCCTCTTATATACAGATTTGGTGAACAACCATCATTCATCAGGTAAACTAAATATGTCAAACTTCCAAATTTCTATGCCTCTGTGATACAGTTCAGTATATTCTTCCATTATACCATTTTGGCACAATGTTGTTGCTGGTTTCTATACACTTTTAATGTGAATGCAATTTATAAAAAGAACTTATAAAATTAAACCCAAAATACATCAACATGTCCTTCATGTTGCAAGGGTGGAAAATTATGACAAAAGGCACAACACTGTATAAACTAAAATTGGTAATCATTTAGTAAGTGTTCTGGGATTTTTTTTAACATACTTGGGGGAGCCAACAAACAGTCTTTGAATACTACTGAATATTCTGCACGATGAATTTAATGTCTACTTTCAAAGGAAGACTAAGTTTTGCAGATTTTGGTTAAACAACAATTAAAGAGAAAAAACACACACTCTTAAAATAATTTTAATGAACAAATAATAGAAATTATTTTTTTTCTTGGTTGAACATAGGGCATGATAAGATATAGGTCCCTCCCCCCCCAGATTTATTAATATCTTTAGGTCAAGCTATATAATTGATCTTTTTTTGGAGGTCACTAATGTTTAGTTGGGTCAAATATTTGTTAGATTTTATTAATTTGTACAAGTTTTTTTTATAAGGGTTTAGTACTGCTTTTGGAGCAAGAGTCCGCTAGATTTGTCATACATATTCATAGGTGACAAGTACCAAAAATTGATACATGGAGCTTTTCTGTAAGATAAAAATGGGGGTGAGGGAAGGTAAAAATAAAACTAAAGGAAATTATCAATTTCTTTCTTGACCAAAATAAAATGAAAATAATAATTTTCTTTGCAAGTTTCACTTGAAATAATACTACATTAGAGAATTGGCGTAACCTAATGCCAATTTTAAAGTAACAAATGGAATTTGCTGGTCTATAAAGGAACCTAAAGAAAAAATAAGTTAAACCACTAAACATCACATGACCAGTTAATGGAAGTTAGGTGTATATTTTTTGCAAATAAATGAAATCAAAATAATCATTTTGTGTATTCTCAAAATAATAATACTGCAGGGAGTTTAAAAAAACATTAAATAATTTAAAAAAATAAATATTAATGATTATGAGGGGGGGGGTCACTATTCTTTCTCACTGTGTTTCACCAAAATCTGAAAATCAATGACTTGGTTCAAAATTATGTATCAAATTTATTTAAAAAACCATTTGATTTCTTTCTGTTTTAAACCCAAATCTGAACTTTTGTTTTTTCAACTGATGAGTGCTGGTTCAGCACAAAATATGCATCTTGGGGATTATACACCTTTTTCACATGACTTTGATCACATGTTTATGATTACACCCTTACCCAAGGTGTTAAAAGTGGATTACACTTCAGAAACATTATTCATTAAGTGCACAATCTCTAATCTAATTAATGATTAACAAAAATTATTAATATACTTCCATCAAGTGGTTTGTGTCAAAGTTGTGAGAGCAGTAATTTTGACACTTATCGATTACATTGTAGTAATTGGCTATCTATATATGTATACTAAATAATGATAATGTGTAAGAGAATGCGATCTAGCCCAACTGATGAGTGCTGGTTAAGTACGAAATGTGCATCTTGGCAATCACACATTTTTTCACGTCTTTCTCATGTTTATGATTACCCCTCCCCACTCCCAAGTGTTAGAAGTGGATAGAAATCAGTCCCTACCATGTGCAAGGATAGTGTAGTGAAAATTATACTACAGAAATATTATTCTTTAAATGGATAATTTCTAGATCTAATGAATGACTAGTAAAAATTATTAAAAACTGAACATCTTATAAAAGTAGGCATTAAATTTATTATTTAGTATCTTCAGTAATGTTTGAAATCGGTTTAGTGATTATCAACTTAATTTATTAAAATAACATAGTTTGATGAAATAACAAGTGTTAAAATTTTATTAAACAATAAAAACAAATCCTTTTCATTTATTTATTATTACATCAAATTAGAAGGAATTTGAACCCAGGCTTTCAAGCTTTCTACAGTTCTCCATTCCACCGCATACAACCGATCACACGACCATATACAAGATAAATAATCTCCAATACTTGTATTTTGTGATGAACCAGCACTCATCGGTTGTTCCAGATCATCATCTCCCACACATATACACAATCAGTGTTTGGTTTATATTTTAAGATAGCAATTTTTCAAACTTTAATGGACAGGCTTCAATCTTCTTCACTGTTCAACTGATGAGTGCTGGTTCAGCACGAAATATTTATATTGGAGATCATTTATCTTTTTCACATGTATGTGGTCATGTGTATCGGTTGTATAAGATGGAGTGAATGGTTGAAGGGAACTTGAAAACCTGGATTCAGATCCCTCTAATTACATCAAATTATATTTTTATTTGTAGTTTAATTTTTTACTTGTTTTCGTATTTTACATGCTCATACGCGCGCTAGCACACACACCCATTTCTGTTTTACTAAATAAAAGTGATCTGTGTTCGAAATAATTTTTATTTAAAGATTAAAAATTACATAAATAAGATCAAATAAATATTATTTTAAAGTTTTAAAAAAATAATAATAAAATGAATCTAAATATTGGAATCCTCGGGCACTTTCTATAGATAAGATTCTTTTGTTAGTGGGTCATGTTCAAAAATAGGTCATACAAAAGAATAGTTAACCACTCAATTACATAAATAAAAGAATTGGAAAGCATTTTTTTTCTCGCACTTAGTTTCAATGCCAGTTAGATATTATTAATGTTTTGATATTTATATTTACTTTGCATTAATTTGCTTTTCTATTGTGACCGACAAAAAAATATCAAATTATAATACTTCTGAAAAAGTGAGTTTAGATCACGCAACGTAGTTTTGTTAAAGGAAAAAATGTACAGTATATACAAAAAATTGAATCCTAAATATATTTGGATTTTTCTAATTTTATTTGCATGTTTTTTCAATACCTCGGTATGCATTTAGCCACTTATATATGTCACAACACATACAGATTTTTAAAATATTTGTTTATTAAAGCACACACAGATTTTTAATTTTTGATTGGAGATTCATTTATTCATGTTCGATGAATCAACCAAACTGATACTATTATAATAGCAAACTCTCTATACAGTAATGCCATCCAAAGCAAGCTTTAATAGTCAATGGATGCAAGAAGATTAGTAGATCCATTGATTATTGAACCTTGCATTGGGTGGCACTACTGATATCCAAGGCTCCTAACTGATGAAAGCCCATAAGCTGGAAACTAGTCTTGGAATAATGGTTGAGTAGGTAGTAGATAGGGATTTATGCACAAACCTTCTTGCATTCATTGTTTACTAAGGCCTGCTCTGAGTGGCACTACTGTATGGAGAATTGCTTACTTTATTCTGAGTTTGGAAAGAGATAAGGGGATGTAGATATAAAGGCCATAGAGTGGACAAATATGATGTTGTGGAAATGGGATGGAGCAGGATAGAGAAGAATATGGGGAAAACTTAAGGTGGGCAATAGGAAGGGAAGGTAAAGTGGCTAACAGGTTTCTCTTGGCATAGTGGCTGAGAGATTCCTGACTTCAATAAAGGCATAACCATATCGCATCACATCCAACATCAATAGATTGTTTTAAACATTTGTGTAAGCAAAGGAAGTGGTATCCTGTGATGTTTTACTGATATTATCATGTTCAGCTGACCCAGTTATGAAAAAAATCAGAGGGGTTTGTGAAGGAGGAGTTTAAACTGAGTACTATAATCTTATTCTTTTATAACAGCTATGTCACCTATTGTAAACTTTAACAACTTATAGATGAAATGACAGTGCTTAATAAATCTCTAACCAGTGCTGCCTATCCAATATCCTATGACTAGTTTCTAGCTTATGGTATCATTAGAGAGGAACTTCAGATCGTGGAACAGTGCACCTGAATATTTAATATCTAATGCACTTTCCTTCTAGCAGCTATCATTTACTTCATCATTTTACTATAAAGCTATCAACTCAAGTGAAGAACATATAAGTGCTGTCAAAACAGCAATGCCGTAATATGCTACATTCAAAATATTGAGAACATTTAGCAGATTACAAACTTTTGAAATTAGCACTCTCATCAGCGTGATTACGTTGTTAGTCCACAAGTCGAAAAGTTGGTTATTGTTTATACCTTTAATAGGTTCAAATTAAAAACTCTCCACCAAACATATATCTCATATTGAGGTCAGCTTCATGAAGCCATATAAAAACTGATTCCCAAATAATTATCATAAAAATAAAAGACACATCTACAGCCAATAAACATGACATTTTGATATCAGTTTTTTATTATAATTGCTTCAGGTTTTGTTTTTCCAGCAATGATAACAGTTTTTCTGTTGGATAAAAGTTATATGATATAAACAAACTTTATAATAACAAATTAATTCACTTTCCATCTCATGCAACATGGATTAGTATAGTGGTATAAATTCCCCTGGTTAATTCCAGTGCTGGTGCTTCCAGAAATGCATTTTTGATGAACCCTTGAGCAATAAGGTCACCTGATTATAAATCAGGTAGCTCATTATGCCCATGGAATTTAAATGTAAATGCCCAGTATAGTTTAGTGCAGTGATGGATTATCTACTTCTGGAATGTAAGGTCTTTGGCATGGTTTCCAATTCCAACACTTCTGATGATTGATATTTTTGCAAACCTAGAAATTGGTCTAACAATGCAAATTTAAAAGTGCAACTGGTGATTACTAATTACTCATGTTTATGATAGATGGCACTGGTGTGGATAAAGCATTTGGATTATCAATTAATTTTTTTATATTTAATTGAGCCATCTGCCCTGACTACATTTATAATATACAAGCCATATGTTTCCAAGGAACACTTTTTTTGCTTTATCCTAGAGACAAAGATTATAATTAAAGACCTCATTTTTATAATTAGTGAAACTCATCATCGACTCTTTGTTTCCTATTCCTTTATTCTATCTTTCTATATTATTATTCAACATAGTTTGGTGGCAAATAGGGTTTCAAACTCTGCAGCTTAAGATTAGGGCCATTGTCCAACTCCATCACTTGTGGAGCCTGAATTTTTGATGAAATGTTGAACAAGAAACCATTCCGTTGCTTTTTATTTTTACTTTATTTATTTTCTGGAGTGTTCGGATAACCAGTCTCATTTACAAAAAAGCTGTTAACTGATGAATGAATACTTAAATGAAGAATTTATTTACTTACAAACAAATAAATTATTTTTACTTTTTCCATTATTTTGGTATTATTTCCCTATGTTTTAATTATATTCTAATCAGCATTGAGTATATTTTATTTCTTCTTATTTATAAATATTATTCCTGTTCATTCAAGATTAAATAAAAAAAAAAACCTATCCCTAAGAAACTGTCAAGATTTAAGATGATAAAACTTGTCTTCCACAAATTGAGGAGGAGATGCTTACATGTTTTTTTTTTTTTTTTGAAATAACAAATTATTAAATAAAAAGCAACTGGTAGGTTGTTCACTTTTTTGCAGAGTTTATGATGTTTTTGTTCTTGAAATTTCAGGATGTAAATAAAAGGGAAAGGATATTAAAAGTTATCTTGTGCAATAATATCTCTATTCCTTTATCAAAGCTTATATTCCAATATTAGAATCAGAAAGTTTAGAGAAAGCAAGCTTTTTGTATTTTTTGTTGGATAATATAATTACACGAACAGCAATAAATATCTTTTTATTTTATTTTAATATGTACTTGCATATTATCTATCCAAATGGGTTTGTCAGCCAATATTTAAAACAAAATAGTTGATAAGAAGCAAAAAATTAAGTATAATATTTCCACTTTATTTATTACTGTTGTTACCACCATCACCACCAGTGTCATCCCCACCACCACCAGCAGCAGCTGCATCAGAAGCAGCAGCAGTAGTAGTAATAGTAGTACTAATAGTGGTAGCAGTAATAGTATTCACAATCTATGACACTGTTAGAGGGTGTCACCATTTACACATTATTTGCAGACTATATATTATAAAGTAGACAAAAATATAATATATAAAATTGTTCATAGAATTAAAACTTGGTTGGAGCACTTTTGATAGAATTAAATTAATATTAAAAGGAAATATGCCCATGAGTTTGAAAAGAAAGGCTTTTAATAAATGTGTTACCATTTTTTACTTATAGATCTGAGACTTGGATTCTTAACAAAAGAGCAATATAGAGATATCAGACCACTCAAAGAAGTATGGAGAGATGCATGATAGAAGTAACAAGAAGAGAATGAAAACAAAATACATGGGTTAGAAAACAAACAGGTGTTATTGATGTCATTAGAAGAGTTAAGTGACTAAAGTGGAGTTGGGCTGGACATATCATTAAAAGAGATGATAATAGATGGACAGTTGAAATCTTAAATTTAATTTCAAGAGATTGCAAAAGATCTAGAACTAGACCATATGTGAGATGAATGGATGAAATAAGAAAGTGTACCAGTATGATGTGAAGAAGAGAGGTTAGAGATTGGAGAAGATGGATTGAACATGGAGAGATCTTTATCTTGCAATGGATCAATAATGGTTAACATAATGATGATTATAAAAAAGGTCAAAAATAAAAATGAACTAAATTTCCTGAATGAAATTATAATCGATTTATTAATTTTTTAAAGTTAAAAGTAACACATATTTTATAAAATAAAATTGGGGAAAAAATTGTATAGTTATATATAAATAAAATCATATTAAAATATAAATATGTATTTAAAAAAAGAAGAAATAATACAAAAAAGTTAAGATACCTACAGTTAAGACTATAAATAAGGATTTTGAAGAAAACCTATTTTAATAAAATAAAAAATAAACAAATACTTGTAGGTCCATGAAACTGTATAAGTTAAAACAAAATGGCTGACAAGCTTGGTCAGATGGATAATATGTAAGTACTCTTTAATGCACCCATCAATAGAACTATTTAAATTTGGCTCAAAATTAATGCAAAACATTAGTACCGTGTGATATCTTTTGGCCAGCAGTATAATAAATTGAATATCAAGCTTCTAGGCAATGTAAACATTTAAAGACAAAAGTTGTTCATCAATTCCCAAGAAGAATTAATATGATTGGTGAATTAAAACTGCAAATGATATACAGATATTCATTGAGCATGCTCATTTTAGATTTTTTTATGATAATCTTTTAAACAATTATAATGCTATTTTAAACAGGCAGAGAAAATATTTTGATCACTTTTTGAATAATAATAGAATTTGAGGTGATAACCTTTAATGATATATCCATAGATTTAGACAAAATATCAAGCTAAATGAAGTTAATAATAGTTTGCTGTAATTTTAAAAAATGTAAAGGCTACAGGGCACAATGAGATACAGGGTGTAATGCTATACTATAATGGTTAGATGTTAGCTTTATAGATGTTAGAATTTTTTATATATATATAAACTCATGAAGTTGTGGGCTTGTTCTTGAGAATATTTAATTTCCTAAAAATAAAAAGGACAGAAGTGTTGGCAGTAATTATCTTTGAATATCAATGTTATCCACTTAAGCAAAAATACTTTCATGAATTAGTTGAAAAAATGATTCCAGGATACTTACTAAATATCCCATAACCCAAGGTTGGCAGCCATGTCTTTTTCAATTATACATTTTCAGGGGCATATAAGTAGGCTATTTTTTGTTATTATTATTGAAATTACACAAAAGTATGACACTAAATTGTAATTAAAGTAAATTTAATAATTTAAACTGCAGTAAATACAATTTTTACAGGCGTAATGGATTATTCATGTTGGCAGCCTGAAATCTCCAATAGCCTGCAAAATCACCACAAATTCCCATTCTTGTTTGCACATCTTAAATAAGCAAACATGCTGAAATTCTAACAATCATAAACTTGCTCTGAATGTAAAAAGTAAAAAAAATGATGATAACATTACAAACATGTTACCGTTTATTTTTGATAACACACACACACACACATATATATATATATATACAATTAATGTCATCTTATAATACATTGATGGATATTTTTTAAAGTTAACAGGAATTATAAATAAATACTTGTATGACCCTGTAAATGTATAATTAAAATAACATGACTGCCAATTTTGGGTTATAGGATAATCTGTAAGCACTGATTCTAGTAATAAATGAATGATTACAAACAATTTAGTGAGATTTTAGAGAATCAAAAAGTACCATAGACATGATATTTGTTGCATAGCAATTGTTAGAAAAACATCAGAAGATTCTATTTAATAAGTTTGGCTTTTATTGATTTAGTCTGACATTTTGATGTATTAATTGAAAAAGTTTACAGCATTATTTGAAATAGGCTGGTTTTCATCTGATTGTTTATATATATTGTAATGGTCAGTTTCTGTACCTCATTCACACACTGCAAAATGTGAACCCCAGACATGAAACTCAACATTCTAGAAGTTGGCTCCCAGAAATCTCAAGTTTGAATCCCAAGTGCATCTGATGCTACTAATAGCATAGTTTCTTGCTGGTGCCGGTGGTCAGGGAAAAGCAAGAGACTCTATATTACAATACATCATTAGGTTTGCTAACTAAAGACTATGGTTGGTACAAGATATATATATAAAAGGTGAAATAGACTGGAGTAATGGTGTGGATCGCAGAAAATTAATAAATATATTCAAACTGACTAAAATTAAAATACGGTTTATTATCTGAACATTATAAAATAGCATTGTCTGAATAAACCAGACCATGCTGTCAACTCATTAAAAGATAAATATATACTTGGAATACATTTAATAAAGTGCCAGTTACATTTATGGCTTGTTAATTTATACATACTCTCTATACCTCTGGTCAATGTAAGATAATATCATAATAATGTGCTTAAGCAAAAGTATAGTTACATAAAGAAAGGCTGATATCAAGATATGCGAGACCTATGGTGAATATAACAAGTGTTTGCTTAAAAAAAATTATACATTTAATATTTGAGAAAAGAACTTATATTAAATTCAAGAATAGTGTGGACAAAAGCTCATTGATCTAGAGGCATGGAAGTGGTTTAAGACATGGGCAATTGAATAAAACATTTCATTTTAATATTAAAAGAGAATGGTGGTACAAGTGGAGGATCAATATATAGGATGGAGTGTAATACGTTAAAACCTCGGCTTTGTGAAATAAAATAAAATAATAAACAATAAAATTAAAGCAGATGGGATGGCAACTCACCATGGACTCCGTGAAAGTTTTGTCACAAACAGTCTGAGCATGGCATTGTACCATGAACTCCATGGCTGGGTAACTGAAGCATAATATATCTAGGTATGGCTTCTAGTTCATACACTATCTGGAAACCGCGAGGAGAAAAGGGAAAGGTCTGAGCCATAAATCCCTATAGAAACAAAGCAGGTCTCAACATCCCATATGCCTACACCAGTAACACACAATATAAAACATAAGCAAATATATAGAAGGGGTAACTAAATAAGTAAAGGTGCTTAACCAATTCCTGTATTATTTAAAGACGGTCCACACATTCTTGACCTCAATTTTTACAGTTTATAAATGGTGTTATAAATACAATAAAATATTATTTTAAAATAAGAAAAGTGGAGGGGAGTGCATGATAAAAGAGGGATTCATAAAGTTATACATAGTCATACACTTCTCTATATTATAAAGTCCACTTATTAATTTCATGCATCTCCTCATGTTATATAAAAAAATGCTAAATATACCTTTCTTGAAAACAATTATTTAGGAGATTAATAAAATAATGTAGCCCTCAAACAAGTGATTTTAGAATACATTTACTAAGGGGTCAGTTATAAAATTAATCCACAATAATATGATAAGAGAAGGAAATAATTCGCTCGTTCGATGACTATTTAAGCACACTACTATCATAAAAGAAATAAATTAGCAAACATGTATAATAGAAAATATCAACCCAAGAATAGAAAAAAAGCACCGAAGTTAGGTTACAAAATATTTTACAGAATGAGAAAGAGTTATAATAAAAAAAATACTTAAATTTAGCTAGCTTTAAAAGGAGAAATAGACAACACAAGAGTTCTTGGGTTAATGGAGGTTACATCTTATCACTTTGGGCAGTTTGTGCACATTTTGGTTTTCTCTGGTTTTAATTTAATGTTCTAATGGAAGGTAGGCAGCATGTTCTTGATATGGAAGTTTCTTGGTTCATGATTAAATCTGATACGTGTTCAGCATCAGTGGCAGTTTTCAATAGATCTGACGCATTTGATGGTCTGATGCCGTAGGTTGGCCATTTTCCCCGAGTAGGAAGAGAGCCTTCCTGCCAGTCTTCTACTCAGGCATTTTCCATTCAATAGGCAAAGGCTGGCATATTATGACTTTATCAATGGTATTGCTTCACTAAATTCAGCTATGTTAAATTCAATATTTATAACTAATATCTCAGCTGACAGGTTGAATGCAAAATATTAAGTACGTAAAATATTTAACACAAAGGAACTCACAATAGATTATAATAACTTAGAAAAGCATATGACATATATTAGAGAGGCATAACATATCATAAGCAGAAGCATAGAAAATAATAGTATAAGCCTAGAATAATATCATAGCACCAGAGTAATATCTTAGCACACGAATAATATCTTAGCACAAGAATAATATCATAGCACAAAAATAATATCTTAGCATAAAATAGAATATCTTAGCATTGAATAACAGTTAATAAAGTCGGCCCTATATAAACCAAACCAGCATACAATGGAACTACCCCGCAGCAATCACTGTGATGCAAAATAAAAGCTGCCAACTTATCTTATCCGAATATCTGAAAACAGGGGTTTTATAATTAGTTTTACTTTTAAGATATTCAGATTAGAACTTAGTTTTAACAATCTTTTAATTAAAAATATACCTGAGTGGGCGTCTGTTGTTTATATGATGTCAAAATTTAAGGCACTAATTAACGAATCTTACAAAATTTAATTAATTAAGCCTATTGTGATCTTCCCAACCCTCATTTTTTTTAAATAAAATTTGTGGTGTGATTTTTATAAATCTAAAAAACAACAAAAATTATTTTACTTTTAAATTGGAAATGTTTAAATCTATTTACAGTTAAATATTATTTTACTAAATAAAAACAAATATTACGAATATAATATTTCTAAAATAAATAGATTTAAACAAAAATGACTTTAAATAACGAAACTATTATTTTTATTTCAGTTTTAAAATATATTATCGCAGTCTGTGTATAAATTTACTTAGATGACCTACTTTTTAAAATGAATATGTTTACATGCACATAATCGCAATTTATAAATTACTAATGTTTTTTTTTTCTCAAAGTAACCTTTATTAATAAAAGATTACAAAAATTTTGGGTACACTTACCCATTGAGGATTACAAAGTGATTCAATGTAACAAGGTAAAATGTACATATGTTCAAAAATAATTACATCCATAAAAATTGCTGTAATGTGATTAATGTGTATCTGTATGTGGATCCACATGGCCCAGCTGTTGAGAAGTTAACCATCACCCAATGGTTCCATCCCTGGGGCCCCGAAGCGAAGACTCAATTGCTTCAGCTGAATAGGTGAAGTCCAGCATTGTGCCAACCACCACAATAGGCAGCGAGGTCCAAGGCCCAAGTTCACCAAACAATAAACTCTCGAACCACAGCCGAGCCATGTCAAGACCATTCTGAATACCTCTGCCTCCCAATTAGCAGTCCAAATGAGCAGGGATCACAATCGGTCTACCTGCCCAAAATTGGAAAGCCAACTTGGGTAAAAACTAAGAAGTAATAAGTAAAGAGCCAGATGGACACTGCCCAAAAACAGCCTATCAGGAGACACAGCAGCCAACCAGAGCAGGAATAGCACCAACTTTGACCATGTAGCCCCCTGACAGGTGTTCCGGACAGTGGAAAAATTGTTAACAGCTCACACCATAAACCAGACACCTAATGTCTACAACCAGCCACCCCTGAAGAAAAAGAGGGGAGTGCAGACCCATGTCCACGAACCAGAACTCCATCAATGTTACAAAAAAAAAAGGCGGCAGCTCAAAACAGACCAACTGCTTTACAAATGCACTAAATTTAAAGTTAACAAATGAAACCTAATAATAGTGAGTGCAAATCAACACTGACCTATCAAATAATTCATCAAGGAATGCAGTAGCCCTTCGTGTGAAGGTAGTGAGTTTTTACCTCCTGGCAGGTTTCCTGGGCTAAACAATGATCGTTGAGCATCCCCCCAAATGAACCAAGCCCCTTATGACCACTATTACCACACTTGAGGAAAAGGAGCGCAAACTCACACCCACCAATACAACATTTAATTCATGTAGTCTTAAAATCAAGCCAGATTTACTTGCACACCATGAGAGTAAATCATTTGTCCATATCATCTTGCACACTGAGGTCAATGGAGCTGAACATCCGCCCTTGATCATCATCAGACTCCTGTGTCTGTAAATGTTCCCAGCAGCTGTTCAACCCGCCAACCAAAGTCCTTCAGGGTTCACAATAATTTTTATTTGTTGATACTAGTTGGATCCTACTTCTTTTTATTAAATTTTAGGTCTTGATTAGTAATGAATGATTCAAGTATAATCTGAAAGTTTATTGTTAAACTTTGGGAAATTCTCAATAATTATTGCTTAAAAAAGTATGACTAATTTGTAGCTTCAAAGTATCTATTTAGGTCTAAAACATCATTTGTACTCATTTTTACCTTTAGATCATTATTTCTTAGCTCAGGAATCACTTCATTGTAGTTCTGTGTTGATTTGAAATTTTTTTATTTATTGATCTTTTTTTTTTGGGGGGGGGGGGGGCAATCCACCGGAAGGGGTGTGATAACTTCTGCTCTGATCATCGGAGAAACTTGATTTTTGTACAGGGCGATAGCTTAGGTTATTTTCTACAGTGTGCAATTCTAAAATTGAGATCAAATTAATAAATGAAGCTTGTTTAACACTGCTAAAATCTGATGCAAAGATAAAATTCCTAAAAACATCGTTGCTAACATATTATATTCCACGTTTTCTATGAGATTTGATGTGCAAATGAATTTCCTGTTTATTCTATTAATAAAGTTAGGATTTCTAGTGTCTATTCTTTTTAGAAATATTTGGTTTCATTTAAAATTATTTTTAAAAGGTTTATAATATTTTAATGATTCAAAGAATTATTTAAGCTAGCTTTTGTCTCTTTCTAATGGCATCCATTTACATAAAACGAAACGATAGATAATTTCAATTATCATTGAATGAAAACTGTTTCAAAATTTCTTCTAAAGATGAAAAAAAAACAATAAAACAGATATCCACTTATATTTTGTTAAACTTTTTTTTTATGAATCCAACAATGGACTATGACTTTGGTGAACAGAACAGGGAACCCGAAACAGCGAAAACTGGAGTCCTAGGCTTCCTCTAGTGGACTCAAAATACATCACAAGCGTTAATACATTCATGATCTAATTTAGGTGGGATTTCGGCATATAAGCAGCGGTACAGACACACTATGATAAATTAGGGTTTAAACTAAGGTATAAGGGTAGGGAAGAAGTGAGAGAAGGTGAAACTAAGATTTACAAAGCAAATCTTATTATTTCAAATTGATGATAGCATATTAGATAAGTACTGATTTTTAAGTTGGTATTTTAGATTTAGTGTCTGAAGTCCTAGCTCCTCACTGAGGTAAGCCATAAGCTTGAAACCGATTGGTCTGGGAATGAGGACATTGCAATAGAGATTTTGAATTCTTTCTCTTTCAGCACTTTTAAATTAAAGCTTCCATAGGAACTATTGGTAACTGCCCTTTAGTGAACATTTTAATACAAGCTTAAAAGCAAGTTACACAATTTGTGTCTTGTTTTATTATATATATAAAATGGAATAAGAAATGAAAGGGAGTGGCAGTAGCAGGGTTAAAATATGGTAGTGTTATAGTGGTAAGAAATGGGATAGAAGAATATATGTATCAGTAAAGAATAGGGAGTTGGAGAGATAGAGAACTAGTGTGGACAGTAAAAAAAAGTTTAAAAACATATAGAAGTAAACAGAATATTGGATGTGAGTTAATTTATGATAATAACAAAAAAAGTACATCAAGTGAATATACACATAAATGGAAAATGTGGGTGATTTAATTTGCAAATTGTGTAAGGAAGGCATAGAAAATATTAGGCATCTGTTAATTGCAGTTAAATACCTGAAAGCAGAAATGGTACAAATAATGAAGTTGTGGAAGAATAAATATAAACAAAGTGATTATACAGAAAGTGGGTTAGTTTTTATGCTGGATGTGGAAAAAGATAAGGGAGATTTAGATATAAAGGCCATGGAATTGACAAAGATTACGTTATGGAAATAGGATGGAGCAGAATATGGGAAAGCATAGAGTGGGAATGGAAAGGGAATGCAAAGTGGCTAACAGGCTTCTCTGGACATAGTTACTGAGAGATTCCTGATTCCATATAAGGAGAAGTCACAGTGCATCACATTACAACATCACATCAAACATTTTTTCTAGACATATATTGATTATTAAATATTACACTAGATGGCATGATAGTGGAGAGAACAAAAGAGTATGCTAACGGTCAACAAAGAGTATGTTAAAGTCATGTGATGCATTTATTGGTACTTACTTATTCTTGCACACTTCAAAAATATTTCATTTTTTAAAGTTTGGTTTAATAATTCAAATATTAAGTAATAATTAGTTTGAATTTTAAAATAATGGCTGCTTTAATAACTACTATTAATAACCAAAATGCACTGATTGGCTGGTTACCAATTATTAATGTCTAACAAAATTAAGGGCGATGGTTCATCTTCTTCTCTTTGGGGATTTAAATCATGCTTTAAAAAAATAGAATATTAATCAAAAATAAAAAGAGATAAATGTGAGTAACAAAGTTCATTATATGTTACTTGAATTATAATGTAATTTCTCAAATATGTATGAAACTATTAGCCTCTTATTATCATATTACTGATGCAGCCCCTCTCTAAATATAATAAATAAATATTTACATAATATTTAATCCATTTTGGGGTTATCCAAAATACCAGTGGCATTTACTCTTTTCCATTGTGATTTCAGATATTAACGACAAATAAGTAACAAAAAATGAATAAATCCAAATATATCCGAAGACGAACTATATTACAGCTTACTTTCTGTTTTTCCCAGGATAGTGACCGATTTAAAATTTATAGATTAAGTATGATCTCAAAGCCATAATCAGCAAAATATTCACCTAATTTTAAATAAATAAACATTGAACAACCACTGGGGAATTTCAAATTTCGCATACAAGTGAAAGCATTGGTGGTCGAGAGGTCAGAACAGCTGCCTTACAAGTAGTTGTCCAGGGTTAGTGGGTTCGCTTCCCGGCCGATGCTATGACACATGAGAACAAAAAGTGAAAGATTCATGTAAGATAAGAAGCTTGATAAATATAATAGGAGCCTATTAAATATTGTACACCATTCAATTTATTAAAAAAAATGGTTGGTTGAAGAAAAAATTAATAAAACTGTCAAAATTCAGAGATTGGTACTGTCAAACAATTACTACTTTCGAACAAAATAGGAAATGATAAATAAAATAAACTACTAAAGTTAAATTGGTTAAAAATAATAGTGTCATGGATTTATTTTTATTTTAAAACTTAATTCTGACACTTTCCAATATATATGAGCAAAACGGTTTGAAGAAAAATATTATGACTAAAAAAATTTCATTTTTACATGTCACTAATATACCATATATATATATAGGCAAGTTGGTTTGCATTGAAAACATTTATATATTTTTTAAATTGGACTGATAACTTTATAGTGAAACAGAAAGATAAATGATGCCTAGCAAAGGAATGCTGCATCAGATCTTAGAGCTCCAGACACTGGTTCAAGATCCAAAGCTTCTCATTGATGAAAATTATAATCTTGAAACAAGTCTGAGGATTTTGGATAGGACAGTACTGGAAAGGCATTTATTAAGAACTATCATCTTATGGATCTGAGACTTGGACACTTAACAAAGGAGCAATACAGAGACTTCAGACCACTCAATAAAATATGGAAATATGTATGTTAGGAATAACAAGAAGAGATTGAAAACAAAATAATGGGTGAGAGAACAAACAGGTGTAATGACATCATTGAAAGAATTAAGAGACTGAAGTGGAGTTGGGCTAGATATATTGCTAGAAGAGATGATAATAGATGGATAGCTGAAATCTTAAATTGGATTCCAAGAGATTGTAAAAGACCTAGAAAAGGACCACATGTGAGATGGATGGATGAAATAAGAAAGTGTTGGCGTGATGTGGAGAAGAGAGGCTAGAGATCAGAGAACCATCTTGCAGTGAATCAATAATGGTTGAAAAACGAATAACCATCTGCATCTGTTAGTAACTAAAGATTACTGTGACATAGTTGTGGTGACAGAAAATGAAGCTCATTAAGCTATATGATGATGTAACTAATGATGTGTTTGAATAAATTCTGGAAGAAGAGGCAAACAGCGACAATTTATCAGCGATGACAACATAGCGTTATCACTATAAACTTTTAACTCCCTCTACCTTCAGAGAAAGAACTTATATTACATTATCTTGACCGTATATATACATACGCACAAATTACAAATATGTAGAGAAAAATGGACTGATTAAATAATACTAACATATATAAGGAATAATAAAATCATAGCTAAATATATATAAAAAATACATATTTTTTTTAATGATAAAAAATGTCTTTAATATTTGAGACTACAAGAAAAGTTGTCACGTCAAGGATGAAGTAATTAATGTTTAACTTTTTAAAACTATTAACGGCTATTGTATGGTAATGAGAAATGATAATAATCAGAGAGAGGAAGAAAGAAATAAAATAAACATTTCAGGTTCTAAGATAGCTACATTGTCATTTAACCTAAAGATAAATACACTCCATACTTAGAAAACTTGAACAAATATAGTTTTGATTTTAATTTCATAGTAATGTTTAAACAAGACGGCTGTGAGGTAGATATTTATATACCTATCAATTTTAAACTTTAAGTTACAACTCTTATATTCTATGTATAAATTTAGTTAACTTTTTTTTTCTATCATGTAACATGCACAAGTCATTCCAGCACAGGACAGATTCCAGTTTTAATTACAGGTTACTTAATTAATGATTAGCTCTGAGATCAGCTAAACAATAAAGAGTAAATAATTATGTTACTGTTACCAGGGGTGAAGTCAAAAGCCTAGATAGATATTTATCAGTAGGAAATGATCCAATTTCTGAAAGGCCAACATTGGAATTAGTAACTTAGATTACTTTTGTATTAAAAAATTTCAATCATAAGAGAGAATTATTAACTTGAAACGTCGACAACAGCTAAATATCAGATGTATATCAAAGTAATAATAAGCAGAGAACAAAATCTAAAAATTTAAATTTCTACGTGTCTAAAAATATTTTAATAATAGTTATACAAAGTTATAATTAAATATTTAAATTTCTTTGTATATACATTTTAGACTAATTAATTACCTGTTTTAAAATAAAATATAGCTGGAAGGATAAATTGAAAGTTGTTTTTACTTTCTTTTTTTCCATATATACATATATACACAATATTAAACCACTAAACATCACATGATCACTATCCCATACTAGCACAATAATTGTTATTAAACAATTCAAAATACAGCAAAACTCTCCATATAGTAGTGCCATCTTGTGCTAACAAAAGCAATCAATGGATGCCAGAAGGCTTGTGCATAAAATCCCTATCTAGTGCCTACTCATCCAATATCCCCAGACTAGTTTCTGGCTTGTGGCCTTCATCAGTGAGGAGCCTTGGATCTGAGAGCACTGCATCTAGATCTTAGGATCTAATGCAACCCTCCAGCACCCACCTTTTAACTCTATTTAACTACAAAACTATGAGAATGAAATTGAAAACACTATTAATATTTTCAATCCAAGCTCAATAGCTTATATAGTCATATGGGTCTGAACTCAATTCAGTACCCATACATTTTGGTGTCTTTGGCTCTTTAACAACCATAGCCACCACTATCCTATTAGGCAGGATTGGTGTTAAACCACTAAACATCACATGATCACTATCCCATACTAGCACAATAATTGTTATTAAACAATTCAAAATACAGCAAAACTCTCCATATAGTAGTGCCATCTTGTGCTAACAAAAGCAATCAATGAAACTAGTCTGGGGATATTGGATGAGTAGGCACTAGATAGGGATTTTATGCACAAGCCTTCTGGCATCCATTGATTGCTTTTGTTAGCACAAGATGGCACTACTATATGGAGAGTTTTTGCTGTATTTTGAATTGTTTAATAACAATTATTGTGCTAGTATGGGATAGTGATCATGTGATGTTTAGTGGTTTAACACCAATCCTGCCTAATAGGATAGTGGTAGCTATGGTTGTTAAAGAGCCAAAGACACCAAAATGTATGGGTACTGAATTGAGTTCAGACCCATATGACTATATAAGCTATTGAGCTTGGATTGAAAATATTAATAGTGTTTTCAATTTCATTCTCATAGTTTTGTAGTTAAATAGAGTTAAAAGGTGGGTGCTGGAGGGTTGCATTAGATCCTAAGATCTAGATGCAGTGCTCTCAGATCCAAGGCTCCTCACTGATGAAGGCCACAAGCCAGAAACTAGTCTGGGGATATTGGATGAGTAGGCACTAGATAGGGATTTTATGCACAAGCCTTCTGGCATCCATTGATTGCTTTTGTTAGCACAAGATGGCACTACTATATGGAGAGTTTTGCTGTATTTTGAATTGTTTATACACAATATTAATGAACCACACAGGTTAATAATATCATTTGCATAAATTTATGTAAGAAATTTAAGTTACTTGGGTGAATAAATGGTGCATATCTATAACGGTCTGCGTGAGAGAGTATTCAATTTATAATTTTGTTGGAATAGTACATTTTAGTAATGGATTGATTTAAAAGCTAACATAATCTATCTATCTATCTATCTATCTATCTATCTATCTATCTATCTATCTATCTATCTATCTATCTATCTATCTATCTATCTATCTATCTATCTATCTATCTATCTATCTATCTATCTATCTATCTATCTATCTATCTATCTATCTATCTATCTATCTATCTATCTATCTATCTATCTATCTATCTATCTATCTATCTATCTATCTATCTATCTATCTATCTAATCTACCTATCTACCTACCTATCTATTTGTCTGTCTTGTCTATTTATCTATCTATCTATCTATCTATCTATCTATCTATCTATCTATCTATCTATCTATCTATCTATCTATCTATCTATCTATCTATTTATCTATCCATCCATCCATCCATCCATCCATCCATCCATTATGTCTACTTACTTACCTGTCTTTCAAGCTATATATGTACATATCCATTTATCAATTCGATCTACTATTTCATCCATTTACCTATCTATCTTTTATATGTGTTTATTTATTTTAATCCACAGACATTTTGATATAATAATTAAATAAATATATACTTCCTTCTTTATACACTTTTTACAATACAATATTTCATTCTTGACTTGAAAATATCTTCATACAGTTTAAACTGTCCAGTAGTCTTCTTCAGAATTATAATATATAAATACATATAAACTCATAATATATATTATCAAAATTATATACAACTAAATATAATATTATGAATTCTTATATACCTGTATACTATAGTTCTAAAGAAGGTTGCTGGATAATTGAAACTGTAAGAAGGTTCGTCAAGTCAAGAATGCAATTCTGCATTGTAAAAAGTGTTTAGAGAAGGATGTATGTATTTATTTGTTATATAGAACGAATTAATGCATAAAAAGTTCAATAATGAAAGAATATTTTGATAAAGTGCTTAGTTTATTTTATTCATCACATTCATGACATAAGTTTTAATGTATATAGAACTTTTTTCAAATAACAGGATTTGTAACTGTAATCAGACTAAAATTATCTTATTTATCCATCTATTTTTTAGTCAGTAAATGGGTATCTAGCATCTCTTAATTACTCAAATTCACACACACCCCTTCCTAAAAATTAGTCAAGATTTACTTCAGATTAGATAATGTGTAAAAGTTAGTTAAAACCACATTGTTATAGCTCAACATTTTCCAACTAATGAATCTGTCCAGATTCCATCTTAGCTTGACCAGAGTGAGCGTTCATTGCTAAGCTATAGACCAATAGGTGACAATGTTCCATGAATCTGATTGCTCTCATTATGGAAGGGGATCCAGATATAAATAGGCAGTCCATTGGGAGGTAAAGTCAGACAACAACCAAATAACTGTCAGAGCTGAATTGCAGTATGCAGGTTGCCCATTATATTGTTAAAACAGTGAAGTAGGTTTATGATGAACAGGTAGCTGGTAGAATATAATCTTGACACAAAGCAAGTTGTCATGGTATAGCTGAAAGAATCATGATGATACCTACCCATAATGCAAGCTGTCACACTGCGGCTGGAAATGTTAAAAATAAATCTAGAACACCTGAGTCCCTTCTTTCAATAGTTGCATGGCAACTAGATGTTATACTTAGCCAACAATATCAGGTAAAGATATATCATTTGTATATATTGTAAATAAATAACACTGTCAAATAATATAAGGGATTCGAACTCAGACTTTTACACAACCCTCAACTCTCCATGCCATCTCATATTGCTGACCCACCTGATCATACACCTGTTTAAAAGATAAATAATCACCTACATACATATTTCATGCTAAACCAGCAATCATCACAGTTGGTCCAGATTATTATCCTCACAAATATAAACCGTCAGTGCTCAGCTTTATATTAAGATAGCCAATCTTCATACTTTAATGGACAGGCTTCAAACTACTCCAACCCACAACTCTTCAGTTATCTATTTTTATTGAAAATCTGATGATGAAATGTTCAAAGCCCATGTTAGTGCCAAGGTTGTCATCTTACCCATGTTGACTGCTTAGTCATTCTGACACCTCATATTGTACTAGAGAATAATCCATTTACATACCTATACGAGGGATGGGCAGACCTTTAACACACTATGTTTTTAAATATGTAAATTAATATACTGTACAGGCTTATACACACACCTGTACATATTAGATGGGTCAGCAATATGAGATAGCATGGAGAGTTGAGGTTTGTGTGACTGTCAAATAATGTAAATTATTGCACATGTATACAATGTGATAACCATAGTAGAAAAAATTCAAGATTTATTAACCAACAATACTATTTTGCCAGTGCTTTTGGTACCATGTATCAGAATCATGGCGACGCATTGGAACTGAATGGCTAATATTCCAGGGTATGTTCAGTGGAACACCAATGTTATGCTGATTTGCAATGTTATTAGACTTAGCAATAAACCAAGCCTTTTTCAATTTCCTCTTTCTATCAATCCGCTTGACAAAATAGTATAATAGTTTTTTAATTTTTCTACTCAGGTTAAACATTTTATACAGGTACAATAATATTTGTAAATGAATGTTGATTATATGCATTAATAAATATTTAATCGTACTTATACAAGTCTTGTAGATGGACAATTTAAATTTTAAACTGGATTCCAAGAGATTGTAAAAGACCCAGAAAGAGACCACATGTGAGATGGATGGATGAAATAAGAAAGTGTGCAGGGGTGATGTAGAGAAGAGAAGCTAAAGATAGGAAAAGATGGATTGAACTTGGAGAGACCTTCATCCTGCAGTGGATTGATAATGGTTGATGATGATACAAGTCTGTGTTATTACAATTGTATATAACACATCAGTACAAAAACTGTTTGCAAAATGGAGCATTTTACAGTATTACGGAGTCTAACCTGATTCCCTTGGCTTAGCAGTCAACATGCTGGATGGTTCAAGGTTTATAGTTGGTAAAATCTTTATATTTTACTTTTTGCAAAGCAGTCTTGTTATCGAACTTATTAATATATATATATTTAAAAAATCGGACTTACTGAAATATTATTTTTAATTTCCCCAACGAATTAGGTAACCATTGTTATATAATGATTTTTTTTTTTTAAAAAATATAATTAATGATATTTCTTATTCAATAGACTTACTGAAATTCTTCTTACTAACGTGCCAACGATCTTACATGTAACTTTACTATTATAAACCATTCATCATTTCATTTTTAAGAATTTTACTCGTATAGACTATTTATCAACTTTAATTGAAACTAAATTTAGAAGAACATAAATTCAAGTTCTTTCAATTTTATTTCTACATTCTTCTGGAAATGAAATATTTTTATGATTTTTTTTTAAAAAAATTCCAAAACAAATTAGGGTTATTATTTCACTTTAAAAATTATTTTTTTTTTTGCAAAAAATATATTGAACAATTTTTAATTTAAAAATACTTAATAATAATAATCGAATAATTTATTCCTCGAGAGCTCTTAAAATATTTGAGCACCGGAAGTGCCAACTGGGCTGCGATCCGTAGGATTTGAACTTCAGATCTGCCACTCTTCCGGGACAGTGAGTTACACATGGTGTTGTATGTTACAGAGAATAAAATAGCCATTTAATAACTCATTGTAGGACAAATGCCTTTTTAACCAAGTTTGCCTAATGATGAATGTTGAGGTATCCAGCTTTTACATCTTTGTTTAATCTACAGCTTAGGTACCTATTCTCCAACATATGATTAGGTGATAATGTTATGAGGTGAATACTTTAAATAAAAATCCTACGATTGAATAGAATGTGATAATTTTTTAAATCCATCCAGACATGATTCGAACTCAGGTCAGGGGAATACTACCATTTGTAAACTCATTCTATTTTTGAGACAATCATATTTACCTAAAGTAAACTTTAAAATGCTAAGTATGTAGATGGCTTCTTTTGTGGATCAGATATAGAGTATAAAATTTCCCTATTTTTTCCAGCTTTGATATTTAATTAAATGAACCAATTAGAAAATCCCAAAAATAACAGCCAATAGAAATTCGTGATTGATAAATGTTTTTTTTTTTTTTTTTTGGCATCTTTATTTTAAGAAGGATGTTCTTTGTTTCCTATAATTATCTTATTTGTATAATATTTCTGTAGTGTAATTTTTACTACACTATTCTTATGCAAGGTAGGGACTGGTTTCTATTTGCTTTTAACACACCATGGAGAAATGTAATTATGAACCTATGACCAAAGACATGTGAAAAAGATGGATGATCTCCAAGATGTACATTTTGTGCCAAATATCAGTTGGCTCAGATCACAATCTCTTACACAGATCTTTATCATTGTTCACTATATATATAGGCAACTAATTACTACAGATAAATTGATAAAGTGTCAAACATAAATGCTCTCACAACTTTGATATGAACCACTTAATGGGAATATATTAATACTTTTTATTAATCATCCATTAGACTAGAGATTATCCACATAATGAATAATATTTCTGTAGGGTAATTATGGGCCAACTGATGAGTGCTAGTTCAGTGTGAAATGTGCACCTTAGGCATCATATATCTTTTTCATATCTTTGGTCATGTGTTTATTATTATACTCATCCACAAGATGTTATAAGTGAACAAAAACCAGTCCATACCTTGATTGAGAGTGGTGTAGTGAAAATTACCCTATAGAAATATTCATTAAGTGGATAAGTGCTAGTCTAATAGATGACAAATAAAAAATATTAACATGAGTCAAATGTGAATCAGATTGTTCCCAAATATAGGTAGTCCTATACATACACCCCAATAAATCTTAATACCATTTAATACACCCTTTTCATTCACTTTTCACAATACAGTAAATTTATTCCTTGATAATATTTTTTTACAGCTTCGACTGACCAACAGTTTTCATAAGAGATACAATATTCCAACACATATGATCATATAATTAATACCTTTTAATACATATGTGCATAACAATGTATAACATATGAACAGGCAAATTTTCCATACAGTGGCGCCACCCTGTGCCAACAAAAGTAATCAATGAATGCGAGCATAAGAGATGATGATCATGTGATATAACATTTGTACAATGTATAACACATTAAATTCTCTTAATCAACTAATAAATTTATAAGTAAATCGAAATAACAGACAACTTATTGATATATAAAAATATACAAAAAGTATGTTAATATTGTCGTATAATTTACTGAAAAATGATTATAAGAAACATATTTAATTATATGTATTTATATATTAAAAGTTATTAATTATGCGATCATATATATTTGAATATTGTAGCTCTGATGAAGATTGCTGGTTAGTCGAAACTATAAGGAAATATTATTGCATTGTAAAAAATGCATAAGGAAAAGTCATTAAACGATATTATATAAACATATACAATCACTGCATAAAGGATCTAGAAATGATAAAAAGTATATAATAAATCATAATATAGATAGACTGCCATTAGAGTTGTTTTGGATTTATGAATTTTTCCAATTTCAACAATAAAGCACTCCCTCCACATTATAAAATCAAATTCTGCTAAAAATTTGAATACCCATTGATTTTACTATCTGTAGTTTAAAACAGAATAAACACATAACAATAAAGATATCACACAATTGTATCTCATGACTTCTGCAAATATAATGGTATTTCAGCACCATATTTTTTCACCACAGCTATGCCACCTCTTGTAAGATTTAGTAACAAATAGATGCCAGATAATAGTGCTGAATAAATCCCTATCCAGTGCAGTTCTATTGAATATTACCAGACTAGTTTTGAGCTTATAGGACTTCACTGGCTATCATCTGGCATCTATTAGTTACTGGAGCTTGCAATAGGTGGCATAGCTGTGGTGAAAGAAAAAAGTATGCTGCTGAAACAACATTGTGTAAGCTGGAGTCATGTGATAGGGTGGAGTAATTAAAATGATAAATGAAACAACACTTAATTTTGTTCACATAATATAATGTTTTTTTAAATTAATGGAGATTGAATTGATGGCAGATTATCTGTCCAGATAGAATGTCATTCATCCAAATATATATCACTAAAAAAAACTTTAAAGGTGATCTTCTTTTATAATAAATAAATTGGTTTGTGTACACCAAACAAAATTTTAAATCATTCAATAAATTGTTGTACATTAATAAGCTTAATTGCATTGAGCCGTCCATTTTCCCAATTCTAGCCAATTTTTGGCTTTACAACAAGAGGGTAAAAAATTCCAAAAACATCACAATTCTGAAAAAGCTGAGGAGTTAAGGGATCCAGATTAATGTTTTACTTGATCTTTAAATCATGTGACCTTTAAATTATATATAATAAAAGTCATGTGATTTCTGTGTCCAATCAAATGGGATTTCCTTCTTAGAAACTGTTATGTCTAACAATGAGTTTAACTCCGGGAGTGATATTCTATATGATACCGAGTTAATAAAAATCTGAGCTAATGCACAATATGATTGATTAGAACAGAGTCATTTGTCAACAGATGTTATTAATAATCAAGCAATTTATTGCTCAGAAATGAGCACCAGAGGTAATGGAATGACAACATGTACCATAAGCTCTAGATTGCACCAAACCATACAGGGTGATATTTACGAGTTAATTTCAATGAGATGTCTATATTTTTCTATCTAAAAATTTGGATTTACATTTTTACTCCTGACAATGAGCTCAAATGATTTTCCAAAATGCCTTATAAACCAAAATCCTGTATATAACAAAAAGTAATGGGGGGGGGGGTGTTACCTTAAATTTAAAATATGTAAAAACCCAATTAAAAAAATAAAGCTTAAATTGAAAAAAGTATTAATTAATGAATAACATTTTACTAAGCATATTAAAAAAAAGCTTTAACCTGTAAGTAAATATACTGTATAAAACAAGATGTTTATGTAGCTGTAGTTTAAAAATAGAAATATTTGACAATCGAATATTTTGCTTCTTACGTAGCCAGAGAATGATAATTCACGAATCAAGATTCCTTAAATTAAAATAAAACATGTAGAAAAAAAATTAGCCAACTAAAATATACATTTTAAATCTTTAAAAAAAAATTATCACATGACATACTTTAAAATTTATTTTCAGTGTATTTTGTTTTATTATCAGAAGTTTTTTTTTTTGCATCTAACCAATAAAACTTTGATTTTTTTTTGTGCAGTACTATTAATTTTTTTAAAAGTACTTTGTTTTATTATCAGAGGCTATAACGGCTGATGGAACCTTCCTAACCTAATTTGCCATGCCAGGGCGCCACATAGCCATTTGAACCTAGAAAATTTATATAGTAGGCAGATACACACGGGAGAGGTTACTCTATCGGACTGAAAGCCCCAGTGACTAGCTCAGGGAGAAACTGAGCTTAAAATATCATACTATATATTCAAATTCCTAATTTTAAATATTAATAAAATATATAAAATGAGTTACTGCCAAAATTAATTCAACAAAACATTTTATTATAATGCACACACACATTAAAAAGAACATTTTGAAAAATTAAATTTTGAAAAATTAAATTAACTAGTGAACATATTTGATTTGAATTATATGCACAGATGGAAGCATTTAATTGATTTAATACGATTTTAATATTTTACTAAGAGTGAATATGCTACATAGATTACGCATATAACAAACCCAATCCCTTTTAACCTTAGTTTAAAATAACGCATTTAAACCAAAGCTAGCTTACTGATATACCGATGTGAGCAATGCAAAATGAGATTATTAGCATAACATAACAATGCTAACAGGAATTTACATATGTAGTATGATATTATTTGAGAAATAAAAAATCATGTGGGAAGGAATGAGCATCTTCCCCATGATCATTAATAAACCTCACCAACATACAGGAACAATCCACTGTCCAATTGGTGATACAAAAAAGAAAATTATTTGAAATATGTATATATACAAAATGCTCTGTAAATGGGGATAGCGGTCTTTGCCAACTTACTATCCCAACCCATAAAAAAATCAATGGCATATGAAATATATCTATGACTATTGACAACATAATGGCTACACTTTTGGGCCATATGTTCAGGTGGTTATTATGCCTTGTATGCTAATGTGATACAAGGGAACAAGTATCCAATGCATCTACTCAGATTACAATGACATAAAACATCCATACATCTACCCACCAGCACCGATTTAACTACAAAACAATTAGCCCAAAATTAACACACCTTAAACTAACATAATCTTATGAACCCATGCAGCCATTTATATTTATTTTAAATTATTAATTAAAAGAAATTTACGAGAATGGAAATGATATCAAACACGTATAATAAAAATATAATAAATCATTTAAAATTTTAGTTGTAATCAATGTAATGGAAATGATATCAAACACGTATAATAAAAATATAATAAATCATTTAAAATTTTAGTCAGATAAAAGATTTCTTTTAAAATTAAATGATGTTTAAAATTACTACTTGAAAAAGTTCGTATTATATAATTAATGTTCATATTTTATTTAAACAAAAGTTTATATTTTCCAATGCTGTAGGTAAAGTACATCTTTACAGTCCTTGATGTGTCACACAATTCAAAGTTCTTTCCATTTCATATTGTTATAGGTGGAGACAAGTTCATTGCTGGTCAGTTTCTGGGACCATCATACTCTGGAAGCCGCTTCAGCTGGTTCAAATGTGGGGAACGTAATGTATTGCATGATCTCAACATTTTGGGGATCCACAATATGCTTATAAATATATTTAATAACACGCAATCAATAAGAGCAATCCCAAATCTAATCTCAAATTTAAACTTTTTTTTATATCTTTCTTATCATCAAATTCCAGGATGGATCTTGCCTGGCTTGGTGCTGTTCTTATTAGTGATGATGACTTTTTTCTGGTCAGCTTTCTTTAGAGTGGGAACTCAAAATTTTATCACTAGTATTTTTTTTTAATTTATCTCTTATCTGACTTTATGCCCAAGGACCTATTTGCAATTATGTCAATATAGAAAAGCATTTCCATTCTAAGATAAAAAATAACTAATTAAAAACTTTTTTAAAAATTCTTTTATATTAAAACAATCTTGTTGCTAAAATTTAAATTTTAAATAATTATATAATTAGTTTGCCATCTGTGCATTATATATATTAATTTAAATAAAATTATTAAATTCTCTCTTTTTTACATATATTTCTACCTGAGGGTGATTTTATATTTTTTCCACTTTTATTTGAAAGTGATGTAATGGCATACACTTATTCCGTTACATATCACCGAACTTCCTCAAAAACAAAATAATTAAAAAAAAAAAGAATTTACTTGATGTTAGTAGAAAACATTATTTTTAAAGATTTTTTTATAGTAATTACACACATAAAAAATTTTTAAGACTGTTCTCCACAGCTTTTTACACCAGCTGAACATGCACCTTCCCATTAAGCAGTTCCCAACTTACTTCCTTTTTTTTATGTGTCAAAGCGTCAGGCAGGAAGCGAACCCACAAACCTGGGACAACTGCTTGTAAGGCAACTGTGCTGACAACTTGACCACCAATGCTTGACCTTTTTTCTCTTTATTAATCAGACTTTCCTAAAACTACTTTTTTAATATTATATTTTATAAGTTTCCCTACTCATGTGTATACATATGTGTGCAATTTACTTTCTGGCTGTACTTTTACATCTACATTATAATCTATAACTTTAAAATATAAACAAAAATTCATTTAAAAATTATTATTTTTTTGTTACTGGCATATTTTCCATTAAAAGTCTCAGGGTATTCATGGTTAAAGTGTATCGAGCCATGTTGGGTAGCCAATTATAATGGTCAATGGAACCTCCCTAACCTAATCTGCCCTACCACCAATAAAACATTGATTTTTTTGTGCAATACTGTTAATTTTTTTTAAAGTAACAATTCATGAATTTATGTATTTTATGGGGGCATCCAAAAACAAATGGGAATTTTATAATAAAAAATGTATATTTTTACATGTTGCAAATTGGATCTCTTTCAAAGTATAATCTATTTAATGCAATGTACTGGTCTAAATGTGTTTTTTACTTTTTGAAGTAATCTGGAAACACTTGCAAAGTGATGACTTTTAATATCACCATTATTTTTTTCTCATCACTTCTAAATCTGCAAAAAAAAAGACATTTTTTTATTCAGGAAATTAAAAAGAAGTTGCATAGAGTGAGATCAAACAAATGTTCCTGATGGGCAAGCTGAATCATGCTAAATTTACTTAAAAAATTGTTTCATACTCATGGTTTTGTGTGCTAGCACTGTCATGATGAAGCATGCACTCCTCACTTTGCCACAATATGAGATGTTTACATTTTACCGCATCACACAAAAGTTTTAGAACTTGTAGGTTTTAAATGTCCGATCATTTCAAATGAATTTTGAGTGAACAATGCAATTTGCATTCAAAAAAAGTCAGCATTGTCTTGACATTAGATTTCATTCCAACACTTTTTTGTGATGTGATGAATTTAATACTTCTATTAAAGCACTCACAAATGTGTGCTTTTCTAGAGAAACTTGCTTATAAGCTGTTTCAAGCATTACAACTGTTTTTTCTTCCAATTTCACTATAAAAGATACAGAATTTTATATTGTTTCAACTTTTCAGCCATGACAAAAGTCAACAAATACATGAAACACAATTTACAAAAATGTGCTACACATGACCATGATTACACACAATGATGTAATTTGGCAGATTGTTGCAAAAGAGTTCCTGCAAGAGGTCATATAGAAGCAGAAGCATGTACTACAATAGCCATGGCTACCATAGAGCAATTCTGGTTATTTTTGGGTACCCCCTTATTCCCCTAAGTACAGTCAAAATTCAATAAAAATTAGATAAACAAATATAAATCAAAGAGTGAAGGTTCGATTCCCATGCCAGTATTGTCACTGATCAGGCCAACAATACCTAAAGAAGAGGAGAGAATAATATCTCTCAAAATGTTGTGCATATATTAACCTGTGTGCTATTACCAACAGTTGAATGTATTTGGAATATGTAAATAAATTTAAATTTTTCTAAAGACATTCTATACTCATATTAGATGATGGAAATAGTCCAATCTAGAAATACAACTAAAACACTACCACCACAAACCTTCGGGAAAACACAGTAATGTATAGTTGACTGCTATGTAAAATGATTAAATCTTTTTTGCCAAATTATGTTTATGATAAAAGTTGCTGTTATTTTGAAAATTTCATAAACAAATTACAAAAATTCATAAAGCATTGGTGGTCGAGAGGTCAGTGATAGCTGCTTTACAAGCAGTTGTCCTGGGTTAGCGGATTCACTTCCCAGCTGATGCTATGACAGATGAGAAAAAAAAAGATTTACAATTAAGCATATAAATAATAAATTATCTTACATTTAGTAATCTTTGACCATTAGATATGTAGCACTCAGAATATAAATATTCGTGAAGCAACTAAGACTGAATGTGTTGCTATGAGAAATCACAAATCACACTCCTAAAGCATTATTCTTTAACAAACTCTTAAACAATGAAAAAGTAGTTATTTGCAAATTTTTTTTAAAAGACTAAAAATCTCACTTGCCATTTATTGTAGTAATGCATTCAGACTTTCTTAGGGTGATTAAAATAATCAGTGAGGAAGGAATACTGCCTGTAATCATAGTATGATGAACACACCTATTCCCATCAGATCACTGATGTTAAGCTATGTTAGGTTCAGGTAGTACTTGGAGGAGTGTTGTGTGTGATCCTGAGTGCTGTAGGCTTATTTTGCTCTGCATAATTTAATTGAGTGTTAAACTGGCAGAATCTGGAATGAAAGGTTCTTAGATCAATTCACATTTGGAACTTCTTATAAACTCTCAAGCATTATAAAATTCTCAGATTGATTTCAGTTCCGGTGCTTCTGACATTCAAATTTATTGTAAACCTTGAGTATTATAAGATCCTTGGATTGATTCCAGTTCTGGCATTTGAACTTTTTATGAACTTCTAGTATTATAAGTTCTTCAGATTGATTTCAATTCTGGAATCTTCTGGCACTCAAACTTCTTATGAACTCTCAAGAAATATTAGATCTCCAGATTGATTCTATTTCTGATATCTTCCAACACTTGAACTTATTCAGTTCTGGCATTTCTGGTACTGAGACTTCCTATGAACCTAACATACTATAAGGTCCTTGTATTGATTTCCAATTCTGACACTTCTGGTGCTTCACCTTCTCCTAAACCAGGGGTGGGAAATTGTTTTGGCTCGAGGGCCACATAGGTTGGCAGAGGGCCACATCAGGGGCCATTTTGTGGAATCAAAGGTTAGTGGAGGGCCGCATCTTTTTTTCATGACACAATAAACACACTGCTTTATTCCCTGTATTACCAAAGAAATATTTGTTTGTCCATTCTTCATTAAACACATGACATTCATTACCAATTTTACATTTTTTCAGAGGGTTCATGGTTTCACTAAAGTTGGAAATGTATATATTTACTAATGCAAAGACAAAATTGAAATTAATCAAATCAACTGGAAAAGCACTGCACATCGTATCTACAGTGTGCATGTGTATTGATGTGGCCGTCCTAGTGGAAAAAACGAGATGAATATTCGGTCCCGCAACGGGAAGGAAATTTCAGTCGAAGATGGATTTTTCTGATTGTCTTGGCAGGCCACATAAAACTCTTTTGCCCACCCCTGTCCTAAACCACTAGTATTATAGATTTCTCAGATTGATTTCCAATTCTGGTACTCAAACTTCTTATGAACCTTGAGTGTTATAAGATCCTTGGATTGATTCTGGTTCTGGCACTTCTTATGAACTTCTAGCATTATGAGTTTTTCAGTCAGATTTTGATTCTGGCATCTTCTGGACTCAACACTAAAAGATCTTATGAACTCACAAACAACATTAGATCCCCAGACTGATTCCAATTTTGGCATTTACTGGCACTTGAATTTCTCCAGTTCTGGCACTCAAACTATGTATGGATCTAAAGTACTATAAAATCCTTGGATTGAGACCAATTCTGGCACTTCTGGCAATTGTACTTATTTTGAACCACTAATATTATATGTTCCTCAGATTGATTCCAATTCTGGCATTTTCTGGCACTTCTGGAACTCAAACTTTGTGAACCTTGAATATTTAAGGGTTTTGGATTGATTCTGGTTCTGTCACTTCTGACATTTGAATTTCTAATGTAACTCTAGTATTATAAGAACCTCAGATCAATTCCCATTCTGGCAATTTGATTCTAATTCTGGCATCTTCTTGCACTTGAACTTCTCCAGTTCTGGCACTCTAACTTCTTATAAATCTCAAATATTATAAAATATTTGGATTGATTTTAGTTCTGGTAGTCAAACTTCGTGTGCACCTTAAATATTAATAAATTCCTTGGATTTATTCCAGTTCTGGCAGTTTTGACACTCAAACTTCTTATGAACCTCAATGTTTATTAAGACCCTTGGACTGATTCCATTTCTGATCCTTTGGGCACTTGAACATTTTATGAACTTCTAGTATTATAAGTTCCCCAGATTGATTCCAATTCTAGCACTTGAACTTCTTATGAACTCTTAACCAATAAAAGACTCCCAGACTGATTGCAATCCTGACACCTTTGAGCCCTTGAATTTCTCATATTCAGGCATTCAAACTTCTTATGAACACTCTAGGATCGATTTTAATTCTGGTATCTTTTGGAACTCACAATCTTTTTATGAATTCTCAATCAATCCATTTTATTTTCTTGTTTAGTGCACTGGAAGAGTATCAGACTCTAGATCTAAGGTTTTCGAATCAATTTTAGGCCTGGAATTTCCAGTCCTTAAACCTCTTATGAATTGAAATAATACCAAGACTGAAAAATATTATTTAGGATATATATGTAAGAGCTTAGTATGAGTGGAAAAGGTGTTAAATATTGTTTGAGAAGTCATTCATTGATAAATATTTGTTAGATATATTTAATCTTCAGTATAAAAAATAAAGTGTCCATATGGTTGTTGATGAAGTATCATAATTTATACCATAAAAACCACAATTTCTCCATCAGATGTATAAATAATTGCTAAGTTGATCAAACTTGTAAATAAGCATTGTTAGCCGAGAGGTCATCGCACCCACCTTGCAAGGAGTAGTTGGTTGCAGACGGTTGTGGATTTGCCTCCTGGACAATGCTATGACATATGAAAAAAAACTTGTAAATAACTAAAGATATAGTTTTACTAGCTAAGACTCCTCTAAAATCAAAGTTCTCGATTCCATACACAGATTTGGTTCATATCCAAAAAATAAAGGCTTATGGACTTGACCTTACTTAATATTATTAGAGTCTCAAGCAATGGGATTTAATAATCATATGACCAGCACCAACACAAATTGTGAGTCACTTAGCAAGTAATTTTCAAATCTATCCTTGCAGGGACTGTTATATCTCAACTTACATTCAACTAATAGACTAGTCTAGATTCGATCTTATCTTGATTGGATGGAACATTCATTGGCATGGAGCAATAGATGTATGAATAGATAACATGTATATCTAAAAAATTACTATGTATGTTTAGTTTTTTGTCCGACAGAAGACTGAATTCGATTACAAATAAAAGACAATAGTTAGGTGGTATTGTTTAATATGTTTACGGTAATCTTTAAATTTGCATCATATTATGCAAAATAACCCAATTCGCCGTAGCCACGTATTTTTTGTTTTTCATACTGAGCTATAAGTCTTTAATTGAGATAAATATAAATGAAGACTCTTGCGCATGAAAATTGAAAACCGTCAATTTTCATATAATGTGAGGAGAAATAAATACTTACATTCTCTTTAATTATCATAACCCTCTATCTATCTATCTATCTATCTATCTATCTATCTATCTATCTATCTATCTATCTATCTATCTATCTATCTATCTATCTATCTATCTATCTATCTATCTATCTATCTATCTATCTATCTATCTATCTATCTATCTATCTATCTATCTATCTATCTATCTATCTATCTATCTATCTATCTATCTATCTATCTATCTATCTATCTATCTATCTATCTATCTATCTATCTATCTATCTATCTATCTATCTATCTATCTATCTATCTATCTATCTATCTATCTATCTATCTATCTATCTACCTACCCACCCACCCACCCACCCATCTATCTATCTATCTATCTATCTATCTATCTATCTATCTATCTATCTATCTATCTATCTATCTATCTATCTATCTATCTATCTATCTATCTATCTATCTATCTATCTATCTATCTATTAAATACCTGTGTATAAATGAATGTTAAATTTAAATTTATTTTTTAAAATACTATTTTATTAGTTTCATAATTTATCGATAATTATTACAATGACCTTTAAAGTTAAGTGCTCACAGTTTAAATCAGAAAGTGGAGTGTGGGAACTTGGTTTAAATTAACAGTGTGTTATTTTAATCAGATGTCTGTCGAGCGATATTCATATTCACGTTAAAGTATTTACTATCCAATAATTAATTTTTTTTTTTAAATTAGCAGATATTTCGGTAATTATTTACCCTTACGAAATTAATTATTAAAACACCTTATCTGAAATAAATAAATAGATATTTAAATTTTTTAAACGAAAGCTTAGGAAGAAACTTGTCTTTTAAAATAAAATTTTTAAACGATTTTTAAAAACACCCCTCTCCCGTCCCTTTGTAAGTGTGAAGTAAAAATGTAATTAATTTCTGATTAAAAATTGTTTTTATTCATTTTTATGTATTTTTCTCTTCCCCCATTTTTTAAATAAAATTTTTTTCAGAAATTATTGTTTTAAAATTTTAATGGATAAATGATGTTTGAACTTATGAACTCCTGAGTAATAAACCATTCAGTTATTATATTCTTTCTTAGTTCCCAGTATGCTTTGCTATAGTGATACAGTGGTCGACTCTGGATGTCAAGATCTCTAGATCACCCATCTGTCATTTCCTGTGATTAACTTTTTAATGAATTCCCAACAATAAATCATTCAATTATCGAATGTTTTGATGCAATGGCGTATTCTACAGGTCCAAAGATCATGGATTATGGTTCCGATTAATTTTTGGGGGCACTGTGTGATTTGGCACAGTGACAGACCCTGAAGCTCAAAGTCTATAGATTATGACCCATCTCTGTAACATCTAATATGGGATACATAAATTTGAAGCGAGGGCAATGAAAAGAACAGAATGGAGAAATGGATGAAATTTGTCATGTGATTGCTCTCTGGACCTGTGCAAAGAGCTGAATACTATTGATTAATTGATTATTGTTCAAGTTTATGGTATTCTCAAATGCTTGATTTGAGCATTGGATGTAGGAAATGATTCAATTTTCGAATTAAGAAACTATTATGAACACAAACATTTTTTTAGATCAGGGGTGGGCAATTGTTTTGGCTCAGGGGCTGCAGAGGTTGGTGGAGGGCCGCATCGGGGGCCACTTTGTGGAAGCAAAGATTAGTGGAGGCCACATCTTTTTTTATGACACAATAAACACACTGCTTTATTCCCTGTATTACCAAAGAAATATTTGTTTGTCCATTCTTCATTAAACACAGGACATTCATCACCGATTTTACATTTTTTCGGAGGGTTCATGGCTTCACTAAAGTTGGAAATGTATATATTTGCTAATGCAAAGACAAAATTGAAATTAACCAGATCAACTGGAAAAGCACTGCACATTGTATGTACACTGTGCATGTGTATTGACATGGCCATCCTAGTGGAAAATACGAGACAAATCTTCAGTCGCGCATGGGAAGGAAATCTCAGTTCAAGGCAGATTTTTCTGATTGTCTTAAAGGGTCACATAAAAACTCTTAGTGCACCACATGTAGCCCTCAGGCCACTATTTGCCCACCCCTGCTTTAGATTTATGTTTATTCTGGAAATGATTAATATACTTATTTTACTTCTACTATTGATTTAAAAAGGAAAATACTGTGTATCTTTTTTTATAAGTTTAACAATTAAGATCGTGGCCTATGGCTAATCTTATAATATGTTTGATGGTTAATGATAATATAACTACTATAAATTTATCAGAAATATTACCAAATTCACCATTTCCTTTATTTATCTGTATTATCTTCTACTAATGTAATTTGTTCACTCTACTTTGAACACTTTTTAGCAAATAACTTTTATTGTGTGTGTATATATATATATACACACACAATCTTACATTTCGACTGTCCTGCAGTCTTCTTCAGAACCATTTTAACTTGTATTCTAAATTTAGTCAACTATATGTCTGTCAATTCACCCACATTATTATACAGAAATGAATGATCTGTATTTTCTATTAATGTAATGGCATTAGAAAAATCCCATTTAAGAGGGCTTCCTAAAATTATAAAATATGACATGAATATAAGATCCATAAATACGTTCCTCAGCTTGTTGAATGAGATATTATAAGGTCTATTATCATAGCATCCAGTTGGATCGGATATGTGAAATTTGGTGACGGATTTCCTAAAAAAACTATTTTATAGCGAATTTGAACATAGTTTTATGAGAAAGGCAAGCACCATTTTACTATAATAATTTTTTTCAAAAGCACCTTAAAGAAGTGTAATTTGATTGTTTTCATTGGAAAGATATGAATGAGCATAGAATGCTATGAAGATCTTCAATCAAACAGGATATAGTCAGCTGCAGAAAAATTTAAAAATAGTTTTGCAAATTGTCAAATAACAGAATAAGGGCTCAACAAGTTTGGTATTGATATAAATAACATAATAAATTTTTCTTTTAGTTTCTGCTTTTAAATAATGTGTGAAGCTAAAGAAGATTTAAAGAGATTGTAAAATATGCAGATAGAGATGGATGAAATAAGAAAGTATGTAGGGGTGATGTGAAGAGAGGTTAGAGATCGGAGATGGATTAAAGTTGGAGAGACCTTCATTCTGCAGTGGATTGATAATAGTTGGAAATAATGATAAGGGTATATGTATATATTGATAAATCTTATCACCTGTAAATTACATATTTTTTGTAGTGTTCTTATTTGTCCTTCAATTTTTTACAATTTTCTTATGTACCTTTCAAAATGGACATGAGTGTAAGGAGCAACTGTAAACATTGAGTTTTGTAAAATGTGTTAGTAAAACAAATCCATTGTAATTGACATTTTAAAAATACTTTTCACCAAAGATAATGCATTCCTTAATCAAACCATAGTACAATAAAACAATGAAGTGGGTTAATAACCAAAATTTTTTTAAAAAAGAAGGTAAAGTGGTAAAATATTATTGATTTGCTATTTAGATTACTGGTGATAAATAGAATGAATGTCCTGAAAAAGACTAAAGAGAAGTTACAGTTCATTAATTATTTGATTGCTGAGACAGCATTCATAATCCAGATGAGACAGTAATCGTGCAAGAAGTGTGGTTGCCATCTTCAGAATTTTATCCATGAATGCCTGGTTATTTACTCCTATTACTGAATAGACAGAACGCTTTGGATGGTTATGAGTAGATTAGCTAATGTCTCTTACAGACAATGTTACATCTTTCAATGATATGCATAAATGTTCCATAAGCCAAATATTTTATTGCTGTATAAATTCAAACATATTTTATTTTGAAATCACACGGTAAAAACTTTTTTTTTAAAAAAGCAATTTCATGTGACAGAAAAAAGTTTTTTATTTTTCAGTAAAAATAATTACCTGTAATACTTATTCAGTTTTTGCAAAATAATTACCTGCAATACCTATTCAATTTTTACTAGCTAATTAAATTCTTAAATTATATTGTAAAACCTTTACTAAAGACAATTTCATTTTACAGCAAAGGTTCTCCTATGTCATGCATTGTTAGCCAAGAGGTCAGCAGTTGGTTGCAGATGGTTGATGTGGGTTTTCCTCCCGGCGATGCTATGACATATGGGAAAAAAAGGTTCTCCTACATACATGGTAAAATTTATGTTTACCAGCTATATATGCATCTACAATAATTTAATGAAAACAAAACACTAGCTAGAGTTATAAACACAAGTTTATTCATTTGTTAATAATATAATAATGTAAAGAATAATAAAATAAAGTGAGTGAAACCACTTTGGCTTCTTTAAGCAATTCCAAAAATTAGTCACACATGCACAAACATTAGATACAAGTCCAATTATCTATGTATATTCATTTACTTTGATTTTAACATACAGACATTCTAATCTTATTTTTAATATCTGTCTTTAACCATTTCACTGACTTCTACAATAATTAGTACACACATTATATTTTCTGCTTACAACATGGCACAATTGCTACTTTGATGATTGTATAAGTGTTGTAACTTATCCAGTTATATTTATGCAGTTCAGAATATGTAGTAGGGCTCATTTAAATATATTGACCTTGCTCACTATCAAATCCAGCTTTTCAGCTTTATGCTAATTTTCCAGAGTATATTTACACTGATAATAATTGTAATGTACTGTCTATACATATAATACAAGATTTTATTAAATTTTATTTACAATAAATATACATAAAATGCACAGAACAGTCTAGGTTTATTTTTCAGTAATGAACTATGTATAATACCTATTCAATTTTTACAAATTATTTTCATTTTTAGATTACATTATTAAAAAATTATTATAAAAAAATCCGCTATTATTTTTATTTAAATACAAACACAAGTTATGTAAATACAAATTTATGTTCCATTGTTGGCATATTTATTTTAGATTACATAAAAATCTAGGTTCCACTCTTTATGTTTTTAAATATGCATCAATGTCAAAAGTACACTGAATCTTCAATTTATTGATTAGTTATTGCAGAATGGCTTCACAAGCACCATGCAGCGTTTAATAGTAGAGACTAAATGGAAAATAAAATATAGCGCACCAATTATATTGGTACTGCAAGTTTTATATTTGTAAGTACCTGTGGTTCACAGATAGGTTTGTATAGTCATTTGCAAAATTCATTTCTATAGTATTATTATTATTACAAGCCTTTCTATATTTTTTCTTTAAAGTTAAAACCGCCATTCTTGATTACAAATGTTTGCAACTGCTATTGATTAATCATAATTTATTAATATCTCAAGATTTTTAATGCAGCTTATTTTAATTTCTTATATTTGAACTTGTAATGAATTAATTAATAATGAAACTTTAAAGTCTTATAGTAGAAATAAAGTCAATTAATAAAAAGTAATAATAAGAATACGGTTGTTGACATTCGAATACCCTAGCGGCAGTTTAAGCACTTAATAATTCAATAGACAAAACAGAATTGTTTTTTTTAATTATTTGCATTACTCAGATGGCATCTTATACTGCTGATCTACCTCATAATATAAAGCTGAGTACTGATTGTATATAGGTGCGGAGATGGTAATCTAGACCAACTGATGAGTGCTGGTTTAGCACGAAATACAATATTGGTGATTATTTATCTTTTCAACATGTGTGTGATCAGGTGGGTCAGCAATATAAGATGGCACTGAGAGTTGTGGGTGTTGTGAAAGTCTGGGTTCGAATCCCGCATTTATTACATATATACATACAGGTGTTAAGCCTGTACAATGTATTACTCAGATGGGAAACTATTAGGAACCTTTAGCTCTTGAATTAACCACTGCATCATTACACCATAACGGCAAAGAGCAGAAAAAAGAAAAACGTGATTAGAACAGAATTTATGCCAAATATATATAAGAAATCTAAAACAAATAAAAGAAACAAATGGATTTTATAAGAAGAGCATAAAACCACACAAGGCTATGTAAGAAATTATGGTAATTAATAACGAATAATAAAATGGCAAAATCATTTTTTACAATTCTTTTCTACATCTTCATTTATTTTTGAGAAGATTATTCATTTTCTATTAATAAAAATAAATAAATTTAAACTCTATATAAATTCTTATTATTCGCTTTCAATCTAATTATTTTTTATTTCTTTGCAGCAATTAAATTATGTAATCGCATTATTTGAGCTCGCTTGTGTTTTATTATTATGACTACTATTATCTTTCATGTACTGATTTTAATCCAATAATATTAATAAAAAAATTCTTTTTTATATTTGTGCTCAATTAAGTTTTAAATAAAATTAAATCTTTTTTTTTTTTTAAAAAAATCGTTTGATTATAACAAATATGTATCTCAAGTGAGGACGTTTTTCATTTTTTAGGGTCATTGATTCCGTTAACAACCATGTTACAAATCGATATTCACAAAGGAAATATATATTACTTTTTTCCAATTTTTATTTTATATATTTGTAAACTTTAGAATTAATTTTTAACATAATTTCCATTAAATACCTCATTAATAAATTCTCCGGATGTTATTTTTAGAAATGTAATTTTCTTTCAACTCGTACCTTCCAAAAACGGCCATGATAAGCACGTGACACGTCATTAAATTTGAGTAACAATTGGTTAGACAATGTATATTAAAAATCATCACGATTATTAGGTGTTACATCACAATAAATTGTATGTGTGCGCCTATGCACACATACGTAACCTGGAGTTGCGTATAAAGTTTTTTTTTTGTAACATCATGATTAGTTATTAAAGAGATTGAGCTTAAAACCTTTTTATGCAAAAATAATCTATTTTAAACACCATTCTTTATTAATGTGATGGAAATTAAGTTCATCTGTTCTGTCTTAGAGATATGGCTTTTATGAGAAAACTTCTGAAACTGTTCATTAGTTATCTCTTTGGATTAATCTGTAGCAATGATCTTTCATGCATATATATATATATATATGTGTGTGTGTGTGTGTTCACTAGAGGGAGCTTACCACCAGCTCCACTCAAGCTTTAATTTATAAGTGCTGAAAGAGAAAGAATTCAAAATCTCTATCGGAATGTCCTTATCCCTCTAGTGAACATTTTAAAACAAGCTAAAAAGCAAGTTACACAATTGGTGTCTTGTTTTATTAATTATATATACACTGTATATGAGAATATGAGAATATCACCATCACTTTTTATTATTAGCAATCTGATGCATCATAAAGGTTGCTTCAGGTTTCCCTGAGCCATAAATTCTCTTCACGTCAATCCAGAAAACTTCCATATCTCCTCCATTCATCTCATGTATTGCTTTGTCCAAGTCTTTTATACTCTCTCAGGATTCAGTTTAAGATTTTAGCTATCACATCATCTGATATGTTAACCTTTTGATTGTTTCAATTAAGTCAATGATATTTGTTCGTTTATTCATGCATTTTACTTTTGAACCCTTCTTACTGCACCCAACATATCCAACCTTTCCCAGTGAAAAGATGACTAGACATTTATCCAAGCTGCATTCATTGCCATCTATGAATAGATATATGTATTACATTGCAACATAGTTCAGTTATTCACCACAAACATTTTAAGGCGCTAGTATGGTTGGATCATGAGTTACTACATAAAATATGATAGTATGTTTTGTGCCTACATAGATAATCTTCAATGATCTCCCTGATCTTATGAAATCATGCAAATCACTTGAAAACATTGTTGTGACTACTATGATATACAGTATGAATCATTGCTCACATTCCAGTAGCAGTTTTGCCCATTGCTGCATGTTGCTTCATCATAGATTAAGCTAAGTGTTATGGCTCAACTTACCTTCAAGTAATGGACTTGTTCAGACTCATTATTATCTTGACCAGATTCACTATTTATGGTTTATATGTGTAGACAAAATATGCAGAAACAGGCTACTAAGTGAAGATGATCATACAATTCAATTGCTCCTGTTAAGGAAGGGGATGTGGTTATAAATTGGAGTCCATGTGGAGGTAGAGTGAGACAACAAACAGACAACTGTTAGTTGTAGAATGGCAGTACATATGTTGTTCACAATTCTATAGGCTACAATGAGTCTGGTAACTTGTAGTTGCAGTCATCACTGCAACCTCACCTAAGGCAAGTCACCCCCAAACTTGAAAGTGTCAGTCCCATCTAGAAGAGCACCTGCTTCATTGCTGCAAAATACAGTTACTGAATATATGTATATTTCAGATATGGTACTGTAGAAAGCATGGAGAAAGAACTAGTCACCAGTGACTTTTGCACTGAGGTGCACTGTGTACAAGATTTGGAGATATAAGTAGAAGTTCTGAAGAAGATCACTGGGGCAAATGAAACTGTCATATCAGGCTGTAAAAAAGCATTGTAAAAATAATAAAAACATAGATGATATTAATATTATATCTTTTTCTATTTGCCATGTGATCACAAGACTTAGTATTGCTCTTCTGTTAAATCTTTAAGTCTCAAATACATAAGAAAACACTATCTAAACATATTTATTACAAACCTCTGTAAGCACATGACATATTATTTTTTTTAGTATTAAGTTACTACTATCATCCATCCAGGTTTTCTTTTATCATTAATTTTGTTTACCATGTTTCAATCTATTAACAATCTAACTGTTTATGTAGTTATTAACTTCTAATCATTGTTATCAATTTGTAATTTTTTTTTTTTTTGAGATCCATTGAATATTACTATGGTCTTTCAACATTTATCTTTAGTCTTATTATTTTGGTTTTGCTTTTATCAGATAGCTCTTGTAACATTCCCTGAAGCTCTGAAATATTATTTTCAAAATATATTCATTCTTATAATAAGTAAATTGAAGCAATCCCATTGATCATAGAAGAATATGCTATTTGATTTTGAATAGAATGCTCTATTATAACCTTCAATTTACTAAAAATTTCAACCGATCTATAGTCTTCATCAGAGCTTATCTTTATTTTTATAAATTATACTTATTTTCCCCAACATTTATCTCTGATCATTAAAGATTTGAGGCATATCTGTTTTTACTGTATTATTTTTTAAACCCATTACCTGGGTTTAAATCTAAAGTTGATGACCTTTGGAATTTTTTTCAGGTCAAAGACAAACTTAGGGTTTATTTTCTCACTAACAATTTATAGACAACCTATTTAACTATTTAATATTGGTCAGTAAATGTGTGTCTAGTTATTATTAAAAATGCAATTTATTATGAAATAGACTAATAGTGGAGAAAGGGAGTTTGATAGTGCTCACCAATGTACTATTCATACACTAATTCAACTTCTTAGTAAATATTAATATATAGGCATAATAATTATATAACAAAAATATATTAATCCACATATTTTAAATATGATAATGTATATTACTTTGAAATCATAGTTAAGTATTATAAGGTGAAGATTTAATCTCACTTTTAAAAATCTTATAAAATCAATGCAAATTCTTTAAACATTTATTAAGAAAAGGGACTGAACTTTAAAATTACTATCTGCTTAGCATGCTTTTGATGGTTCTTGTCATATTCATAACTTTTGACACATGTTTTTTAGTCAAATTACGTCATTACTTTTCTACTTTTTTTTCTCATGTGCCATAGCATCAGCCGGGAAGCAAACCCGCTAACCTGGGACAACTGCTTGTAAAGCAGCTGTCACTGACCTCTGGACCACCAATTCTTGACTACTTTTCTACTTTTTAGTGGCTGTTTATATAAAAGCATTATTTAAAAAAAAAAAAAAATCTGTTTTTATATATTATTTTTTACTTTTTAGTTATATTTACATATTATTTTAAAAAATGGTTATAAGTACAAAAAAATCTGACAGAAATTATAATTTAATAATAAGATGTAAAAATCAAAAATACACTCTCTATCAAACAAATTCTAAATTTATATGATGTGATCATCTATTAAATTTCAATTATGACATTTCAGTTTCCACATGTCAATTCATCCATTCACCCATTCATTTAGTTACGTATTTAATTTAAATTTTATAAAACATAAGTAATAATTATTAAAATCAAGTATTTCATAATACATTATGAATATTAATTCTGTTAAATTATTAATTAAGATCCTATCTTAGAATTTATGTTTCTGATGTGTTGGCCATTATGGGATTATATATAATGAAAGGAAAAATCTAAAATTGCTGAATATGACTTAGATATTCTGGCTTACATGGTACTCAAGAATTAAAAATATGTGTAAGTCTGGATAAAGAAAAAAAAACTAATATTTGAATTTTTTTCTCATACTCCATAATTTATAAATGTTGTTATAGGTTTATGATTCACCATGTTCCATAAAATAAAGTATAAACATTTTCATGCTGAAAGTTATTCACATATAAAATTAACTTTTCCCATCATGCATTATATATACTTGTTTTTTATCATTACAATAGAGATGTAATTGACAAAGTATAAAAACTGGTATTAGTGATTTTATACAATGCCAAAAGTGGAGAATCAAGTATGAAATGCTTAAATTTTTCACACATTTCCTAGACATTATGAAAAATGCCAAAAGGAATTGATTAACCATAAAATATTTCCAATAATAACGCTTATTCATTCATTTTATTATATTTTTGTTCTTAGTGTTGGAATAGTCCTAACAGTTTGAGAGTAGCTACTGACCATATATATATATATATATCATTAAAACCAGTCAACACTTAGGCAATACCAATATCAATAACACTCAACAAATTCAAACTGTTGTCAAGGCAACCTCCTTCTAACAATAAAGGTGGAATCCCATCTTTATTAATGGCCCAATATACTGAAATGGTATTTATTGACTGCATCCTGTTTCACCTACTATGTTCCATAGTAACATTTATCCCATGTTTGAACCCATACCAGTCCATGTATATTAATATATATTAATAGTACATGTACATTGAGCATATTTGTATATTTAAATTAAATGTGTATCTGTGTAGGCATCATTATATATGTATGAACATTAATACATATGCGAGGGGCTGTAATGCAAAACTGTTTATTAGTGTTAAAACCAAATTATTAGTTATAAATCCTTGATTTATTAAAATGAAAATGTATAAATTTTTTTTTATTTAGCTTAAAACTCACATATAATTTCAATTCTAGAAGTGACCAAGCTACATATGTAACAGAATGTTTACACAACTTAAATCTGTTTTAAAAGATTGCATGTGTCATGGAAAATATTATGCCATATACACCTGGTTTAATTTGTGTGGGGATCAAGAACAGATTTTTAAATAAGTCTAAAATAAATTTTAGGACAGAGCAAAATCACTCAACCTGCACTATTTTACTATTCATTTAGATTTTGCTTTCTCTTTTCTAAAATCATAATGCTGAATTTTAAAAGTAATAAAACTATGTTAAATTTAAAGATTAAAACTTAAAACTGTAAACAACTTAATGGATTTTATAGGGGGGAATAGAAGAGTTAATATAAAAAAATCTCAAATTTTAGCACTGAAAGTTCACTCTGTTAAGAAATCAAGCTCTTGATTCTGGAAGCTATGCCCATTTTGAAAATGAACATGAGCGGCTAGAAGTCCACTAAATTTGCCATCTTTTTTTGGAAGACAGGTTTATTAGAATGGAAGAGTTCAAGACCAACAGCCTGCCAAGAAGACATCAGAGAACAGACTGTCTAAAGAAATAACAGGGTCACTACACTCTAGATGACTCATCCAGAAGAAGATTGGTAACATTTCTTCCCACAGAGCTCTCTAAAACAAATCTTAATATAATCTTAGTTTCCTAAGTGAGCTACTTTAATTGAACATTCATAATATATAAACTTATCAATAATTCTTAAATAAACTAAATTCTGTAATACAAATTTAATGTAACTTTTAAATTAATAATAATAACTGTAGCAATTTTGCTTATTAAATGAATAATTATAATTTAATAATTCCCCTAAACATAGTGACTGTAACCAGTTATTGTGTCTATACTTTTCTAATCTGGGATTATGCCTATTCTCTTTTATTATATTTTGTTTTATTGTATTAATATTTTATAATATGCCATAATACAAAATGGAGATTAATAATATTAGTAGTTTTAGAGAGTTGATCAGAAGCTCCAGTAAATGATTTATACTGCTTTTAGCACATATGAATCTCCGTTTGGAAACCTATTCTTATATATATATAAGACATATTTTGCAGGTTCATCCATGTTAAAAAAAAATTTAAATATTGATATACCGATGTTTCGACTTGATCACACAAGTCATCCACTGGGTGATAAAACATTGGTTAATCAATATTTAAAAATTTGTTAACATGGATGAACCTGAAAAATGTTTTTTATATATGAAACCCATGAAAATCTTTGAATCAACATATATATATATATATGATTTCATATTATTATTATTATTGAGATATTCTGTGTAGTGAAATAACTAAATGTTTGACATTTCCGTACAAAATCAAGTACCTTCTCAGAGCGTCCTCTTTCTCAAATCATAAGAAGGTGTGTGAGATTTTAAATCATTTTTATTGTTTTCTTTCTTCTCATATTTAAATTCTATTGGTTGAGAAGTTTTAAAATTTATTTTCTCTTCCAATAGCTTCTTCCAAATGTTGTTAATCTTCTTTAATTCACACCTTTCATTTATGCTCTTGGGCCTTTTAAAAATCTCTATAGCTTCTCTTAACAATCTCTGGTCATACTGTTTAATTTTTGCTAAAATATTTGTTTTTTTCAAAATTGACATCATGATTAGTTAATTTTATATGACAATAAATAGCTGATGAATTGGATTTTTCTCTGACTGCCAGAATGTGTTCTTCCTTTCTAATATTTATTCTATGATTAGTCTGTCCAATATATGTATGTGAACAGACCCTACATGGAATTTCATATACACCATGACACTCCAAAGAAATTTTATCTTTAGGAAGTGGAAATATTTCACTAATTTTTTTAAAAGTAGTGTAAACTGTGTGAATATTATTATTCTTTAAAATGTTACCAATTTTATCAGTTACTCTTTTTATATATGGCAAAAGTCTTAATTTCTGATGTATCAAAATCTTTTTTTTTTATATGTATAAGCCCTATTAAAAACCATTATCAAGAAGCATTTTTTAAGTAGCGGAAATATCATAGCAAAACTCTCCATACAGTATTGCCACCTGTGCTAAACAGAGTAATCAATGGATGCCAGAAGGCTTGTGCATAAAATCCCTATCTAATGCCTACTCATCCAATATCCTCAGACTAGTTTCTGGCTTGTGGCCATCATCAGTGAGGAGCTTTGGATCTGAGATTACTGCACCTAGATCTTAGGATCTAATGCAAGCCTCTAGCAACCACCTTTTATCTCTACTTAACTACAAAACTATGAGAATGAAATTGAAAACATAAAAAATATTTTCAGTCTAAGCTCAATAGCTTATATAGTCATATGGATAGTGGTGGCTATGGTTGTAAAAGAGCCAAAGACACCAAAATGTATGGGTGCTGAACTAAGTTCAGACCCATATGACTATATAAGCTATTGAGCTTAGATTGAAATTATTTTTTATGTTTTCAATTTCATTCTCATAGTTTTGTAGTTAAGTAGAGATAAAAGGTGGTTGCTAGAGGGTTGCATTAGATCCTAAGATCTAGATGCAGTGCTCTCAGATCCAAAGCTCCTCACTGACGAAGGCCACAAGCCAGAAACTAGTCTGGGATATTGGATGAGTAGGCATTAGATAGGGATTTTATGCACAAGCCTTCTGGCATCCATTGATTACTTTGTTTAGCACAGGTGGCAATACTGTATGGAGAGTTTTGCTATGTTTATCAACAATTAATGTGCTAGTACAGGAAATATGATCATGTGATGATTAGCAGAAATATCCTGGATAAAATGGCTATCATCAGAAAGTCTCTTAGTTCTATCCAATAATGACTTTGCCACTGAAAATAGTTGTGCAGGATGGTAATGAAAAGAAAAATGTAGATACCTCCCAGTGTGTGTTGGGTTTTTATATATACCATGAGATAAAGAACCATCTTTCCTTCTTTCAATTAAAACATCTAAAAAAGATAATTGATTATTATTTTCTATTTCCATAGTAAATTTAATATTGTTGTGAAAAGAGTTTAAAAAATTAAAAAAGTCATCAAGAGCATGCTTCCATGAGGCCAAATAACAAAGGTATCATCAACATACCTCAGCCATATAGATGGTTTTTTAACTGCTGAAGTTAAAATTTTATTTTTCAAATCCTCCATAAAACTAGAAGCTAATGCTGGAGAAATTGGTGAACCCATAGCTAGACCTGATGTTTGTTTATACATCTGCCCATCAAAAACAAAAAATGTATTCGATGAGCAGTGTTCAATCAAAACCACAGAAAAATTAGACAACTGAATATTTTTTAAAACTTGAATCGCTTCATTTACAGGTACACTAGTAAAAAGTGAAACAATGTCAAAACTTACCAAAACTTATTAAGTAAATATGGATATCTTCAAATCCAGCTATCTAACTTAAGTAGCCATATGAGACTGAACTAAGTTCAGATACATATGGGACTTAGTTCAGTCCCATATGGCTATTTAAGTTAGATATCTGGGTTTTAAAACATATGAATGTCTGAAAATTTCAGAATTTTTACTTCATAGGTAACTATTAGGTAAATTCTGGGGTTTGACCTGGTATTTTAAATCTAATACTTGAATTTCCTAGCATCTCACTGATGACAGCCAGAAATAGAAACTGGTTCAAGGATATGGATATTCATAAAAGCTTGTTAAGAGCTTATAACATGCTCATTATGTAACATTTCTAGTACAAGCTTTTTGAATTAAGTCATGTGACATATGACTTAATTTCCTTGCAATTAAACTATTTTTTAAAGTGCTTTTGTATATATATATAAATCAATTAAGTGCAATTCAAAGTGCCATTCCTGTCTGCCTCTGCTGTTTTTCTCTTTGTGTAGAAAAATCCTGTATCTTATAGTTGGTATTTCTTACATTTTCACATGTAACTTTTCAATAAATTCTTTTCCACCCTTTGCCAAAAAGCAATTTGTCATTCTTTATAATACCTAGGTATTCTATACAATGTATAGATTTAAAGTATGTAAAATATAAAAATGAAATTTCATACTTTGCCCCAAAATATCACGACATTCTATACAATGTCTGCTTTTTATACTTTGCTGGTAACATACATATATAAAGACAACCCACCTGCAATTAAGATTATTAATTTTGAATTAATAAATATTAGATAAATAAATTGAATTAGATAAATATTTTTCATATAATGAAGATATATAAGATGTGGTGAACTGGATGGAGAGGTTTCTATTGTATTAATAGCTTGTGTAAGCATAGGAGATGGTGTATGTAATGTTTTAATGGTTTTACATCAATCCTTTTCATAGAATGATGGTGACTATGGTTTAAAAAAAAAAAACAAGATAAAATATATTAATACTGAACTGGGTTCAGGTCTATATATCTATACAAGTGAAAGAGCTTGTATGGAAAACATTATTGAGTTTTCCATCTTCGGCTCATAACTTATAGTTAACTAAATAAGTAATAGGCAGCTGCTGAAGGATTGCATTAGATCCTAAAATCTAAGTACAGAACTCTTAGATCCAAGGATATTCATTGGTGAAAGCCACAAGCTAGAAACTAGTCTGACAATATTGAATGAATAGACACTAGATAGGGATTTTATGGACAAATCTTTTTGCATCCATTGATTTCTAGGACTTGCACTGGGTGACATTCGTGTATTGAGTGTTTGCTACTGTTTAATGAATGAAGATTGCTTGAATGTATGCATGGGGATAGACGGTGAATTGAATTTTGTGCTGGTGGATGGTTGTAATGTGGAAGTGTAGAGAAGAGGGAAATATTGCTAAAAACATTAATCTTTGCCTTTTCTATTATTCATACGGAAACTAGATTATAAAAGACCCAGAAAGAGACCACATGTGAGATGGATGGATGAAATAAGAAAGTATGTATGGCTGATGAGGAGAAGAGACGATAGAGATCGGAGAAGATGAATTGAACTTGGAGAGACCTTCATCCTTCTGTGTAATGATAATGGTTGATGATGACGATGATAATATGGAAACTACAATAGCACATACATAAATATCTAGTTTCCAGTTTTATTGATTTTATTAATTTGGATTATCTATTGAAAACATGAAAATATTTGTCAATTTCTTTACAATAAATTGCGTAATTATTATTCTGCTTAATAATTATCTTATCACAACATTCGTGTTGTAGATAATACAAAGCAAAGAAATTCTAGCCTTTTTTAAAGCTCTGACATATTTCTTTAGGCCATTGATTCCGATAAGAAAGAAACATTTTACCACGTAACTATTGGATTTAATAATTCTACCGGCTACTTTCTCCCCTAAACATCTTTATCGGAAATTTAATCTATCATGCTGTTTTAAACAAATATTTATAAACTATTTTATTCAGGTTTCTAAAATATGTCAGAATATTTCCAAATAAAATGCTCTCACAACAAAAACGCATGCTTCCCATTCCAAATATATATATATTACATTTATATATTACAGTTACAAATACCTTGGTCAGATTATTTATACAGATGGAAACATAATGGATGAAATTAATCATAGAATTAAACTTGGTTGGAGTGCTTTTGGTAGAAATAGCTTGATACTAAAAGGAAATATGCCTATCTCCCCATTTACCTATCTATTTACTTATCTAACCAATTAATCTATCTATATATCTACTTATCTAACTGTCTATTTGCTTATCTAACCATCCACCTATCTATCCATCTATCTATCTATAATTGTAGAATACAATTCAAGCAATATAAATTTTATTTTTATTTATTATTTCAAATATAATTTTTTTAAGCTAAATTATCTTTACTATTTGTACGACCATATTTTTTAGTTTTATATTTTTTATTTGATTTCCTTTTTAAAAAGTGCAAATGTTTAAGATCTGTATAGAAGACTATTTCTATTTGGTATTTGAGCTGTGCAAAGATTTTTTTTTCAGCTAATAATAATCATTTAAAAACAGGCTTTATAATCTAGATTATTTTTCACTTGTTAATAATTACTATGTTATTTTTCGATTCAGGGTTATACTCTATTTTTATGTAAGTTAGATGAAAGTAGAAAAGGGCAATAAATTAGGGAAAATGTGACTAATCTTAAAAATGAACAGAATTTAAAAAAAATCTGAAATGCCCTTCAACATTCTTGCAATAGAAGCCGTCAATTCATATCAACATAATCATTATCAGAAAAAAAACTCTATAAAAGATGAACAAAGCGTCAAGCGTTGTTAGCCGAGACGTCAGTGCAGCCGCCTTGCAAGCAAGCAGTGGGTTGCAGACGGTTGTTGCGAGTTCGCTTCCCGGCCGATGCTATGACATGAAAAAAAAAAAAGATTAAGAAAGCTAAAAAAAAATGATATAAAAACTGGAGAATTAAGTAACTTGATTTAATTCCAGTTTGAATCTCTACCCCCCAAAAGTTTCCAATATCATTTAAAATTGGAGAGTTCCTACTAATACTTTCTATTACTGCTAATGCCATGTACAATTTGGCACAATGACATTGTTGAGAACCTAAAGATCCATAGATTGCAGTTCAACTTTGTCTGCTGGTCAAGTGAGTCTTCCGCTCAATTCTGTCCAAAGCTCGACTCTGTCCATAGCTCAACTTTATCTATACTCTAATTCCACCTGAGCTCAATTCTATTTGCAGCTTAACTCTGTTTGCAACTCAATTCTGTCTGCAGTTCAACTTTTCTATGCTTCAATTGTGTTTGCAGCCCATTTATACTTGCAATGTCTTAATGTCTTATGATTTTTCAAGCAATGTTATTTCAATGACTATTTAATTTCTTTTCTTTCAGCAATAGGCTAACTCAATCTAAACACGTTCGCCATGTCTATATAGAAAACATATTTTACTTTTAAATAATACGGTTAGCATGTTTCTAACTATTATACCGTCTTATTCATAGTGATATAAAATTATTTAGGGATAAACATAATCTTTTCTTTAAAGACACAGTAAAGTTTGAGTTACAGTAAATTATTTCAATATTTTATACCTACTATAAATTTATAATTGGCACAGTTGCTATATTATGCATTGGCCAAACAGTAATGACATCCATGTAGGGTTACTAGGCAAGGTCATATATAACAAATTCAATCTCCACAAGTTTTTGTGGTAGGCGAACTTTAGTAACACATTTGAGTAATCCATGAAGTACCAACTACTGCCCTCTATGAGGCTAATAATGTAAGACTAAGGTAAGTAATAACATCCAATGCATCAAAAGTGCTTTCAGTATATGGCAGGAACCTGATGCCCTGAATGGTTATCACAGTAGAAAAGTGGCAGACTGTGAATCTCAAGAGCATGTAGCAGACCAGATCTCAAGAGCCAGGGTTTGAAACCTAAACTGGTAACTTCCAACCCTCATGCAAAAAACCATTAGGTTATCATCTATTTAATAATGTAAAAAAGACATATGAAATAACTACTATAAATTAAAGCTTTTTAATACCTACTTACTGCACACCTTTGATTAATCACCCATTGCAAGGGCTATAAAAATATGTAGAGTTAAAAATCCCAGAAGAAAAAACTTTTTAATAATACTTTCATGATTAACAACTAATGTGTAATAAAACTAATAAGTAAAAAAGCATAAATTATTGATTCATTCTTAAAAAGTAAGGTTCCCAGTTTCTATCAATAAAAATTATATTGAAAAAGTTGCTATCTATTTTCAACCACGTCATTAAAGCATTAAGTATCCAACAAGCAGGAGATTTAAAACCACTAAACATCACATGATCACCATTTCCTATGCTTTCACAAGCTATTAAAAGTCTCAATACAGAAGTGCCACCCAGGGCAAACCAGAGCAATCAATAGATACAAGAAGGTTCATGCACAAAATCCCTATCTAGCGCCTTCTTGCATCCATTGATTACTCTGGCTTGCACTAGTGTATAGTGGATGTGTTGTGGGATGGAGCAGAATATGGGAAAACTTAGATTGAGGAATGAAAAATAAAGTGGCTAACAGGTTTCTCTGGGCATAATTGCTGAAAGATTCTGGACTTCGTTTAAGGAGAAGCTACCATACAACACATTACTGTTTTAATATTTCTAGTGAAATCAATATCTTTGAATGAAGTACTTATATGTCATTGATTGGTTTATATTCAAATAAGAGTGGAATTCATGAGGGATAATAATATATTTTATACACTTTTATTTATTTTTATTTTTTAGTTTGCCAATTTGAGTAAACTTTTTGTAATTCAGTTTTCATCTATATCTCAATTTTCAATCTAGTTGAAATTTTGCATACTTGTATTCCTAATGAAAATATAATTTTTTAAAGTTTGAAGCAGTTTTAGCAAAACAATTAATGAAAAATTTAAATATTTAATTTATATGGCTAGTGCTATTGAATGGCCCTCTTTGTAATTTAAAATTGAATGATTCATTGAAAAGGTATGCAATTTCATTTCAACATTTCAAAATGGAGTTTATGTAAATGAATTTAAACTGGCAATTTTCAATATATTGAGCACGTTCAGTTTTGCAAATATTGTAATGCAAATATAACAATTAAAATATAGACTATTATTTGCATATTCGTGGGTGTGAAAATATAAACAAACAAAAATCAGCAATTTGGAAGTTTGTCATTGACCATATATGTAAATAAATATTTTTATTCATATCATCATCATCACCATCATCATAAACCATTATCAATCCACTGCAGGATGAAGATCTTTCCAAGTTCAATCCATCTTTTGCTATCTTTAGCTTCTCTTCTCCACATTACCCCTGCACACTTTCTTATTTCATCCATCCATCTCACATGTGGTCTCCTTCTGGGTCTTTTACAATCTCTTGGAATCCAGTTTAAAATTTCAATTGTCCATCTATTATCATCTCTTCTAACAATATGTCCATCCCAACTCCACTTGAGTCTTTTAATTTTTTCAATGAGGTCAGTAACACCTGTTTGTTCTCTTACCCATACATTGTGTTTTCGATCTCTTCTTGTTACTCCCAACATGCATTACAAAGTAAAAAAATAATTTTTCTTCCATATTTGCAATATTCTTGAAATTATGTGACCCAAAACAATATCATGAGGAACTCATATTTAGAAATAATTTAAGAATATTTCTAAATAGGATCCATGCTTTATACGTTTGGTTTGCAAATATCAAGAATACTGTGAAAGCCTAAGAAAATATAACTTTTATAAAGTCATGTGCATTTTTTATGTATAAAAAATGCATCATGCATATTTTTGCCAAAACAAGTTTACTTTTAGGTTTTTTAAAATAATTTTATGTGATATAAAAATGAAATATAAACAAAACATCACATGATCTCTGTTTATGCTTTAACAGCAGTTTTTTCCCATTATACTTCAGAGCCATCTACTGGAATATTAAGTAATCAGTAAGGTCCTAAATGGTAGCCATATTATATCTATGTTTTGGACAAATTTTTAGCTTACTCACCACATAGTGAAAACTTTGGATTTAAATCTGGAACTAATGTATTTATTTATTAACAGTTACATACATTTAACTTCTTTAAACATTAAAGTAAAAAGAAATTTTGAATATCAAGGGAAATTACCTGTACAACTATACGGATCTAACACTAGGTGACTAATTATATATTTCAGTGACTTGAGTTTATGTGAACTTAGTTTGACGTTATCTTTTTTTAGTATAAAGGAATTAAAGATGAATACCCAAGCATAGATGCAATGGTTCCAAGTTCAAATCCCAAATTGGCCCTGATAAAGAAGGTGTACATTTGAAACTAATCAGGGAAAATGGATATTTTAAAACTACCATATAATTTCCATTGATTACTAAAGCTTACAATAGATGGCACTATTGAGTAAAGACAACTGTTCTTGAAAACATGCATACAATATGGCTATATAACATTAAATCAATATACAAATTTACCCCAAATTCACAACTCAACCAGACTAGCCAAAGAAATTAAACTCCAAAACACAAACAATGGTTCAGTGCTATAAGCTGACTTCTCAAATGTAAAATACTAAAGGATAAAGGTATATAAAGGGAGGGTTAGAAATATCTCTGTTTTGCTTTATATATCCATGCAAAAGCTATAGGCCATTCTATTAGTTTTGAAGAGGCTAAGGTTGACTTCTTTTAAAGAAATAAAAAAAATATTGACTTTTTTATTATTAAAAATTTATGATTCTGAAGCAATTAATTTACATAAAAGTTCTTTTAATATTAAGAATGTGTGAGAGGTAAGTGGAATTGTGGGTAATGTTTAGTATAAATTTGTTAGCTCTAAGTCTTTTACACTTGAGAAGTCTGCTTGCAGCAATAAAACCATTGGTTGTGTTTTGGAGTTTATTTTGTTTTGATAGTCTGGGTTAAGCCATTAAACATCACATGACCACCATCTCTTATACTAGCACATAATTGTTTATAAACAAGAAAAAACTCTCCATACAGTAGTGCCACCCTTTGCCAACCAGAGTAATCAATGGATGTCAGAAGGCTTGTGCATAAATTCCCTATCTAATGCCTACTCATCCAATATCCCCAGACTAGTTTCTGGCTTGTGGCTTTCATGTTTTGTAGTTAAGTAGATATAAAAGATGGTTGCTGGAGGGTTGCATTAGATCCTAAGATCTAAGTGCAGTGTTCTCAGATCCAAAGCTCCTCGTGACTGATGAAGGCCACAAGCCAGAAACTAGTCTGGAGATATTGGATGAGTAGGAATTAGATAGGGATTTTATGCACAAGCCTTTTGGCATCCATTGATTACTCTGGTAGGCACAGGGTGGCACTACTGTATGGAGAGTTTTGCCTTGTTAGTCTGGGTTAGTTGTGAATTTGGAATAAATTTGATTATTTTATTGACTAGTTTAGCTTTACGATTTTAATGCTTAAATCTATATTATGTTTCCAAAATATTTCATCAACCTCAATCTTTACATGTGTGCTTTTAAAAAAAAGTGAAGAAATTCACAAAGTAGGTCTACTTTAACTTTTATGAATTATTACTACATCCTAATTCCTTATATATAGACCATGAAGATCATTTGAAATGGAAAAATGTCTTTTCATCATACATTAATTCAAAACGTTATTTAATTAATAAAAAAACTGGAACATTAACTATATTAAAAATAGATAGTAATGTTATTTATCTATTGCAAATGTCAGGTTAAGTAACTCGATTTAAATTAATGAAAATGTTTTATATAGATGGTCTAAACTATTAATTCACATTTTTGTCTCTCATAAACAGTAAGCCATTAAATTATTTAAAGATGAGGAAAATAAACTACAACATTTAAATATCAAATGCTGGGAATCTTGGAAAACAATAATACAGAAAAAAAAATTGACTTGAAGTGGTTTGATGCTAATGTTATTTATCTATTTATCGGAAATTTTTGTATCAATTCCAAATTGTTAAATTTTTATAATTAAAGTAATTTGAACTCAGATTTTTACATGACCCACCACTTTCAGTGCCATCTCATATTGCTGACCCACCTGATCACACACATGTTGAAAAGATAAATAATCACCAATATACCTATTTCATGCTAAGCCAGCAATCATCAGTTGAGCACTGATTGTATATATGTGTGAGGATAGTAATCTAGACCAACTGATGATTGCTGGTTTAGCATGAAATACATATATTGGTGATTATTTATTTTTTCAACATGTGTGTGATCAGGTGGGTCAGCAATATGAGATGGCACTGAAGGTGGTGAATCGTATAAAAATCTGAATTCGAATCCTGCATATATTACATATATAAATGCAGGGTATGCCTGTGCAATGTATAATTAAAGTAAAAAACTTTTTTTTGTATTATACATCATTTAAGAAATGTATGGTAATAATAATAATAATAATAATAATAATAATAATAATAATAATAATAATAATAATAATAATAATAATAATAATAATAATAATAATAATAATAATAATAATAATAATAATAATAATAATAATAATAATAATAATAATAATAATAATAATAATAATAATAATAATAATAATAATAATAATAATAATAATAATAATAATAATAATAATAATAATAATAATAATAATAATAATAATAATAATAATAATAATAATAATAATAATAATAATAATAATAATAATAATAATAATAATAATAATAATAATAATAATAATAATAAAATAATAATAATAAAATAATAATAATAATAATAATAATAATAATAAATAATAATAATATGCCAGGTCAGTATTCAATTTAAGTTTGCTAAAATGTTTTTATATAGATGAGCTGAAATTTAAACTCATTTTTTTCTCTCTCATAAATATTAAATAATTAAATTTTTTTAAGATAAATAAAATACACTACATCATTTAAAAATATTACACCAGGAACTCTTGAATCCTAAATGCACTTAGCCATTATGGTATTAACCAAAAGTACTTCAGAGTGAAAGACTGTATATAATAGTAAATTACCATTATATTTATTATTATTATATTGAAGGATTCAATTTTAAGCTAAGATTGATTTTCATGGTTCCTTCTACTGTTTAACTAACCCACATTTAAACCCTACATTACATCACGCTCCTGTTATTATACAAATATTTCACATGTGTATTGCTGAAAATTGCGCCTAAAATTGTAAATTTAAATTTTTAAACATTTATTATTACGGATTGTTTTTGTGTATTAAAGTACTCGGGTGTGGTTCAGACATAGATATGTGAAAGGAGCAAATTTAATAACTAAATATTAACTTTGTTTGGTAAAACTTTTTCATATTGATTAATATTTTTTTTCATTAAACTATTTTTTTTTTTTTTTTACAATCCAAGATGGAGAATGCAATCATTAAATTTTCCAAAAATAAGTATAAGGGTGGGAATTAAACAGTGTTCTATTATTGGGGAAAGAATTTTTTTAACTAAAGTCTGATTTAAAATGGGGAATTTATTAAATAGATGACGCATTGTTAAAAATATTTTTGTTAAATCTATTTCCAATCTTGAAATAGATTTAAGTATTTTTGGAAAGTTATCTAACGATTGAATCTCTATAACAATGAATATAACATTCTAGTTAAATTGTACAAAGACAACAGCATTTTTCAAATACCTGAGGAGGGGTATAAAATGGCCGATTTTTAACCCTTAAGAGAGAAACCATTACACAAGTTGAGGGTTGCTAAGACCATCTACATCATTTTTTTAAATATGTGACTTGGCTAGAAAACTCACCACCTTTCTCCTGCTTCTAAGATCATCCTCATACTACCATTTTGCTGCCTTGTCACCTTGACAATCAGGAAAATGCTGAAAAACCTAATGAAAACCATTTATTTATTAGCATTCATTACTTAAGGTCAACATTTAACATGAGATTGCAATTCCATTTCCCTGCAATGTCTTCTTTAACATTCCTACAATGTTAAACAATAATGTAGGATTCCATAAGTGTTATTACTAGATGATGTCCAACTATTTTTTTTTAAAATGCTGTATTTCATATCAAATCCAAAGGTTCAATGGCTTCAAATAGTAGATATTAATTGAAGAGATCCCATGCTCTCTTCTCCTGCATAATCTCTACTCTTAGTACATTATAGTTTCTACAAAAATCCATAGAATGTTGATGAAAAGTGGGTAAAATAAATAAAATCTTTCTGAAGAAAAAGAAAGTATGTTCTTTTTGCTGAGTATTTTTTGTTATCTGACAGCAACAACAGCACATTCTTTTTTAAAACTGGCACATGGAGCATGAATTGTTCTTTATTTTAACTTTAATATAAAATCCATTGTTGTTATTTAATAAGACATAAAATATTTTATTTTTATTTTAAATAAATAAATCATTCATTCACTCTACATTCATTGTGAAATCAAATATATTTATTAAACATAAATGATTTCTAATTGTTTTCTTTATTGATTTATCTGTACATTATAGAGAGACAATAAATGATGTCTGTGCATGGACAATACATATATATATATATATGATCAATAGATGGCATTTTACCAAAACCACCGAACAAGTGTAAATTTGTTTACATAAATGACAAAAGAGTCAGCATTCACTATCTCTTTCGTTTGCCCACCCTCAGATCAGCTGATTTCAAGCTAATTTGCTATCATCAGTGAAGGATAGAGTTAGAAACTAGATCTAAATGCTGACTCCAAGTGTTTATGCAAACAGTTTCTATCAGTTTGCAAGCATGAATTTTTCAGACCGGTAAAGTCTTCAAACTCAGCTTAACAAGCCAGATAGCTACATGGGTCTGATCTCAGTTCAGTTTTACCACATAATCAAAGCCTCTGCAATATATATCATTGCAAAAACCTTTAAAGGTACATTTATGAAAAAACAAAAACAAGTTAAATTCACGTAACTTGCTATCACTTGTATTTATGATCAATAGATGGCATTTTACCAAAACCACCGAACAAGTGTAAATTTGTTTACATAAATGACAAAAGAGTCAGCATTCACTATCTCTTTCATTTGCCCACCCTCAGATCAGCTGATTTCAAGCTAATTTGCTATCATCAGTGAAGGATAGAGTTAGAAACTAGATCTAAACACTGACTCCAAGTGTTTATGCAAACAGTTTCTATCAGTTTGCAAGCATGAATTTTTCAGACCGGTAAAGTCTTCAAACTCAGCCTAACAAGCCAGATAGCTACATGGGTCTGATCTCAGTTCAGTTTCACCACTGATAGAAACTGTTTGCATAAACACTTGGAGTCAGTGTTTAAATCTAGTTTCTAACTCTATCCTTCAGTGATGATAGCAAATTAGCTTGAAATCAGCTGATCTGAGGGTGGGAAAACGAAAGAGATAGTGAATGCTGACTCTTTTGTCGTTTATGTAAACAAATTTACACTTGTTTGGTGGTTTTGGTAAAATGCCATCTATTGATCACAAATACAAGTGATAACAAGTTACGTGAATTTAACTTGTTTTTGTTTTTCATATATATATATGTATATGAAACG